>CM046812.1:14171867-14771867 GCA_025617385.1 Murraya koenigii
ACTAAGTTCGATCAACACCTGACGCGTGGCGTCTGTTTCACCACTTCCCAAAATCTGTAACTAATACCTCTTAGATGCCTTCTTTATTTTTTCTTAAAACCCCGTGTTCTCTTCCTTTCTCTCAATTTAAGAGATAAAGCCCTTTTATAATATCTTATGAAAACCATAGAATATTAGGATTAGGATTTCTATTTAAAAGTAATTCCTCTTTAACTATCTCTCCACTTACCTAAAAGTAGAAGGAATGCTGAATAAACTAGGAGACCACCTTAGAAAACATTACAAGCTCCCATTTACACTTTAATATAACATACTAGGCCTTAACAAATATTATAATTATAATTTTCATCTAATACGCCAGTTTTCTTGCTTTTGGGTCCAGATGATAGTGCTATCAATTAAATGAGATAACCCGGGGATCATTTGGGAACATACAATAGTGGCTACAATAATTTAATTTGTAATTAAACAGATATAATTATTTAATTCTAATTCTACTCCACTATAAGATTGGAACTGACCTCCATAATTGTATGCTCGAATATAATTCGCCCAAGCCACATTGATTTCTTTATCGCACAATCCTTTGTACCACATCGTTAATTTAAATTGATATCTCAACTCGTCCAATCAATTTAATTACATCTTTTCCTCGATACTTACCTGGTTTTCTAATGATCATTTTCAACATACTTATTTATGTTGAGACACTCCGACCGTAGAATTCTATGATCAAGATCGAAAACCCATCAAGAGATGTGTCGTATAAATTCTATATTGTTAATCTACAATTTCAATACTTGTAATTGCTCCTACCAAGATACCGGTAATCTAGACTACATGTGTATGTCATGCCCATTGGTAACTCAAATGAAATAACAACAAATAATCATGAAATCATAACTAACTCAAGATTAAGATTACAGTAAATCAATGCCTATGAGATTTAATAAGTCTGACAGTTATTACTATGTTAATTAAATCTCATATGTGATCCAGTTCAATGTAGACATACTACATCAATAAATTCATACATGATTAAGACAAATCATTCAATGAATTTATTACGATCTATACCTAAATAAAGTGCCCAACTTTATTTATCAATCATGAACTTATTTTATTTAATCATAAGATAACTTAGTATTTATGTCTTCTCATGAATCCACATGGTGATCGCATAAATACATATAATATGATTAAATGGACTTTGCCCAAAATATTAATGCAATAAAGATGTATGAATAAAATATCTCTTTTATTTTATTAATCAGAAATATTATTTATTACAATAAATATAAATATGCTTTAAAGAGCATATTTTTCCAACAGAAGAATCATCCTTTGGTGCCGGGAGATGCTGTTAAAGCCATGTGTTTGTCCTCCAAGGGAATGGGCTGGAAAAGCTATGTAAAACCTACATCCATAGTCTCTTGGTCGTGACCACCATGCCCATCTCCATGTAGATACATAAAATGAGACATTCTCACAAGATTCAACATGAAGTCAACTGTAGTTTGAGATAAGGGAGAATCTTTATCAGCTCTGTATGCATTCACTTTCTTCCACATCTGTCTCATCATATCCTTGATGTGTTCACGAGCGACTTCCTCTGCGGCACCAGTTTCATGCATGTAACACTGGATTGATTTCGGAACATCTCCTCTCAGTATCTCGTCCTGAAGATTTATTGGGGGGAAAAAATACAATCAATTTGTAAATAGAGGATTAATTCAATTTCTGTAGTCTTTAGAAAAGGAAAAAAGAAAAAAAAATACCGATGAAGTTCCCAAATCATCTTGAAGACGAAAAATCTTGCATGACCAGTGAACTAAATCTGGAATACTTTCTAGAAATTCTAGTTCCTTCTCAATGATTGGATTTGTACCAGAAAGGTATGCACTTATTGTGACGATAGGGCCTGCTCTTGATACCAGTCCATTTTCCAAGAATTCTCCCAGTGTTGGTGTGTACTTACCATGGTACCATTTCGCATCCACTAAGTAGGCTTGTATTAAGCCAAGCCACTGATGCACATGACACAGAAAATAGAAGTAGTTACAATAATTTTCTAGACAAAAACATCGTAATTTAAAAAGGATAAACCAAAGGAAAGGAACGGCAGGAGAGGTGAAATTAATATTTTACGTGAACGGCAGGAGAGGTGAAATTAATATTTTACGTACTGCACTTTTTATACTCCGAAGCATATCAGAATCCTGTTGTTTGAGTAAGTAATAAGCAAATTCATTAACAAAGTTGTAGAGCGCAAGATAACACAATTTCATATAGTCCGGAAGGTGGTTCAAAGCATAATTGATGTCCCATCTGTAGAAAAGTAAAAAGCAAATATGATATAAATGGTCCATTAATTTGAGAAGTATCATGCAGCTAGCTAGCATTTGAATTAATCAATTAGATATAACATTAATTTTCCGACAAACCTCTCAATTGCATCAGTGAATAGTTCAAGTTCATCCAAAGTTCCATAAACATCATAAATGTCATCAATCACAGTAATTAGAGCTATCGTGATTGTGAGTATTCTCCTGCAGTAGGCGAATTGAGGTTCAGACCCTATCCCCATGCTCCATAAGAAGGATGCTACCAAGCTGTCCCTCACAAAGCTCAATTTCTCTTCAAGACCTAAATCCTTCCACCTCCTTCATAGAAAAATTAAAAGGAATATTACGACACATGTTATATATATATATATAATCAATTAGATATAACTCCGCTAGAGTCTGCACTTGAATATAATTTAAGACACATATGACTTAATTGTACAAGTTATGTATTTGATAAAATCAAATCTTTGATATATGTATGAATACGAGTTACGCAGTCAAGGCATAAATACCCTGAAATGTCTTTAAGTTCTTCCTGGTAAATTGCCTGCAAAGTGTTAAACTCTAACTTCGCGAGCTCAAGTAAAAGGTGGTTCTTGTCCTCTCTTTTCTCATAAACGTGTATGAACCACCTTGCCTCTAACATTGGCACTTTCCAATGCAGAGGAGCTCCAGTGCACGCTTCGCTTGTTCTGCTACAAATACGTCCTCTTCCTTGCTCTTGCTGACCATCACTTCTTTGAGATGTTTACTGGTGAATTGCCAGGCCTCCTCCATGATGGTTTCTCCTTCGAAGCTGTAATACGAGGCTTCATGCAAGCTCAATATTCCCTTGAAATTATTACAAATGAAGCCTCCGTTGTCGTCTTTAAAACCATTGAAAACCTCTGCATTACTCAAACAAAACAAATTACATTCACCAAAAGTTTTGGATATATATATATATATATATGTAATAATTCTTTTCTGAGGATATCTGCATTTTACCAAAGTGAAGATGTCGCTCAAAGACAAAAAACATAGTCTCTAAACTAGAGAAGGACTCTACATATATGCTAATTAGAGAATAATTTAAGTGGTCCTAGCGGCCTCATCGAGTTCAAATTCTCAGGAGATTGGAAGTTAAAGAATTGATTTGGGTTTTGTCTATTATTCTATATTTTTTAAGGAAAAAAAAAAACAGAGATTCAAGTATCCAAGATCATGCATGAGCATGACAAAGCAAGTGAATTGATGAAATGTACCTTCAGAGACAGGATAGCCATGTTGTCCAAGTAGTCTAAATTCAAGGGAGGCTGCATACATATTTTCTTTTCTCCAATTATAATCTTTATTATTGTTGTAGATATTATGCAATATGTTCCTAATCTCAGTCTGAAAATGATGAGCTAATCCAAGTCTTTGCAAGTTGTCAATCAGCTCCAACTGATCCAGAGGCTCGGTTACATCCTTAATCAACGTCTTTACTTTTCCCTTCAGCTCTTCTGCTCGTCTTTTGTATTTTTCATCCTGTACATGAGCAGCATTTAGTTTTTAGTTATACATGACTGCAGAGAATTCGTGGTCACAATTTGAAATGAGCAAAGGAAATTAATATGTAATAGTAATAACATTCAATACGGTACCGTATAGTCGCTATTCAATGACTGCAAAAAATCATGGTCCCAAATTGAAGGTTGGTAGTTTGCTGATCTCCTGTCAACTGTCAAATGATCATATTTGGTGCTGACAAGGCATCGGACGGGCTTGTTTTTAGTAATGATCCTGATTGCTGCTCTATTTTTTGCAAGCGGACGACATTTGAAACCGTTTGCAAGGTTAAACAAGGTCGAGGGAGTAGTGCTAGAAGACATTGGATATACAGATGTAGTGTAAGCTTACACTTGGGAAATATTCTCAAATTAATCTATGGTTCATGGTGATCTACAATGATATATATATAGGCAGAGAACAAGTGCATATGATTTATTTTTCTTATTCATTTTTTCTGAGGTTTTCAAAGCGTTTAATTTCTAAGTCTTAATAGGACAAAGATATTATATTCATAAAAAGAAAAAGAAAAATAGAGTAGATCTTTAGAATACATTAAAGGTAAATTAATCATGTAATTTAATTTAATATAACTATCACTTGTATAATAGTTTTTTAAAATAAATAAGTACATGTCATAGCATTATTGTGGCTTATTGTATGGTCAACATTATTCCTCTAATATATTCTAAAATTTCTCCATCTTGTGAGAATTATAATTTACCTACATAAATCATACAATATACATTTGGATGCATGTTGTATAATCTTTATTTATTGATCTTTTTTTTCTTAAGTATAATTTTTTTAAAGAATCTTTCTATAAACTACACAATAAATACACACATTAGTGATAAAAATTTCTTAAACTTAACTCTACTAATAAAAGTTTTATTTATTGCATTAAAAACTTGTTTTATATACTAACAAAGAAATAAGAATATGCAAAGTTACAAACAATATCTTAATGATGAGCATTAATACTCAAAATAATCAAAATTATAAAGAAGATAAAAAGAAATTGTCTTATAAAATAATATTCATGCCTTTCCATTGCAATGCATACACCAAATATAGTACTATTCACGTATACAGTACTCATCAATTGCTTCTACTTCTTGTGAGATATTTGTGAATGTGGGTTTATGCCAACCCATGTTAAATTCTTGTGTCCTTTTTTTATGTGAATATTTAGTGCACTCAATTATGCATTCCGTGCACAACAAGGCAATTGATCTCAAATATTGGATGCAAAACAAATGAATCCTTAGCTATTTATAATATAAATGTCTTTCTTCAAAGTTTTCGCCACCTAATATTCATGTGTTTTCATTGCAATGCATACACCAACCATGACTTTTGAACAACGCATGCCCCGGCCACATTTGAATTCATTCATTCTTAGTGTCACCTCCAAAGTTTAACTCTTATTGATGTAGAACCATTTGGTCATATAGAATTGTATCAAACTCCACCTGCTGCAATATCTCATTAGTCTTGTTCTCTACCTATTGAGAATTAAAAGCCTTCTACATCAAAAGTTCATCAAAAGTAACATCTCTGTAACTGCAGCAGATCATAAATCTGATTTTTTGAGTGACTTGCATAGCTTACAGCCTCACTCTAAAACCTCTTATCTAAACTAGCATTAGATAAGATACATCATATCTTCTCTAGTAAAGTACGATCCATATGCTTAGCACTAGTACATCTCATCGCGAAATGTTATTTTTAGACTCTCATTTTGGCATACTTGCACGAATGGATCACAAGTACATCATTCCATACCAGTATGCAATACGTTGATCATCTGTCAGTTAAACCTCCATAGGTTTCTTCCAATTCACGAACATCTCTAGAATCTCATCCTAAACTCGTATTGTGTACACCCACACATGTCTAGAGAAACAAATGAAACTCAATAATGGTTATCACCAATTGATGCAGTCTTGGTCGGTTTCCATACATCGTTGTGAACGTTCACGGATCTCACAAGTATTGTGATTAGTCATGCTAAGCTTGACCCTTGTTTTCTTACCTACCAAACAATGCTCACAAAACTTCATTTTAGAGGTTCTGGCACCCTTCAAAAATCCATACAGTTGGTTCAACGCATGAATACGATTTTCTGGCATCTCACAAGTAATTTTCCTCTAAAGTACGCCACAAAGCAATCACGTATTCATCACCTTTGAACCATGTATTTCATTTCTTTGAACAAGAAAATTAGTTCATAATTAAATAAATAAAAACAATAGAGAACTTAAATAATTTGCCCATTGTTACAGCTTCTCTCTCTAATTTCTCACTTTCAATTCTCTATTCTCTACTCTCTATTTTTCATCTTCCATTCTCTATAAATGGAGGAGCATTACTTTAGAGGAAAATTACTTAGAGGAAAATTATTGGTTTAACTTAGTTATCCTTAATCCAAGGGATATAGAGATAAAGTATGCATTAAATCATTCTTATGCAATTCGGAATATGCAAAGTTATTTTAAAAGTCTAAATGCTCATATTCTCTTTAATATTTTTCTCTCAATGTAATTTCTACAAATATTATATAATGATTTGATAACAACTCTAAAGAATAAATTATTATCCTAAATAACTTTTGAAAAATATTTTATTCTATCCTAAACCTTTGATGTAACATAGCATATATGTTTTATAGTTTACATATAATTACCATTATTATGTGGAGGCAAGTTCCCTAAGATGGAATTTAGAAAAATTATTTCTAGCTCAAAGTGGGATCATAATTTTTTGTAACTACAAGGAAGTTACTCCTATATAGAATATCACTATAGAGAGGTTTTGTTGTATATAGACTGAAGAGAAGTGTGTATTTTTGTTATTCATTTTTCCAAAGTTTATTGTTAAAGCTAAGAGTTTTTTCTATGGAATAAGTTTTTTTTAAAAGCTTTTAATTTGCTAGTGTTAATAGGACAAAGATATTATATTAATTAAACAAAAAAAAAGGAGTACATTTTCCTCATGAGGAAATTCTAACGTGGCAATGGGTTCAAATATTGCACAGGAATATATATATATATATTTTTCGGATGTATATGCATAATCTTTATTTATTTATCTTTATTTTCTTTGATACAAATTTTTTAAAGAGTCTTTCTATAAACCACAAAACAAATACGCACATTAATGAAATAAAATCATAAATTCATTTTACTAATAAAATGTCCATTTTATTACATTAAAAATTTGTTTTACTGAAGAAATAAGAATATACAAAGTTAATTTCAAAAAAGAAAAACAACATACAAACTTGTGAACAATATCTTAATGTTGAGCATTAACAGTCAAAATAATCAAAACTATAGAAAAAGATAAAATTAATTCAATTAAATTCTATTTGTTACAGTTATAAAGTATTTTTGTGAAAAACAAATTAAATTTCAAAATAATTATTAGCAAAAATTTGATTGTATAGTGTAGATGTCTCCTCAAAATTAGTGGGAGCAGATTTCTGGTCTGTAGTGCTCCGAAGACATCTGAGTTGTAGTACAAATGTATATATCTAATGCCTTAATAGATAACGGATTTTAATTTATCTGTAGATTGTGATAGTTTGTAATAATTTCAAAAAAACTCCATTTAATACAACGGTTGGTGAAAGTGTGTTGTAAAATAATTTTAATATTTGACAACAACCGAAGAATGTGGTTATAAACACCAATAGGTTTTCAATTTTACGACGTCCTACAAAAGCTTGTGAAAATATTCTAATAATAGACAACAAGTGCAAAATCGTCGCTAAACAATGTGCGTGACTAGATGTTGTTCGAATATTTACTTTTAACAATGTACGTATACTTATTGAAGAGTTGTTCTTCCTTGCATTCAACAACATTTAATTAATGCACGTTGTAGGGGTATTCATGGATCAAATTTGGTAGATTGGACAACAGTCTATATTTGATAGGTGATTTTACTGATTATAAATTTTAAATTCAATCCAATCCGCCAATTGGTAAAACAATTGGTAAAATAAATCTAAATTCAATTTATAGATCTGCAAATTAGATGTGGATTTAACATAATCCACATTCAATCCATCATTTTACTGATTCAATGAGGATTAAAAAATTTTCTTTCAACCAAATAATTAAATATAAAATTTTAATATAAAAATAATTTTTTAATGCTGATCAAATTCAAAATTAAACAATGTCTAAATAAACAATAGTTTAAATATACGTTTAGGCACGCTATGTCTAAATAATCAATCAACATATGTTTCAAAACAGACAGAATTTGGAAGCCAAATACCATTTTTAACAATTTCTAACAAAGCAGGGTAGCTGAAACAGAATTAATAAAGTAAATAAATATTAGATGCCAGACAAACCAATGTGATTAAGTTATGCTCTAATTGAAATGTGATTAGATCTCGTTTTAATCCAAACAACTCAATGAGTTTTTTATAATGCGTTAAATGAAATTAGATAAGATTATAATCCAAATATCTTTACAAGAGAGATTTTTTATAGATAATCTTAAATTCTAAAAGGGGTTGTAAACGAGGAGATTTTATTTAATAATTGAAATTGAAGTTATGAAAACAATAATAAGACCTCTCTATTTATAATATAGCAAACCTTACTCCCTAAGTTAACTTAAAAAAAAAACTAAATCACAATTATATATAATAGAAATAAAAGATTAAGACACATGCCATAATTGATTCTAATTAAAATAGAATATCCTAAAATAACAAAAATAATTGTGGAAGTCATAAAACTTAAGAATGAAAAAGGAAACTATGAACCTAAGCCAGAAACCAAAAAACAGTCATATTTTTAATAAGGCAATTCTAACATGCCAATGCATATGCTTATAATAACTAACGATGTCGATATTTGTTTAAAAGGTAAATGTTTCTTTAATTCTTATATTTAGAGTTAAAGTGCTCACTTAATCTTATATTTTGAAAAAAACTTTAAGATATCTCTATTATTAAATATGTGATACTTTTGTCCTTATTTTTCTTTGCTTATAAAATAGCACCCTTGCAACAATATTCGTAGTGACATTGATGAAAAAAAAATGCTAATTTATCAAATTAACACTAAAATTAAAATGAAATTAAGGTAATTTTTTATATCCTTTAACAGTAAAATTAAAATTAAAGTATATTTTATTTTATTTTATTTTTAGGGTTAATTTGGTAACTTAAATTTTTAATAGATAATTATTAATAAGACAGCAAGAAATTAAACGTAACTTTAAGTTGGCTGATATTAATTTATTTATAAATAATTATTAGAAAGATTGTTAGAAGTATGTGAAAAATACTAATTCTTTTAAATTGATAATTATTGATCAATTTACTAATTAACTTTTTAATGGATAAATTAATTAATGCTCTCAAGATTGTTGCAAGGTATTATTATTATAATGGCAAAGGAAAAAATAAAAAAGAAAGTGTCAAATATTTAATGATATAGGTGTCATGAAATATTTTTAAAATATAAAGACTAAATGAACGCGGAATTAAAAATATAAAAAATGAATGAACATTTTACCCTTTTGATTATAATACTCCTACAGTTAACATAAATGTGCGAAAGCATGTGTTTAATAATTAACTATACTTTTTTATAATAGTCGTCATAGAGTAATTCCTAGCACAACTGTTTAATAATTTGCAAACAAAATGCAAATACAATTAGTCTTCCAAAACAAATGCAACCCTTCATTAACAGCCAGTAAAATACCATTAGAAGAGATATTTGTTCCATTTCCTTGAGATCATCAATCCAAGAACAAAAGAGTTCCAGTAGCTTTGCACGAGAACTCTGAAATTCTTGTAATTAAATCACATTGGTTGGAAACGGAAGTGGTTTAATTGGGGCTTGGATCAAAATCAGCAAACGAAATCAACCTTTCCAACAAACCAGGTAAGAGTCTCAACCTGCAAACGGCATTTCCAATCAACCACCAATCATAATAAAACCTTTCAAATTATTTCAAGAAACCCAACTTGGGAGGCAACCGCCATTCATGCGCAAAAGCATTGAAATCCACCTAGAGTTAGCATTAAAATCCTGCCGGATTTACAACTTATACGTAACTGTCTAGTCTCATATTAATTGTTAATATTTAATATGATGTGACAGATGAGTCTGTCGCTTCATTGATTAGTAACTGAAAATGACAAAAGGATAAGAAATTTTAGATTCAGGAGCCGCTCCTTTCCAATATAGTACAACAGTGTGCAGCGCATAAGCATATGCGCATAACAAATTAGACTAGTTAGTATGTTATACGTAGCTTGTTCCGGGAGCCTCTCTTAACACAAATTATATATCAGCCGTCAAATCACAATTGATAAGTTGCGTGAAAAATAGAAATAATAGAAATACATGTGACTGATCATGTACATTTTGGTATCTTTATTATCATGAATCTTGTAGGAAAGAAAAATTATCCCTATGTAAAAACCAACTTCCATTAATAGCTAGTGGGATAGAAACTAAGAATTAATATACTATTAACGAGTGTGAGTTAAAAATTGCGTTATTGATTGTTTATTTTAAAAAGTGAAATTATATTCTTTTAGTTAACGATCTAATTAATTAAAGTTAATCGAGAGATTAATTAAGGAGATTTAGAATAGAAACAAGCTTAATGTTTTTATCTGCTATTAAATTGAAGTTAACTAAGATGGCAGTTAATGCTCGGTTTCATTTTCAAATTCATTGTATTTGTTCTTCTAAAACCCTAAGTTAGAGTAATTAATTTTATTTACAGATAAGAAAAGAGGACAGAAAGATAAGAAGTTAAAGAGATAAGGAGAGAGGTTCTGGTGTTGAAAGTCTTCATCCGCTTAGGACGCAGTTATCTTCTGAGTCCATAGAGATTTAAGGATTGTTATTGTTTTCTTAGGTAAGTAAATTCATTCATAATATTGGTGCAGTAAACTGCAAGTGTTATTTTTCATTAAGTTTTAATCAAGATAGTATAATCCACTAACTTTAAAGGAATATTGTTTTATAATCTGTTAAATTTAAAAGTCTATCAAGCAATTTTTGTTTGAATAAATTAATTAAAATTTCAAAAGTAACTACATTTATTCAAAAAGTAAATAGTTTTCAGTGATTCAACAGTTACAAAAATTATTGATGAATAAATTATATTAAATATGAAATTATTTTAGCTCATTGTCCATAGTTGTTACTATTATTAGTGATACTGACTAGCTCACTCTGGGTTATTGTTTGTGCACATATTTACTATTATTGTTATAATCAATGTTATCGAGAAATTGTCATGACCGGATTATTTCAAGGAATATGTTATTATTTGGCTGGGTCACCTAAGTGCAAGTGATACTATGTGGCATGATCACAGGTGTTAAAGTTTTGATTTTCTTTATACGTTTATTATTATTATTATTATTATTATTATTATTATTATAGTTAATTATGAAATCTTTATTGTATAGAAAATTAAGTTATAAATTTTGTTTGGGTAATATCGGGCAGGTCTCCTCGAGGCCCTTCCAGCTTGAATAAAATACTCTGAGGATAGTCTAGCTCAAGCAGAAGTCCCGACCACTAGCACCAGGACGATCTCATCAAACGTGAAAGCTGGTCGAGGTCAGGGATTTAGAGCCGTTCGAGCTCTCGAATCTGCTCGAGCTCGTCAGGTTCAGTCAAAGCTGGTCAAGGTCGAGGAATTCAAAGGCTGATCGAAACTCGAGCTCTCCTTTCCTGCTCGCAGAGATTAAATCCCTGAGCACAACTGGACAAGACCAGGTCCAGGGTAGCCCGACCCGCTTTCCCCGAACCCTGGCACATCTTTAGATGTCTGATCAGGGCCCCACATGGTATAGTGGTGGTACTATTGCCGATGGCCGGCACATGCTCCCACGGTGTCATCATTCCTAGCGCACATACCCGATATGGTGATCTGACCACGTGAACCGGGTTAAGGAGACAGCCGCGCATCCCCAGAGAATATTACGCCAATCCCTACTGTCGAGGACGGACCTCGATGACACTGATGCTCTGATAGCGGGAAATGGATGATAAAAGGAAATAAACGGGTACGTTACGGGGGTTGGAAAAATTCATTCACAAAGGGTTCTGAAAAGAGACACAGGTTCTTCCTATCTCTACTTCTTTTATCTTGATTTTCTGAGAAAACCAAAAATTTATTCAAAAGGGAGGGCAAAGAATATCCCTTTCACCTTTCCGGTCTCTCTGACTAAGGGAGATACCAAAAAGAACAACCCGATTACTGACTTGAGCGTCGGAGGGTTTTTGTCGGAACACGCCCGGCAACCCCTGACCCTGTTTTCTGTGAGTATAGGTCTGGGAGATCCCCGTTCTGGAAAAGACAGTGGAATAGGACGAAGGAGACAGTCCTACTCGAGCTCGAGCTATTTGCGAGCAGAAGGATCGATGCACTGTTTGAAGTCGCGAGCAGAAGGTTCAGAGTACTGTTTGAAGACACGCGGAAAAAACTGCATCAACAAATCTTTTATTTGTGAAGTTGGTAAAATAAATGCTTTTAAATGTTTTTAATACTATAATGAGTTTGTTTATTGGGTTGACCGCTCATTTAACATTTTCCAGATTAAGATTGAGGCTTTAGGGAATTCGAGTAATAATAGAGGCTTCTTGATGCTAGGCTATTGTGAGACTGGAGCTTGGATCTAGATGTATAAGGAATAAAAGAAACTTATTGTTCAATAATTAGCCTTGGTGGCTTATTTCTAGTTAGTAATTTACGTTTTAATTGTAATAATGAGTGAATATTTTCTAAGTTTTATGGATGTTAATTAAGTATATTTAGAATAAATGATTTGAAGTTAATGTTCAGCTCAGCTTTGGCATTTGTTCAACGTATGTCAAATTGCGGTGTTACATCCTACCCTGCGACCTGCCACATGATTGGGACTCCATTTGAGACTCTGGTATTATTGATGAAATCAATACATTAAAATATATACACTGAAATTGTAAAAGTCTAAAGTGTCAATTTCAGTTGAATCACTAAATCGTCTTGGACGACGTTTATTGATCTACAAGTGAGAAAACGTATAGCACGAACCTCGACAAAATAGCAATTATTCAAAACATACTTTTCAAAATATCTGTTTGGGAAAAAAATAAGAGCGATTTCGAACATATTATTATTACCAAATAGTTATGGGATGAGCTCAAACAAAATACTTCGATCAAGTAGTTATCTAGTCAGCTTAAGCACGTCATCTCGACCAGATTGTTATCTTGAGAACGACTAGGTAGATATCTAATGATCTCGAACAGATCACCTCAACCAAGTGATCATCTGGTGACCTTTAGCAAGGCCCTTTGATCAAAGGGTAATCTAATTATCTCGACTAGATATGTATAATAAATGATAATTATTATGGTCATTATTATAACAGTTATTATAATAAATATTATGGTGGTTATTATTTATCATTATTGTGATTATTATTGTGCTCATTAGTACGTTAATTATGATGATTATGGGGGTTATGATGATAATTATTACTATTTGTTTGGATGGTTATAATTATGTTGTAGATCTTCCATAGAATCTGAGGCTCTCGTCCTCGGACTGCACACTATACTCTATTTTTTTCTGTAAATTTCTTCAAAACTTTTGAATTCAAGGGCAATAATAATTAAGTCACTAGGAGCGTGGATAATTTTTTTCATAAGATACCTAATTACTAACTTGAGCGTCAAATGGTTGACACCGAAAAAACTTCCGATGCCTCTAACTATCTTATATGATTCAAGGAGATCATATATAATTTGCTAGTAGTTTCAAGTATCTTTGGTGATTGACAAATCGTTTTCCTAAAAAATAAATTAAAGGTAACTAGATTTTCGACATCAACAATATCTTTTGTGTTCAAAACCAATCACGTACGTGCTCACATTGAACCCTAGATTTATATTGGAAAAAAAAAAAGATTGTGTATGTCTAAAAAGAGATTTGTATACTATTTCTGAACATATGGGAGTCTTTACATTTATTTATCAGACTATGGAAGTGTTTGTATCCTTATAAGTATGCTCAATGGACCATCTTGTTTGCTTATAGGAAATTGACAACTTAAGCTGTATTAATTGCAAGCTAGAGAAAGTAATTTTAGGGCAAGCTTATAATTAGAATAATACTGTTAGGAATATCAATATTTTCAGTTTAACTTATGTTGTATCTCTGTAATGGTTAATAACTTACCTGATATGGCAGTTACAAATAAAGTGTCACACTAATTGGGACTATAAATGGAGATTTAAGTTGATTAATAAGGGATCCAAACTGATGTAAGACGTCATAATTCTTATTATTTTAGGAATTAATATTTTAATTAGAGTCAATTAAGGATTATATTTGTCTTTTATTTTTATTATAATTATAATTTAGTTTTCTTTTTTAAGTTAACATAAGGAAGTGGATTTACTTTATTATAAATAAAGAGATCTTTTTTATTATTTTCATAATTTTATATCTTTAATTATTCAATAAAATCTCTTTTATAATTCCCTTTGGGATTATCTATTAAAAATCTCTCTTTTAAAATCGTTTAAATTATAAAGTCATCTAATCTTGCTTTATGCATTATTAAAAATCTCATTGAGTCGTTTAGATTAGAACGGATCTAATCATACTTTGATTAAAGTGTAAGCTAATTGCATTGGTTTGATCTATACTAGAACGATATCTAATTTTTCCTACCCTATCAATTCCGCTTTCGCTATACCGCTCCATCAGAAACTCCATTGGAAAAGAAAAATAAAGAAATCGAGACACGCTCTCATCCAAGTAGAGAAAGAGAAGATGATAGATAGATCACCAAAGAAATATTCTTGCAACAACTCTAATAGAGGTTAATTACACCTTATTGACAAATTTTCATAAACCAAATGACAAATTTTGCAAGTGAAAGACCTATGCTCGAAGCCTTGTGAGCTCGAAGATGAAGGGTAAGTCAGCAATGAGTTGCCATCCAGACCCGTCATCCATTCTAACAAAAAGTACATTGGATATAGTAGATGTCACGTCAAAATTAATGGGAGCAAGTTTTTAGGACGTAGTGTTTGGAATACATCATGTTGTGTTTATTATTTGGAGTAAGAGTAAGGAGTATGAATTCCTCCCACTCTAATATTTATTTCCTCATTTACGGAGGGGAGAGAGAGTCCTACTTTGTAGGCGAGGAGTGGGATTCCCACTCCCATTCCCACTCCCGCCTCTTTTTTTCTTGACCTTTTTCCTTATTAAATATAAAATAATTATATTTATTAAAATAAAATTATATTAACATTTATTTAAAAATAATAATATCAAGTTTATTTAAATAATATTATTATATTATTTAATAATGTTACATTTATTAGAAAGAGAAAAAGCCACTCACACTCCCCCAAGATTTGCTTAAATGATCACACGAATCCTCTTAGTTTCATAAATAGTCACATATACCCCTTTAATTTCATAAATGAGTATTATACTCTTTGATTATAACAACCAAATAAATATAAATATAGTAATAAGATAAAAATAATAAATAAATATCATATGATACAAATAAAATATTACAATAAATATAATTAATAAAATAACATATATAATTAAAATTATTTTTAATATTAAGTTATTATTAGTCTATCCCAACGGATTTTATTAATACTAAAATTTATTAATCTAAAAATTGACTTTAAGATTTATACTAATATAGACATAATTAAAAAAATATTATAAATAAAATAATATAAATTCTATAAATTACTGTGAAGGTTAAGTATAATTATTTTAATATTATTAATATGTCAAATAAATTTTATCATTATTAAAAGAATAGGATAGATTAGTAATGTTAAAATAACTTTTTAATATTCAAAATATTTTATAAATTTTATCTTATTTTATATATTATATTATTTATATTTATATTTATATTTATTATAGAATTTTATTTAAAGCCAATTAATGGATTGTTGTATAATAGTCAAACAAGGGTCAGTGTGATTATTTATGAAACTTTAGAAGTTCGTGTAATCCTTTAATCAAACAATAGGGGTGTAGATGGCATTTCTCATATTAACAATAATAATATAAAGCTTATTTAAATATAATATTATTATATTTAGTTAAAAATAATAATCTATATTGATTTTAAGTTAAAATTACTTAAAATTAATATTATTACACTCATAGAGAATTAATAATATTACTATATAGTATTTTATTTGAAAATATAATATTATTAAATTTGCTTAAAACTAATAGTACTATATTTATATAATATTGATAATTAATCATAATAAATAGTTAACAATAATATTTCATTTGTGTTGCTCTTATCAATAATTTTTAATTAACATAATTAAAATTAAAATTAATAAAAAATTATGGTTTACATAATTATTATTAATTTATATAATTAAAATTAGTAATAAAATAAATAGTTTTTTTTTTTACAAATATACTTGTTATTCACTTTGTAATTAAAAACTGTAATTCTTTAAAGGGAGATTGTCAATTTCTTCCCTACTATATTCAATATGCACCATTTATCTCCTATTATTTTTTTAATAACCAATAACCCCCTAACAGTACAAGTTTACAATGTTACCCTTATTTTCAAGTATACTTTTATTCATATTTATTATAAATTAAATAAACCACATGAATATAAATTAAAATAAAAAATTAATATTAAAAACAAGAAATATATGTTTTATTGTGAACAAAAAATTAATATAAAATATTTTTCTTGTACTTTTTTTTTATTATATAAACATTTTCTTATAATAAATATTTTAAAATTAAATGTAAAAAGCACAAGAAAAGTTTTATTATTTATTTTTATAATCATTTTTTTCCATCGTTCAAGTTTCTTATAATAAATTTTTTTTATTTTTATCATTTTATAATAATTTTCATATATATTTATCATCAGAAAATATTTATAAAATAAAAAAATACAAGAAAAATATTTTATTATTAATTTTTTATCAAAACATATATTTGTTGTTTTTAATCTTAATTTTTTATTTTAATTTTTATTCATATGATTTATGTAATTTATAATAAATACAAATAAAAGTGTATTTGAAAATAAGGGTAATATTATAAACTTATGTGATCAGGGGGGTTATTGGCTATTAAAAAAAACAGCAATGAGATAAATGGTACATATTAAATATAGTAGAGGAAAAATTGGTAATCTCTCTTCTTTAAATAAGTATAAAACTATCATTTGAAACAATTCATTATCAATCAAAGACAAAACATACACATAAATGACATTCTGATTCATATCTCACACTCTCATTTTAATGTAAGTAAACAACTACTCTCACTTTCACTCCACACTCCAAATTTCAACATTTTTCACTCCTCAAATTTTCACTCTAATCTGATAAGTAAATGGTACTTGAGTTATAAAACCTACGTATGTATCTACTCTCTTGATAGATAATAGATTTTAATATATATGTAGATTATGATAATTTGTAATAATTTCAAAAAAAAAATCCGTTTACCAACGGTTGGTAAAAGTCTGCTGTAAAATAATTTTAATATTTGACGACACCCGAAAGAACAACGCTATAAACTCTTTGATAGATGTTCAATTTCACAACGTCCAACAAAAGCGCGTTGTAAAACAAAATTCTAATAATTGACAATAAATGCCAAATTGTTATAAATTTTCAATTTCATCCAATCCATGAATTGTACAATTAATCCAAAACCAATCAATATATCTGCAATTCCACATCCAATCCATCATTTTTATGGATTCGATGTGGACTTAAAACTTTTTTTTATCCAATTCCATAAAATAATTAAATAAAAAATTTTAAAATAAAAATAATTTTATTATCAATAAAATTCAAAATTAAACAAAATCTAAATAAATCAATAGTTTAAATGCGTGTTTAAAAACGCTATGTTAATAGGGTCTTTATGCCCTCACCCATTATCTATTAAATCAATCAACATACGTTTCAAAACAAACAGAATTTGGAAGCCATATACCATTTCAACCTTACTCCCTTCTCTCTCTTAAATACAACTATGAAAACACTGGAGTAATGTCGTTTCAGCTTCCCTGTTGGATAGGTGCGAGGTGGTGACACATAATGACTAATCTTGAAAGACCACTATTTAGTCTAAGGATGTTATTCAAAATTTAAAATTTTAATACACCAGAAAGAACAAAAAAATCCTGCTACTTTTTAGATCAATTGATAAAAATAAACTAATTAGAATTAAATCAATACAAAAGTTGAAATTTGAAAGCTTAGATGATTGTTGTCAATGTCCACCTCCAACTAAATTTTACCTTATTTATTTACTAATAGTATCACATTTCTAAGTTTTAAATTTTTTAAATTACACACACACATATAGAGTCATTCTCTAGTTAGGGCGGCCTTTTTTTTTTTGCGGATACATTTTAAGTCATGCAGTTTAATAGAGTCAGTACAGATACACTAATAAACATATGGTTTTACAGTATATTGAAAATTAATTCTATCAATCCACACAATTTAACAATGTGTCCCCATAAAAAAAATATGAGAGCGCCATATGTGTGTGTGTGTGGATTTTCTGATTTTCTTAAATTTATAGAAGTAAATCAATATCTAATCCACTGAGTAGATTTTAAAATTTTCAATCAAATCTAATCCATTAATCCATGGATTGGATTTTTACAGATGGGATTTTTATAGATAAGATGGATTGAATGAATTGGATTGTATTCTGAACACCTCTAGCACGTTATTCTAGTCATGATGTCTTATAACCTTATTTTCTTGTAGCATGTTTGAAAAATACAATAATGTGATTAGAGGTTGATGATTAAAAAAAAATAGAAATTATAAATGATTACCCGGCATAATGCCAGATTTTTACAAATAAACAAAGCTAACACGGGCAGATGATCATTTTCATTATAATATGTCGCATAATAAAAACCATATAATTTATTTCTTTTATTTTCTTTTAATTACATTCATTTAATTCCTTGCAATAACTGAAAAAAAAAAAAAAAAACTTCTGAACTATGTTAGGATTTATCCCTACAAAGAGAACATCCCAAGTCCTCCGAAGTAATAAGCAACATATATATAGTACAGTTTAATATTACTTCAAATATAGTAATTATGGAAGTCATAAAACTTAAGAATGAAAAAAGAAACTATGAACCCAAACCAGAAAGCAAAAAGTAGTCGTATTTTTCATGAGGCAATTCTAACGTCCAGTGCACGTGTTTATAATAATCAATGATGTCGACATTTGTTTGTAGGATAAATATATGTTTAATATTATATTTTGAGTTAAGTATCTTTAACCCTTATATTTTAAAACATACCTCAAGATATCCCCACTATTAACTATGTGAAGTTCTTGTCCTTATTTTTCTTTACTTCTACAATAACACCCTTGCAACAATATTCTTAATGGCATTAATGAAAAGAAAAAAAAAAGTTAATGTATCAAATTAACACTAAAATTAAATAAAAATTAAAGTAAATCTTTTTTATATTTAACACTAGAATTAAAAAAAATTAAAGTTAACTTTATTATTATTATTTTATATTTAGTGTTACTTTGGTAACTTAAATTTTTAATAGGTAATTATTAGCAAGACAATAAAGTATTAAACGTAGCTTTAAGTTGGTTGGTATTAATTTATTTATAAATAATTATCAGAAAGATTGTTAGAAGTATGTGAAAAATACTAATTCTTTTAGATTGATAATTATTGATCAATTTACTTATTAACTTTTTAATGGCTCAAGATTGTAGCAAGGTATATTATTGTAACTGCAAAGAAAAAAATAAAAGCGAAAATGTCACATATTTAATAATGAGAGTGTTTTGAGATATTTTTCAAAATATAAGGACTAAAAATACACTTAATTTAAAATATAATAAATAAACAAGCATTTACCCTTTGTTTATATTAGTCCTACCGTAACAGAAACGTGCGAAAGCATGTGTTTAATAATCAACGATATTTTTCCATAATAGTCAGAGTACTGAAGAGAACTCCTAGCTGACTTTACTTGAATTTGTAAACAAAATGCAAATACAATTAGTCTTCTAAAACACGTTCCATTACCTTGAGATCATCAATCTAAAAACAAAAGAGTTCCAGTAGCTTCGCACGAAAACTCTGAAATTCTTGTGATTAAACCACATTGGTTTGAAGCGGAAGGGGTTTAATTAGGGCTTGGAATAAAAATTTTGCAAACGAAATCAACTTTTCCAATAAACCAAGTAAAGTCTAAACCTATGGACTGCATTTCCAATAAACCACCAATCATAATAAAATTAACCCTAGAAATCAACTTGGGAAGCTATTGAAATATTTACTCCACAAATCCCCATCACCGTAATATGGATAATTGTTCAATACGTGCTTCAACAACACAAGCAACCGTCATTCATCAGCGAAAGCACCTATAATAGCATTGAAATCCACCTGGAGTAGCATTGCAATCCTACGTGATGTTACAGCTTATGTGTAATTGTCAAGTCTCTTATGAACTGCTAATGTTTAACATGATGTGGTAGATGAGCCCAATGTTGGATATTTAATCCAATATTGTTGGATTCTTAATCCAACGTTCGGCTTATATGTAAATAATTATGTATTGCAGACTGTCATATAAGGTTAATCCCAAGGTTAAATCCAATTAAAAGTGATCGAATTAAGTTTTCAATAATTTAGACTTTAACGTATTTAATAAGGCGTGGGCTTTTAATGTGTAGACATATAATAGTATTCTAATTCTATGATGAGCAAAATTAGAAATAACTACTGACAATAGAAAATATTGTCTACATGAGTGGTTATGGTCCCCAGGTCACATGTATTTTTTCTATTCCTTCTAACATCTAATCATTAGAAAAAGTGCACAAAGAAACTAAAGAGCTCTCTACGATACATGTGTTGATCTGAAAGACAAACCACACTACTCTAAAGGGCAACTCAGCATTATAGATTCAGGTACGCTTACACATAATTTATTATTAATTCTTGGTAATACAACATAAATACTCCTACTTTTAAGGTGATGGATTTCACTGAATTATTCTAACAAGTGGTATCAAAATCTCTTCATGTTAAATTATTGAGAATCAAATTTATTTTAATTAATGATTAAAATTTAGTGTTACTAAATCTATAATTATTAAATTTGAGAACAAATTATGGTTGATATTTAGAATAATTAAAATTAAAGAAATTCATAATTAAAAAAAATAAATATTCTGGTTTCATAATTTCGGTTTCTAAAGTTCAAAGTTTTGTGGCTAATGGTTGCGATTACTGTTAAGATTCATGGCTAAGGTATCATACATGGCTATCAAATTTGTGGCCATCGTACGGTCATTTAGTGACACGGCAACAAAGAACAGCACCATGAGTGGCTGAGCTATGACGAGTTGCTAGTGCCCGATGTGCTCATTCGCACTCATGAGATTTCCTCATTGGCACTCGTGACTAACTCTGCTGGTGCACTCATTGAAGAAGAAAAGTTGCTGTTGAGCACCGCGGCAAAAGGAGAAAAGAATACTGCCGCTCAAAGAATTTAAAAAAACAAAAAACAGAAAAACGACATTGTCATTTTCTAATCAGACCAGACGTGGCCTCGGCCACACGTCAATAAGCAAGCCGCGGCAGGAAGAAGAAGAAACAAAAAAAGAAAAAAAAAAGGTTAGGATTGGATTAGAATATGGTTCAGGTGACCAACCCAAACTTGATTGGAAATGGATTTGAGACTAGTCAGGATCCGGTTTGGGTCAACCCAGACGAATCCAACCCCGAACTGATCAACGGTTAATCGGTCAACGATCAATAGTTGACTATTGGCTTTGACCCTTTTTTAAATTTTCTTAATTTTTACATTTAATATATATATATATATATATATATATATATATATGGGTAATTTTTTGTACAACTTTAAATTCAAATATTGGTATTGTAATATATATTTTAAGAAAAATTAATTGAAGCGAAAGTCACTAAAATGATCTCTTTTGTAAAAATTAATTTATTTTGGAATATAAATGACTTGTGTATATTTAATTTTTGTAAATATCAATCGGCCCAAAGAAAGGTCAATATTTAATAGAGTTGCATGTGTATCTGCGGTAATAAACACGTGATGATTATTTGGTTTTGCATGTGAATAATATATGAACCCAAAGAAAGGTTTATTATTTGACATGTTCTTATTATCAATATTTGATTACTGTACCAAGATATCACTTACAAGTTAATATTTTATTCAAAGATAAAATATTAATGGAATGCTCGATATATTGAGATGGGGTTTACCTTTATTTGAATTTAATTTTGTTTTAAGATTAATGAGAGCTTGTTTTGTTTATTTGTTGTTCTATAGAATCCCTAAAATTAAGTACGCGAGGTATAAAGAGAAAATTATCCAATGAGAATCAGTTGCATTATGGCACAAGAGATCATGTCATATCTCCAGACAGAGATATAGAGACTTGTGCCTGACTAAATTTTCGACCCCTTAGATTTTACAGATTTTGATATTTGAGTTAACTATATCAAAGGGAAACGAACTAATCAAAGGAGATTTGAAAAATAGACAATTTTTTTTAGGATGTTGAGTTTGTAGGGGAAAAAACAGTTAGAAACTTTGTCTTTGAAAAGGAATATGTTAATATTCCCACATGTGTTATTGGCATTGATCAAGGTCTTATTCCTGACTTTGTTCAAGACACAACAGATCAAGACAATGTTGAAAAACCTCCCATATAAGATATTGTTCTAGAAGAACAAACTCTACCATCTCAAGAACTTACGCCTTTAAAGAGATCCACTAGAGAAAGAAAAAGTAAAATGCCAAATGACTACATCGTATTTCTTCAAGAATATAAAGTACACATTGGAGTGATGGAAGATGATCCAATCAATTTTCGTTAAGCCATAGAAAGTTCTA
This sequence comes from Murraya koenigii, assembly GCA_025617385.1. NCBI lineage: Eukaryota > Viridiplantae > Streptophyta > Magnoliopsida > Sapindales > Rutaceae > Murraya > Murraya koenigii. The sequence goes on from CM046812.1 coordinate 14,194,738, forward strand.
ACTCTTAAAAGTGGATTGATGCCATGAATGAGGAAGTAAAGTCCATGAGAGATAATGACGTATAGGATCTTATCTCATTGCGAAAAGGCATGAAACCTATTGGTTGCAAATAAATATTTAAGACCAAAAGCGACTCGAAAGGCGATGTAGAGAGGTATAAAGCACGTATTGTTACAAAGGGCTTTACACAGAAAGAAGGCATCGACTATAAAGAGTCTTTCACTCCATTTTCTTTGAAAGAATTTTTTGGGGTTATAATGGCATTGGTAACACATTTTAATATTGAGTTACATCAAATGGATGTGAAGAGAATGTTTCCAATAGTGCAATTGATGAGACACTCTATATGGTGCAGTCAGAAAACTTTAAGTTAGAAGACCCAAAGAATATGATTTACAAACTTAAGAAATCCATATATGGGCAACAAGCATCTCGAAAATGGTATTTTAAGTTTCATCAAGTGATTATCTCGTTCGGTTTTGAGATGAATTTGGTTAATGATTGCATATACTATAAGTTCTGTGGGAGTAGGTATATTTTTATAGTTTTATATGTTGATGACATTTTGCTTGCAACAACGATATAGACTTATGGCAAGACACTAAGAGATTTATAGCTAAGAATTTTGAGATGAAAGATCTTGGCAACGCCTCTTTTGTATTAGGGATACAAATACAACGGGATCACTCCCAAGGAAATCCTAGATTATCACAAAAGAGCTATATCAAAAAGGTTCGCAAGCGATATGGCATGCAAAATTGTAAACTAGGTGATACCCCTGTGACTAAAGGAGATAATTTTAGTCTCAATCAGTGCCCTAAGAATAATTTTGAAGAAAATGAGATGCAAAAGATTCTTTTTGCATCAGCAATAAGAAGTCTAATGTATGCTCATATTTGTACGCGACTAGATATTACATACGTTACTGGGATGTTGAGCAAAAATTTAAGTAATCTAGGAGTAGACCATTGGAAGCCAACCAAAAGAGTCTTGCGGTACTTATAGATAACAAAAGACTATATGCTCACGCATCAGAGGTCAGATCAGCTTAAGATCAATGAGTATACTGACTCCGATTTTGGTGAATGCCAAGATAGTATGAAATCAATAACAATCTGCATCTATATGTTAGCTAGAGGTGCTGTTTCTTATAACAGTGCTAAATAGTCTCTTATAACCTCTTTTACAATGGCAACAGAGTTCATAACATATTATGAAGCATCCAATAATGGAATATGGCTACGAAATTTTGTCACAAAGCTGTGCATAATAGACGATATTGATAGATCATTCAAATTATTTTGTGAGAATAAGTCAGCAGTAATGTATTCCAATAACAACAGGAGATTAACGAAGTCAAAGCACATAGACATCAAGTTTCTAGTTATTAAAAAAATAGTTCAGAGTGAACAATTGTCTATAGAGCACATTGGCACAAACTCCATAATTGCGGATCTGCTTATTAAAGGATTGCTACCCAAAATGTTTCATGGACACACTGCTCGTATAGGTGGCATGTCATTTAAGGATATTCAGTTTTAGTGAGAGTTTGTAATTTTATATGCTTTTATGATATATATACTTTTCATTTATTTAAGGTTATTTTCTACAGAAATAAAGTTTTAGTTTATTCATACTCTAATTTTGATAAAGTTTGATCTCACTAAGGTTTAAAGTGGACCAGTTGGAAATAAACATGTTAAGATCACATTACATGAAATTTTCAGGCTACACATCCACATCATAATCCATGTCATTCATTTGTATTGGTACAGTGAGCATTGATGGGTCAAGTTACGACAACTGTAACAAAGGCCGCTTTGATCCTATGTTGATATGATTGATGGACGAGATTGGTTATAGATACATTTTGGTAATGACAGTAAGGTTGAGCTCATATGGTTATTTTACAAAGCATAATTATAAGGTTTCACATATAACCCAAGTAGAAGATTGTTGGATATTTAATCCAATATTATTAAATCTTTAATCTAACGTTTGACTTATATGTGAATAATTATGTATTGTAAATTGTCATATAAGGTTAAGCCCAATTAAAAATTATCTAATTAGGTTTTTGGTAATTTTGTCTTTAATGTATCTAATAAGTTGTGAGCTTTTAATGTGTAGAGACCTAATGATATTCTAATTTTATGATAAACAGAATTAGAAATATCTACTGATAACAGGAAAAGTTGTTTATATAAGTGGTTATGGTTCACAAGTCACATATATCTTTTATATTCTTTATGGTATTCCATCATCAAAAAGAGTACATATAAAAACTAAAGGGTTTTCTACGATATACGTGTTGATCTGGAAGACGAACCACATTACTCCAGATGACAATTTAGTGTTATAGATTCAGATACGCTTACGCATAATTTATTATTAATTATTGGTGATACAACATAAATGTTTATATTTTTAAGATGATGGATTGCACTATAAAATTTAATTATTCTAACACCCGCCACCTCATTGACTAGCAGTTGAAAATGACAGAATAAATTTTAAAATATATGTCAGCCTTACAAAAAGTAAATAATTTTTATAATGTGTACTTTTTATAGTATGTGTGTATTTATTTAAAAGAAACACATATGTAATTGGTAGTTATATAAAATTTAAATGCACATATCATATATATATATATATATATATATATATATATATATATATATATATATATATATATATATATATTTAATTAACTATATTATCTCATATGTATTTTAAACTTTATTAGAGCGCCAGCAAATTTCATTTTCTCTTGTTGGTTTCGCTGCATTAAATAATTTTGCAAGTGAAAGACCCTCGTTCGAAGCCTTGGGAGCGAGCAGGCGACGGGTACATTCATTATAGGATTTCATCAGCACCTTCAATGTTTGATCTTTTTTACTTTTGTCTGATTTCCTTTTTTTTATATTTTTATTTTTTTGGATTTATTGCTCTATGTAGAAAAATATTAGAGTCTTAATCCATAACAGAAATATGCTAGCTTATAGCATGATAGGGTAAACCGTAAGCCATATTGATTTCTTTTGTCCGGAACTCGAGCATACTGTAATATCAAATTGTTCATTATTTCAGAGTTCTCGCAGATCTTGACATCATTTGTTGCTTGGACAGAACATCAGCAATGAGTTGCCAACCGAATAAGTGTGCGTTTTTGAGTATCAGGTTTCTTGTTGATGACTCAACAACATAGCCTTGGCCCGTCATCCATTCTAGCAATTTGAGTAGCAATTCCTTCTTCTCAGGTTCCGCTATATATCGTGATATTGCTATATGAAATATTCCCTGAGACAATAGAAGAAAAGTAATTAAAGGGCATTTCTAAATTATTACTTCTACTTGTGTGTAAGTGTGTGCGCACGCATGCGAGCACAAGTTGACTTTCATAAATCCTTGATTGCTTACTTGATCAATCCTGTAGCCAGTTGCATGGATTGCCTTCATTACATCATTGACCAAGTTAATATTACCCAACCTCACAAATGAAGATGCAAACTTCTTAATAGCAGGATGAGAAATTGACTCCGAATTGTCCTAAAAAGAGAATAACTTAGGTGGAAAAGCAAATAAAGGACAGTTGAAGAATCAATCTAAAATGGTAAGACAATATAGCAGACCTTAACTACTACATAAGCATCTTTGAGAAGCTTTCCGGATATTAAAATATGAAGAATTTTCTCATGAAGGGCCTTGCACATCGATCTTTTGCTATATCTCAACATGTTGTAAACAGAGAGTGCTTCTGAGTGCGCTCTCATTTTACCAAGATGAAAAATTAGGGAGGAGCAGAGTTCCTGTAAAACAGCATAGATGTGATAAGCCTTTCGCATTGCAGTCCTGCAGTAAAAGTTCATTTGTGTATGACCACTTTCATTCTCTAAAATCACAGTAATAACAAAGGCCTCTAGAATTGCAAGGGACTAAAGTAAATGCAGTATTCTAAATCCCTTGTGAAGAGGGAATAAATTTAAGTTACATACCTCCTCAGGTTGGTGGCCTTTACGATGCATGTCCATCATGGTCCGATAAGCAAGCATATACAGCTTCTCCTTGCAGAAATATTTGATTAGAATATGAAAGGTATTGTAATCAGGACTGATTGCTAATTCGTCCAATTTCCTCATAACATTCATTACACTATCCATATCACCAGCTCTGCAGTAGGCACAAAGCATTGAATTTAAAAGAACAACATCATATTTGGCATACTTGGCTTCAAAGTCCCCAGCCAACTGCTTCGCCTCTTCAAAACACCCACCTCGGCAGAATGCTGAAATCATGATACTATGGGCATAGCCATCTGCGTGAGGGAAACAAAATTTTTGCTTAACCTAAAAGCTTAAGTTGTAAGGTAAGTACCTTGATTTGAAAGAGAGATATTTTTGAAAAATTAATTGAGACAGAGCACCACAAGTTAGAAAAATCACTTGATCCAAATACTTAAGCAATTAGGTAAGGACACATCATCAGTATTTTTCAAACTTCAATTATTGTCGAACAAAATTTATCTAGCAAAATACAATGAACATACTTCAACACAGCATTCTTCAATGCACAAACAATGCCAACAAATACAGAGACCAAATTAAGCCATTCTATCTTGATTCAAATAAAACAGATGTGAACTAATCAAATTAAACAGGCTACTCAACTCTATCATAGGAATAACAATGTTTCCCCCTAGCCTTAAAATCTAGGAAAAGGCAACTACAGAGTTTCAGGACAGCCCAACAAACATAAAAATTAGATTTTCTTGTGGGCATTAGAAATAATTAAAGGCAGAACTAAAATAAGTTTAAGATGAAAATAAAGCTTTATAACTAGAATCAGATAGTTTTATTTTTCTTTGAGATTAAGGAAAAAGAAATTTAACTTAATTTCAAAAGCAATCCACATTCTTTTGACATGGCATTGAAATGACATGTACAACACTGCATTTGTCAACAATGATCAAATGAATGATATAATTTTTGAGAATGTTCTTGTTCGTTAGATAAAGAGAAAAGAATAATAAAAATAAATACTTGAAATTAAGAGCTTGCTACAAGGTTCCTCATCAAATGGGAAACGGACCAGATTTGACGCATTTTTCCTGCATTTCGTTGAAAACTGCTCTTGCTTCATCCAAACGATCAGCCTTAGAAAGACCATCCATAAGTAAACAATAGGGCATCTGCAAAATGGCACGTGTACCATAAGCTGCAGAAGATTTTTTGCAAAGAATTCCTTTCAAAAAATTAATAAAAAATTGTAGATGAGAATATAGAACACGTATGAACAGAGCCAAGGTTATATGTTATAGAAAGAAGAATTTGTGCAAACGTAGGGGCAAGTAAAATCATTATAAACAAATCAAGTTACAATTCTGCACCACATAACAATGAAGCATCAATGTGGATGTTTGGAAATCTGTTTTTCACTGAAAAACCTCGAAAAGGAGCAGTATCCTTAAGAAATTTATGACACTTACAATGAATTACGCACCAGAATCTAGTTCACTTTCATATTTTGTTTGCAACTTGTATCATTTTAGTTTTCGATTAAAAATTTAAAATTTAGAAAAATAAGAAAATGGAAAGAAGAAGAAATAGACAGAGTCAAGCATGCATTATTATAAATCATAAAATCAACCTATGAATAACAAAAATAGAGCTTAGCAAAGAATCAAAAAATTTTGACCGTGTTGAACCTCAGCCCAATTGGTTATGCTCATTTCTTAGTCTAAATTCCCAACTTCCTTAGCAGAATCTGCTATGATCCTGAAGGTAATAAATGACACATTCTACTCTGAAACACAATCTTAAAACTAAATATCATCTTCAAAAAGATTGATGTTTGAACATACATATGAAAGACAAAAATTCATCAATGTACCTCCTTTCCAGCATAGCCTAAAGTTTCCAGTTCAGCTAATAGTTCCCTAGATTTTTCAAACAAACCTCCTCTGACATATGCCTTCAGCAATGTTGTCAGTATTACCTGCACAAAGAATGATTTATCCTCTAAAAATATATGAAAAGCATACAATTGCTCAACACATGCATTTACAGCAAATAGAAACAAAGCAAATGATTGAAAATGCACAAAAACCCATGAAATAGATTTGGCATTTTTTGAAAAGCACCAATTCATTCCTTTACATTAATCTTTATAGCATGAAATCCAAACCCTCATGGTGCTTTTTTATTCTTTTATAGTTACCTTTCAACCCACAACAAATATAAAGTATCCCTTTGGACTTGAACCCTTAACTTCTTGCTTCCACTAAAAAAGGCCAAATAAACTAGCAAATCTTTGGAGATAACATCCGCTAATCAGGGTAGCATCTGAGCACCATATTACCAATGCATTTTTGCTACACCAAAACAGTTGCACAAGATTTGTTGAAAGCATAGTCAGAATGAGGTTAGGGAGGCCTCAATTCATAACTTAAATTTACGTTATGATAACTATGTATCATAACTTAAATTTAAAGAACATGGGTCATATTTAGAACACCATTTGTCATTTGAAATTCAGTACATATCCTCTACTCTACCAAATTCACCTGTATATATCGATTTTCATTCTTTCCTATTTCAAAATGACCAAAACTCAACTGTAAGTAATGCACTACTAACTCCTGTAACTATAATGGACAGATGACCATGAAACATACCTTATTCGGTGCTAACCCTGAAGATTTCATATCCTGAATCAATTCATCAGCCTTCTTGTAGTCTCCACCAGATGAGTAAGCATTGAGCAAAGAGCTATAGTGATATACATTAGGCGAATGGCCTTCAACTTTCATCTGGTTAAAATAGCTCTGAGCTTCGTCACATAGATTATTCGAAGCACAAATGGCCAAAAGTATCCCATACATCACACCGTCCATCCGCACTCCATTATACTTAAGTTCCTGAACCAGCTCTAATGCTTTAGAATAGCCATTTTTACCCTTAATACAACCTGTAAGCAGCTATGGAAGGAAAAATACAAATGTAATGAAGATCAGTTAAAAAGACAATAACGATTTAAATAACATGAAATTGACACAAGGATGTCCTACTTGAATAGTAACATAAATTAAATTATCATAGACCTGAAACTCTTGTAAAATTCTTGCATTTTGTTAGAAAATGAACTTGGCACTTCATCCCAACAAAGCTTGATGCTATTCCACAGCAACACATTTGTTTCTTCTAAATCTATGTTAAATCCATTTATTCTGTCTTTCGTTGGCTTACTCACACTTTCGAAGAGTTTTCAAAAATAAAATAGCAAGTCAGATTCACAATATGGGTTTTGTAACCATAGAAAATAAAAAGAATATTACAGGCATATAAAAGTTGACTCTGTTCAACACAGCTGTCACAAAAAGACTGTGTAACTCACATGTCAACTGCAGCACTGAGTGTCATACAAAAGGTAGAATTTTATTATCATTTGCCTGATTGCAGTAACAACTCAACTTCAAATAAACATTTAACATCTTCAAAATCAATGTAAATCAAAATTATATAATGTGTTCAAATTGGTATACCGTATTATAAGTAACAGCATCTGGTGTCAGACCACTCTGCTTCATTTTATCAAACAGTTTGATACTGCTCTCAAACTTTCCATTCCTGACGAGACAACTGAGAGTCGAATTACATATAAAGACATTAACTTTGTCCGATTCATCTGCAATGCTGTTGTAGATTTCTAGAGCCTTAAGGGGGTTGCAGCTTTTCCCAAGGAGCTTAATACAACTGCTATAAGAAGAAATACTAGTCTTGCCATGTCTTTGCATCCACTCAAAGAGCTGCAGTAATACCAAGCAAAAAATATAAATAACAATAGTAATTATTAGCATCAGTAAACCATTGTTCACATAGGACGGAAAGAGTAAATTGAGTTGATGCAGTCATAACAAGCCATATTAAATTATCACAAGGATATTATGATAAATTGCAAATCAATGAATGTTCTTCCCTATAGCTAAACTGAAATAGACTTAACTTCAAAACCATAATTAGAACAAGTTGACAATGGAAACAAAACAAATGCATAAAGTAGTTTTTGTATACTAATACTGAATAACTTTTTGCAGTCAAGCAATTAACATAGAATCTACAAGAATGAGGATTCTCCAGCGAAAGCTCACTCAGGAAAGTGTAAGGAACAAATATTGAAGAATAAGCATAAAGATAATCCTCCCAGGCATATTCAGCTAACCTTCTTCCTCATCAGAGGGTCTACATCTTATAAATCATAAGACAGAGATTTGTTATAGAAAACAGAAACAGCTTTTGTTTTACCAAAATGGAATCTTCATATAAGAAAGCACTTAATTGGGTACAAAATGATCATCAAAAAAGTTACGTATACAGGACCAAAAAATTCATATTTAATCACTAAGCAAACCCAACTAATAATAAACCAGGAAAGGAGCATGCATTTGAACAAAAAAAGGTAAATAAATAAATTCAGTAGGTTTAACCATCAAAAATATCAATGGTCTGCACTAAAGATAAACAAAAACAAAAGGAAAAGAAAAAGGAGGAGGCAAAGCAGTTCTCAAGTAGTAGGACCTGTAAAAGATCCTGCCATTGGCCAAGATCCCCAAAATGTCGCAAAATAGCATTCAAGTCTGGCACCTTTAATATCCCTCCTGATCTGCAAAGAAGTACATTTATCTTACAATGCCAAGCTAATTGAGCTACATATTTGTCTCCACAACAACAAAACTTTAAGATGAAACAATTAAGTAAACATATTTTCACCAAATGTATTGTCGCTAAAACTTATGACTAAAACACAACCAGAATTTCAATCTAACAAACTTTCCAACAAAGAATGCAGTCAAGAAAAGAAAGGTACTCATGAAATTAGGATTATTATATCCTTCTCATATTCAAACTATACTATATTGCTTATGCAATGTGAGTTCTAGCCAACTTGTTTATCGGAAAGTCATCCTCGACCTCCAAAATTAACTCTGCAACTCTCATGATTCGACTAATATAGAACTTTTCAAACAACATACTAATCACTTTAGGCTCAAAACTAAATGGCATTGAACATTGCAAAAGAATCAAAGTTTTCTAACCAAAGTGCAGTCAACATGTAAATTGCAATAGTGTCAGCATCCAAAAAGAAATTCACAAAATACTACATACAAGAAAATGAAGGGTGTGTTAGCAACAGTTCTGCTTCTACTCAACTTTGAAAGCACTGCAGCTAAACTGTTTGATAAACACTCACCTTTTTACTTATAGTTACTATTCATAAACTATTCACCCAATAATCGTTTCCATTTCACACTAATTGTGGATTAGAAGTCTCAGCAGCTCAATGTGAAAAATATTCAAAATCAACATAACTCGATAACAAATTTAAAAAAAAAATCCCAACCTTGTCACTAAATTAGTTAAAAAAAAATCCCAGTTGAGATAATCAATCAAGGGTCAACACTCAACCAAAAAACTAAAAGAAACAACAAATGGGCATTGATTGAAATGACAAAACAACACCTTTCAAGAGAGGAACTGAGGTCAGATGATTGTTGAACTTCAAGAATGGCAGATTTTCTTGCCAAGTACGAACTGGATCGGCGCTTTCCTCGAGCAGCAGCTGCGACTGCAGGTGGTGGAGGTTGTGCTGGTTCAGTGTAAGTTTGTTCTTTGACAACGACTCTTGCTGTTGCTGTTGCAGAAGCAGAGTTGCTGACTGTTGTTGTTGGAAACGATGAAGGTAAAGGGTTGAATAATACGTGGGAAAATTTGGTGCCAAGGTTTACAGATATCTCCATGTCCAAGATTTTGAGAATTTTGAGTGTATTTTGAGTTTCAGTTGCAAGTACTTACGTTAGAAGCGGTCTGGTGGACATTATGAAACTGGTTGCTGTACCGGAAAGATTCCGATGAGATCAGGAAATTTCTACAAATTATTTACAATTTTTTTTATTTCTTTAACTTTTCTTTAAAAATGATTTCATTTTTATTTAGTCCCATAAAAGTGAAAATCAAATTTTTCCTCACAAGCTCGTAACACTGAAACGATATTATCAATTAAACCACTCCTTGTGGAAGTAATGGGAGCTTCCTCACCTCATTTTCTAGGTCGAGATTAAGAGATTCTGTGAGTTTAAATATTCTGGGATAAGCCTGACAATGAGTCATGTTAAATGTTTTTAAGTCATGTTGTCATGTTAAAATTTTCATATGGAATCAATAAAAAGTCAAATTTAAGTCCGATTTTTTTTTTTAAATTAACAATGATATCCAAACCGTGCAAGTTGCTTAGCTACTTCTCTTAAATAAAAGTATTTCAACTAAATAACTGTTAGGAAATTTCAAATGTAAAAGTAAAAACTATGTACAAAACCAAATTTTAAAAATTCTAAACAAAACATATAATTTAATTTCAAACTAGCCATCTTGTTGTTTATCATCATATAATTGGCCAATAAGTACATAAATAAAAAATTGTAAATGGTGAAGACTTCAATTTTAATATAAATATCGAAGGATTTAAGGTTTTTAATTATGTTAATTACATAGGTAATAAATTTAATGTCATTTTCTTCCTTTTAAAAAAAAAAGAGGAAGAAAAATTATTAAAGTGTTGAAAATATATTACTGCTGATGAGTTAAATGGGCAAATTAGTTTTTCAAGACCAAACCAAATTTGGAATTTAATGTATTGAATCATTAACAACCCAATCCGATAAGGTTAGACCCTATTATTATTTTTATTATGTAATTTTGTGTCTTGTTAATGATTGTATAAACTTATAACTATTCTCGCGTGCATTATGAATGTTGTATTTTTATGCAGCATTTTAATCCTAAACTAAATATGGTTCAGTGTTATGTTAATGGTTGTATGAACGTTTTCCAACCTACTCCTGGATGCATAGTGAGTTTTACATTTTTCTGCAATATTCAAGATCAAATCAAATCTAGAGTTTTAATGAATTGCCACGCTAATGACCGAACTGATAAGATTAGATCTAAAAATCATTTTTACCATATGATTTTGTGTCATGTTAATATTTTGTATGAATTTTTTTCAAACCTACTCTTGTATGCATTGTGAACATTGATTTTTTTTTTTTTTTTTGTTTCAACATCATATGGTTGATTGTAGAGGCTAAACGGACTTATGATTCTAACCAAGGTCAATCACATTAGCCAATAAAAAGAAATTTTGTTCTGTTGGGGCACATTCAAAATATGATATAACTTTTAAAATTCACTTAACATTAAATAGTACCACAACTATAATATAATGGCACCATGGCTATAATATTCATATTCCTGGACGAGTTTTTAAAATTCCATTCTTTTAGTTTATTTTATGTTGTACGGTATTACTTATTAAGGGTGGGTAATACATTTTGTAAATTTAAAATAACCAATTAAATTCTAAAGAATTAGACTTTTAGACATGTGGCATGTTGAATTTCAAAATTAGCTAGGATATTTTTATTGTTTCAAAATTTAGATTGGACACTTTTACAAAATTCAAAGAAAATAAGATCGTTTTAAAATTATATTTTGAAATATTTGAAAAATCAGCCCAGCGGTCCTGTGCCACCTGACCCTATATAAATCCGCCCACGAACCAAAAAAAAAAAAAACAACACACAACCTTGAACAAATAGCAATAAAGTTATTGTGGCATGGTATATCTATGAGAAAAGTTAAATGGTATGGCCATAGTATGACTGTCTAATAAATACATAACATGTGCCTTCAATAATTTTTTCTCTATTATAATTTTTAAACTCATAAAAAAATGTATGTATATGTGTTAATATATTAATATTTAGACATCCACACATTGAATGACATGATGTACCCATCCCATGCAATAAAATTATTCTTAAGCAAAATAAATAAATTAATATAATCAAAATAAGATATCATTAAATAACAAATAAAGAAAAAGTAAAAGGAATTAAAAAATTATAAGTAAAATTAAGAAAACAAAATAAAAAATTAACATAAAACTAAACAATATGCCTGTTAAGTACTTTCACTTCAGTCACTTAGGAAGCACTTTTGTCTCTGTCCAAAGAACCTATTAGTGAAAAGCCTGCCTTTTTAACTTGAGCAACCGGTATTTTACTGGTTGTTCATTTAATAATTTTAAAAAATTATTTTTTAATACAGAAAAATAAAATAAATAAAGAAATTTACAAACAATTAGCATAAAAATTAATTTTAATGAAATTTTAAAAAATAAAATATTTATGTTCTAACTCTTTTGGTTAAATACCAATATAATAGATAGGCATTCTAAGTTAATTTCACATGTTCTTAATTTTAGTTAAATTTTCTCACTAATAGGTTCATTTATTTCTTCATCTCAATCCACTAATTTTGTGTTCAATATTCCTACTAAATTCATTAAATATTGATATTTTAGGTTAGATTCCAAATAAATTATTTCTCATTAGATAAGTAACTAAATTTGATTATACTTTTCTCCCTTTTGATTTATATGTTCCAACTATTATTTCACTAATTTTGTATTCAATATTCTAATTAACTTGATAAAATTTCAGTTGCTTGGATTAAATATCAAAATTATTTTTTTTGTTAAAATAATTCTTTATTTTATTTAAGCTTTTTATTTATACGTTCACATATTTCAACTTATTAGTCCACCACTTTTGCACTTGATATTCTTACAAAATTCATTAAATGCCAATATTTTAGATTAAATTCCAAGTAAATTTTACTTCTCGTTTGATGAGTTTCTAATTTTCGTTACACTTTCTCTTATTAGTTCATATATTTCAACTAATTATTCATCTAATTTTGTGTTAAATATTCGTATTAACTTAGTAAAATTCTAACTATTTGGATTACATACCAAACTTATTTTTTATAATTTTATTTTTACTTAGGTAAGTCACTAATTTTGATTTAGCTTTCTCCCGCATGAGTTTATATATTTCAATTATTATTCCACAAAAAAAATTACAAAAACAATAAAAAATTAACAATTAATCTTAACAATGAGAAAAGTTAATAACCTGTATGACATGACATGACATGACTAGCTGGTTTATAGGTTTGTCAAGACATCCATTGGCTTTTAGTGTAATCTCATTTCTCTAAAAGGTTTTGGCAGCAAGCTCCTTTTCACTTCAGCTAAAATGAGCAACTTTTTTTAACTTTGTTCATGATATACACGCTTTTTGTACGGACTAAAATTCTTCTCATATACAAGAAAGAACAAACAAACGTGTGATATAATTAAAAATAAAGAGAGGCCGCACTAGTTTAGCTTGCTTACCTAATGGAGGCCCAATGGCCAAATCTTTTAAGCTCTACAGCTTTCTTCAAGTGTATCATTTCGTACCCTTTTTACTCATTGTTGTAGTTTTGCTTTAACAGTGCCACATATATTTTCAAAATGAAATTCTTCCAATATATAATATGCATAACAATGTAAATGAAACTAGAATGACATAACCATCTGCAAGAACTCTGGCAACATATAAACTAAGTTTGTGCTGTACTTTTTCCATCTCTGTTATTTTTACAAGACCAAAACCTGTCATGAAATGAAAATTAATTAATGGACCTGAATAATTATAAGGCTATTTGAAAAATCATGTGAAGTCGCCACAAGTGCCCTTACCAACACATCGGTCCAGTAATAAAAATTATCCTTCTAGAAGCAATGAGACTATTAACAGACTTTTTTAGCTTTCACTTTCCATATAAGTTCCCTTACCCATGTAGTCATTCTCAACATTTGCATGCAGCCATCATCACTTTTCTGGTTTTTAAGCAGCCTTAACAAGCTTTCACAGCTTAAGGAAGTTACAATTTTTCATAAGACAATAAATATAACATGAAGATACAAATCCTTTCTTGTAGCTAATTTTTTTTCTTTTTAAGTATAGCTAAATTGTTGATATTGAATTCAAGCAGAGACATAACTATGTCAACCAGATTTGAATTCGCAACTTGTAAAACGTCATTGTTCAATTCAATCAGCCTTTATCATCCTTACATTCAATCTCACTGCAAAATCAAAAAACATTATAAGAACCTCGACATTTACAATTTTACAATCCCTTCACTAGAAAAAATGTTAAGATCCACAGTACTTTGAGCAGAAAAATGATCAAATAATGTCTTTAGCACCTTCAATTTACTCAACTCAAATCATAATTTAATTCAAGTCAATCAGTAATTAAGTAAATCCCTAATTAAATTGCAAGAAAAAATCAATATGAAATCATAACACAATCAAACTAACCATCATAAAAACTCTTTAAAAATTATAATTCAATTGAAAATCAGAACATGATCAAACCATGTATCAATATTAGAAGTATCAGAGCTTTGAAAATCTGAAATGTGCAACTTGATTAAATTCTGAGTTGTAATCCATAGAAAGCAGTGGCAATTGAAACTTTAGTAAATTTATAAATAAATAAATAAACAATGAGGCAAATGATGAGCAAGAGGCAGAAGATATAAAATGTTCTTCTAGTGAATAATTATATCATTTTCTCTGATTAATGACACAAACAAACTAACATATTCATCACTTTCAGTAGTTTTTCACTCATACAGTTTGAAAAGCCAGGCTCTAGGAAATCACAATTCAAGAAACTTGAACAAAGGGAAAAAAAACCCATACCCCATCCAAGGTTTCGGGATGAAAGACCAAATCATTTAGTAAGCTAGTTTGTGATCTAATGGCATATAAACTAGCTTAATTTCGTGGGGTAAACAAGTAACAAAAGGAACCCATCAATGAAACCGACTTTGGAAAAACAGTTCCAATTTTTAAGAAAGCTGTAACGTTTAGCTGAAATTTCATCTTAAATTTATCTAATTGAATAAAGAGCAATTCAAAAACTTATACAAACATGCAATAATTTGTGAAATAATGAACGAAGAGAGAGGATTTACCGTGAATCCGCTGCAAGACAATGTACAGTCGTTGCTAATCTACTACTGATGGTGGCTGTTGAGCATTAGGCAACCTTGTAGCTATGGAGGATGGTGAATCCGACAGCAGTTTAGTCATGTTGGAAATGACGACGGCAACTCCGCTAGTGGCCCGTGAGGCTTTGAGTGTGTAAGGGCTTAGATGTGAGGGCGGCTAGGGTTTATAAAGAAATATTAGAATACAAAGTATTTATACTTTGGGTGAAAAATTGTAAAGATTCAATTTAATACAGATTAAAATAAAATGAAAATTTGTTGAATATTACATTTAGGCGCTAATTCTGCCCTCATTTACTTACATTATTATAAAATTTTTAATTTTTCAAAAAGATTTACATTAATTTTTTAGTCCATAACGTCCCAAAATTCAAACTTAAGCAATTAGTTAAGTAAAACTATTTAAAATCCGTTAGGCCAATAAGAGTGGACAAATAATCCGATTTGTTCCGAAAAAATTAGTTTCGAATTATATGCGGATAAAGAATCTAACCAGATTGAGTTAGATTTTGGCCAACCCAAACTTATCCACAAACAAACATTTTTTATTCTATCCGAACTATATTCATACTAAATCTGATCAAATTATAAGTACAAATAAAATTTGGATTATTTTTATTACAACCCAATTAACCCAAAAGCTCAATCAATTTGATCCAAACATAAATTTATCCTCCTCTATCCATCACACCATAGAGTCATAAACTAATTTGATATTATTGTAATAATACTTTAGAATAACAATAGGATCTCAATATTTATAAACTAATTTGTATCCCAAATACTTATGTTACTCATCTATACTTTTACTGTTTATATCACTTTTTTGACAATTATGTCTAGATGAAATACACTTTGGTATATTCAAGGGGCATAATTGTCTATAAAGAAGTGTATGCAATCATTATGGGAGTAGGATGGGAGTTTTATGATCATTTTGCTAAACCGCGGTGCGTTATTGTTGTTTTCCATAATGTTTATTATATAACGGAAATACGAACTATAATTATAACTAATAATATTTCTAAATCCTAAGGTGTTAGGTAATCTCATGTAGGACCCTAAATCATCATCATCATAATAATAATCATAATAATAATATGTTGATAATAGATATCTAATATTAATAATAAGTATCATAATTAAGTTTAGCTTAATTAAATTAAAATTGTCTAAGAATTATGGATATTAAAAACATAATAGTTTAATGTTATAATATCATTAATCACAATACCACTAATAGCAATAGCAAAAAGTAACATTACATATGTAAATGTCCATTTTAAGTATTTATAGAAATTGTTGTGACTTGAAAGTAGTGAATAAATGTAACTATAAAAGATAAAGGAATAAATAAAGTAATTTATTTTATATAAATTCACATTAATTAATTGCACAAGAGGTTGTTTGGATTAGTATTTAAACATATAGAACACTAGTAACTTTATACTTGTTTAATATACAAATATTTTTTCATAGGTAAATATAGATATAACATATTAATATTAGCAACTATTATTAATAAAATTAATGAAAATAATAATATTTTACAAGTAATTATAATGGATCATCAACAAGATAATCGTTTCATAATTATCCAATAATTGGATAAAAAAAAATCCTTAGATTGTGTGGGTGGACAATTGGACATTTGAACCATTATGTGGATTATAGTATTGATTTGTTCTAATAATTTGAAAATAAATATTATCCATTATGGATTTAGATATTCAAACTACACTGTACTATCAAAAAATTGATAAAATGTTTCGATAATTTAGAGTTTTATTTATAATATAAAAAAATTTGATAATGTAAAATATAGTTTTTTATAATCAATTTTATTAACTTAAATATTATTCCTAGTAGTGTAGAAGTCTCATATTTTAAGTATTTTTTTTAATTTTACTAAAAAATAGAAAAGTATATTTCATGTAACGTTCAGGGGGTCCTTGATATTTTTTAAGTTTGAATTGATTATTTAATATTTATTTAAAATAAGGATAATTATATGCTAATTACCATTAATATTTGCCTTTATATTTATCTTATAATTGATACTTTTAGTCGTTGGTTGTATGCACAACTAAAAATAATAATAAAAAGGGGTTGTATGAGATACAGCTGTTGTATTCACATAAGTTTGTATGAATTAATTTGTATTAGAGATTATTCATGAGTTTATTTTCAAAAATATAAAATATTAGATATTTTATATTTTTTGAATATACAAATTTTTAGAGGGTATCCATAAAACATATTAATATTAGTTGAAAAATGTTCTGATTTTTTAAAATAAAATATCATTGCATTTATATAATACTAATATATATATAATTAATTTTATTTTTTTATATATATAATTATTCTCATTAGTACATAAGTT
The DNA here is from genome assembly GCA_025617385.1 of Murraya koenigii. NCBI lineage: Eukaryota > Viridiplantae > Streptophyta > Magnoliopsida > Sapindales > Rutaceae > Murraya > Murraya koenigii. The sequence continues at coordinate 14,212,093 of CM046812.1, forward strand.
ATATTATTTTTAAAAGAAAAATATCATTAAATTTATAACGTAATATTAAGAAAATAATATTTAATTTATAATTAATTTGATTTAATTATATTTAAATAGTATTCTGCTTTGTATTTAAGTTATATAAGTATATTTTCCATGAATAAAAAATATATTTTCTTATAAAACTGAGGGTATATTTGATAGTTTTCAAGTTTGAAATGATAAAATTGATATTTACTTCAAATGAGGGTAGTTGTATGATAGTTACCATTATTATCGATTGCTTTGAACCAATTAAAATAAAGGTAACCGGTGACCAGTTACAGATGATATTAAAAGTAAGCCTGCCCCAAACGGAAACTACTCAAAATTATTTACGCTTTCTGCCTGCCCTCATAGGGAAATAAACACACGCTTTTCTATTTATCTAATGCCTAAATTCGTGCAAACGACCCCCTGTTCTTTTCTCCTTCCACAATCTTGACTCCAAAACTTCTCTCTCTGTGTACTTATATCTAAACAGCTGCCTCTGCTCAGTGCTCGGCGTACTTGACAATAATACTTCATTGTCAAATCTTTTCTTATTGATGTTTCTGACATGGCAGAGATGAGCAAAGACGTGACTAGAACCCCCACAAATCTTTTATCATAGGGTTTTGCAAGCACTCTGCCTCTACTTTGGAGACTCGCATTTTTAATCTCATTATAGTGTAATGAATTATAGACACCAGCTTTGCAATTTTTTTACCCTTTCATTTACTTTATTCTCTTTGAATATTTTGATTTTCTTTGCTTTTGCGTATGCATTTGTTCTTTTTTAACTCTTGAAGTCTTCTTATTTTTTATTTTTATCAGATGAGTTGTGAGTTATTATTTTTTATTGTAAATTTTACAGTCATATATATATATATATGTGTGTGTATGTATTTATAACTATATGAATATATTAGAAAAACAAAGAAATGAAGAGCATAAGGAAACTGATCTGTAGTGCTCAAAATCATCGTCACCTTATTTTCTTCTTTATATAGAAACATGTAGGGGTATTATAGTAATTTTCCATAAATAGACATAATGATATATTTACTATTTCACAATACTCTCTCTTAGATTTACTATTTATTTACATATACCATAAGGGTATTATTTGATGTACTTAATACTGCCTCGTTAAAACCTTGTCAATAAAATCCAATAAAATAAAACATAGTTAAAGAAAAAAGAGTACAATGCACATTTGTCCAATATAATTGTAGAAAATCTTATTTCCAAAAATACACTCCTTTTGATGAAATATCTACTCGAATATTAATGCAAACAAATCTTATATCGATGGGAGCGTATCTGCTTAATATCAGTTTTCTTATTCAGTTCCTTTAATTATGAAAGATACGTGACGGTGTGCGATCACACCAAATTATCTGCTTAAAAAAAACTCACTAAAAACTAAATAAAATATGATTATTTTAAAGCTAAATCAAGATATAGTATCAAGCTTACCTATATATGGAATAACCACCATGCAGTTTTTCAAAGAATTTCAGACAAGAAAATTTACTTTTACATATAACTTTAATCTCGAATAACTAACACTAGTCAAGTAGTTAGTTTTATTTTTCTTGAAAACTTCGTAATAATAATGTAACAATATAGGTAATAATTATGTATATAAGAAATGTGTGGTATGATGCATTAGTATAAACCTTTCTAAAATTATAATTCAAACATCTACAACTTCCACAAAAATAATAGCAGAATCTTCAATTCGACAACTTAAAAATATTTGTGTATTTTGTAGATTATCTTCTGGACATACTCTAGAGCTTGTTGAAGCTGCTAAAGACCTTAGGAAGGTATTCTCTAAAAAAAAAAAATTCATCTAATATACGGAGGAGGTGATATTATATTAAGGAAGGTTGTCTCACCAGCAGCAAATACTGGAGGATGCCAAGTTTTGGGTATATCCTAAACACTTTAACTAGAGGAAACATTATTGGCAAAACAAATAGAGAAGAATTCATTATTTCAGGTATGAATATGCATGAACGAATCATAATAATGAATGAATATGTTGATGCTTTTATTGTTTTGTCTGGTGAGCTTGGCACCTTAGAGAAAATTTTTACGATTGCATCATGGGCACAACTGAACATTCACAAAAAATCTATCGGTTTGTTGGATGTAAATCATTACTATGTTCATTTAATGATATTTCTTAATAATATCATAAGAGATGATTTTATTTTCCCTTCATCACGAAGAATATTTGTTCATGCCAAAAATGCTACTGAATTAATTGATCAATTGCAAAAATATCATCATGAACTCGAGCTCAATTTTTTCTCAACTTAATTAGTCAGATACTGAGAGTTGTAAGAATTGTAAAATAATAAATTTGAATTTATCCTTGTGATTTATAACTCCTTCTCCTTTTCTTTTCAATCTATTATGTAATCAAATGAGTATTATTCACTAGAGTTTTTCAACGTAAACTAATTAATAGATAACGATTCCCTTTCTTTTATGCTCGATCTATAGGTCGAGGCAATATTTTATTTTTCTAAAAAAATTCATGTCAAATTCTTTTTTTTTTTTTTAAATTTAGTAGTTTGGAACTCTTCAGGAGTTCTAATTACATTCATGTCAATAACATAAACTACTAGAAATATAAATTCAGATTTGAATTTTTTTAGTAAATACGCATGGGCAAGTAGGATCAAATATTCACTCAAAATATTGTATCACATGCGTCCATATTATTTCAATTCATATAAGGATCATTGTAGCTTGATTAAACACAAATTATGATCTTTTGATTTAAATGCTTTAGGCATTTTAAATCTTTTGGGATTTTCACATAAATATTAATATATATTGACCCATAAAAAATGCAAACATTACATCTATAAAGCATATGTCAAATTTATCTGAGACTGCTAAATAGATTAAAAATAAAAACATGAAAGTATCTATCATTAGAGATTATTATTCTTATAATTAATATCAGGTCTCTGCAAGAGACTTTATGCCTTTAGTTACTTTATGCTTTTAGTTGCGCGTGCGTTATATCTAGTATTTTATTATATTCATTATATTTCTTAACAAATTTTCATTTACATATTGGTTTGACATCATCAGGTATTTGGACTATAAGTCCACAAATTTCACGTTTCATTAAAGAAGTCAATTATACTAGATTTTTTTTTTCCATTTGGGTCAATCATGCCACAATTTATATTTATTAATGGTTTGTAAATTATGATCAATTATAATGTCAGTAGCTACTGTAAACGCAAGCACATCATTAATAATAATTTATTTATTAGCCACTTTAGGGATGTGCCTTATCATGGGTATGTATGTCTTTAGAAGGTCTTTTAGGGTATTTGTTCTCTCACCAAGGACCAAGCACCTTTATAGAAATTACCCTAAGAATAATCAATAGGAATCCCATCATTTCTGAATTCATTTATCTTTTTACAAGTTACAATTACTTCAGAGACTTATATCACTTCAAGGACAATTATTTCATCTAGAAATGTGATGCAGATAATGTGTGTACATTTATAACCCAAGCTTTATTTTCAAGATTCAACAGGATCGTTAAAGAATCAAGCTACAAGTCTCGATCTATACAAAACGTACTGGGTTCATTCTCCTCTTTTGGAGAGCATTCTCTTTGAAACTAAGTGGTCTGTTGCATTTATAACATGCAAGATAACATAGTAGCTACTCATACATTTGATTGTTCAGCTGGGATAATTGCCTAAGCTAGTGGATTGGTAAATATAAAATGTGGTTACTTTGCTATATCTGCATCTAGTAATTTATTTTTGTAATTTATTACAAAAATATTATTCTTTGTACTTCATTCTTACATTGACTAGTACGAGGATCTAACTGAGGCAAAGTGAAAAGTTTTTCAAGATAATTCATGCCTTCTTTAATGAGGCTTTCTATTTCTCAATAATAGAAAAATCATTTCATCAAATGACAATGCATAAACATGTGAACATCGCCCAACAAAGGTTTTACATATTATCATCATAAAATGATGCAATCAATTATGCAAATAAAAAATATTGTGTGTATAGCAAAATAAATATATAACCACCATGCAAACACATCATTTAAAATAAAAAATTAGTGAAATGGTCTACCATGTAGATAAATTAGTCCATATATATCTTTCAAATTCTTTATAGACCTTTATGACCAATCATTCCAATCACAATTTTTTTATGAGTAAATAGTATAAATAATCCCAATAGACAATAGAAACTTCTATTTCTTTAATAAATGTCTATGAGAATATTTCAATAATTTTATGCATCCTTATAATTTCTAAGTGTCCAAGGCAATCAGCCAACAATATACGTATATTGAACAATGAATTTCTGATTTATTACTGCATGTATTCTTATTATAATAAATCCAATCAATAATTTTTTTTTTATTTTTTTTAATGTATTCAATGTCTTTATATATGTAATCTCGACATGATATTCATTTTATTGGATATTTTCAGACACATTAGATTCTTATAGATCTGACTGAGAATAAGGCATAACTCTTTTAGGGCATTCAATTTATCAGCATGAACAAATATAATAATTTTTTTTCAAATGATATTAAACAAATTATAATATCAAAATAATAATAATATAGGTTGTACTATAAAACCAATCATAAATCTCAATGTAATAATAAAACATAAAATAAACACATAATTAAGCCATTCACTTTCAATAATTTTCTTAATATTATGAATATTTTTCTGATACTTATATTTATTAAAGAAAATAATGAATTCATGTCATGATCCAAGTATTGTCATATTATACTCTTACTTGTATTTTGAATTTCAAGTTCTAAATTTTAATAGGGACAAAATTTCAAATTCTCCCACCTCATTTGTACGGTAAACTTTAAGTTAAAATAATAATATTAAATATATGTAAAAATAAATATTAATTTATTAAAATTAAAGTAATTTAATAGACGGTTAAACTGACCATATTAATAAAATATTGGTAAATATGTTACCATACATAATTTGAAACTTCTATTTCAGATATACACAAAAACGTATTTCAGATCTTCAGGTCCGTAATATTAAAAATTTTAAGTTCATATATACAGCTATTTCAAATTTGAAAATCTCAAAATCATAACTTCTACAATTATTTCATGTAAAGCTGTTTCATATACACAGATATTGATAATGAAATTTTTGGTCCATATACATAAAATTACAAAATTAGAACTTCAAGTTCTAATTTGACAATCAAGAACTTCAGGTTCCAATTTAAATATTAGAGCCCCAAATCCCAAAAATAAGTTCAAGATATAATATGCATAACTGTTACAAACTTCAATTATAATGCAAATATTATAAACAAAATGAAATATATATGAACCATATCATAATTTAAAGATTAGTTAGGGATCTGAATGATATTTACCTCAAAACCTTCAGATAACCAAGCACACACTTTAAACGTGAAATTACTAAACTGCCCTCATTATTCCACTGTGGCCAGAAATCAAGATCCGATTAGTGGGAAGCTCAAGATAGAAACTTCATGCAGTGAGCAATCCAAACGCGCTGTGACGACGATGAATCGAGCTCCAAAAGCTTGAAACACCGGTGGATTAATCTGCGGCAAATGACGACATTTCGTCAGCTGTGGACGCCGTAAATTGAAGGGGGTAACCTGAGGACCAAAACCGGTGGGGTGCTACAAATCCGGCGAACGAGATTCATTTTTGCCACGAGAGTTCGTGCTTCGATCTATGGATTTCTAACAGGTTCCGGCAGATGTGGAGGTATGGGGAACGATCGCCGGCATCTTCTAGTTCTGTTAATCAGCGTCGGCAGTCTAGTTCAGTTTCTGTTGACTCGACTCGAATTTGACCCGATCACGAGCCTTTTCCTCTCTCTTAAAACCAATACTTTCCAACTGCATTTTCGAGCTTGTTCGTTCTTTGATCGAGACAATTTTTTCAGCAGTGTACCCAGCTCATCAAGAGCTACGTTTTGATATATTATACTGATATATCTAAGTATATTCATACCGATAATGTATTGTAAATTTTGCAGTTCTATATAGGTATATATATATTTATAACTGTATGAACATATTAGAAAAACACAGAAATGAAGGGCACAAAGAAACTGATCTGAAGTGCTCAAAATTATCGTCACCTTATTCATTTATTTTCTTCTTTATATAGAAACACGTAGAGGTATTATAATAATTTTATATAAATAGACGTAATGGTAAATTTATTATTTTACAACACGTTTTTTATTTTTGATGTACTTTGGTTGTGATAGATGATTTTTTGAGTCTTGAGTGCTAAATTCTGCTAGTGTTAATTTCTTTGGAGTATAGTTTGAATTCTTGTATGAGGGTTTTGCTTTTCAGTTAATTTCTTATTATTTGTTTTATTAGTGAAAATAAAAAGTTTGTTTTTTAAGTAATTTTATTTGACTCCCACTCGAATTCGAGATGTTTGGCAAGCAAGAGTTAAAGAAAAGATGACGAGTTTGCCCACCGTGGATGGCAAAGTAAGTGAATTGTAGATATAGTGCAATACGTTCCTAATCTCAGGCTGAAAATGATAAGCCAATCCAAGCCTTTCCAAGTTTTCAATTAGCTCCAATTGATCTAGTGGGTTGGCCACATCGTAATTAATCGTTTTTTTTTTTTTTGGCTTGTCTTTCATATGTCTCACTCTGCACATGTATCAATATTTAAATTTTAGTTTCATCACATAAATCATTATTTTAACTTTTGCCCTCAGCTTTTCTGCTTGTCTTTTATACGTTCCACTCTGCACGTGTATCAATATTTAAATTTTAATTATATACACACACATATACATATATAGGGACACATTTGTAGTCCTCTAAAAATACTCTCAATTTTATGCTTATCAGTATTTATTAAATTTAAATAAATAAATAATATTTATTGAAATTAAATTTTTTTATAATTTATTATATTTTCTCTATCTAACGGACTCCATCCGAAAATTTTATCCCTTTATATTCTCTCTCTCTCTTCCCCCCTCCCTTTTCTCTTCTCTTGTTTTTTTTTTTTTTAATCTCTCACTTTTCGATTTTTTTTTTATGCTTTTTTTTTCTCAGCCACAAAATTTCTTTACTCTCTTTAAATTCATCTTTACTCTTTCAAGTAAAGAAAGAGAAAATAATAGCAATTTTGAGCAAACAAATAGAAATCTTCCCTTATGCCATATAACATTTATAGTATCAGGTCATAATTAATACGAGAGTTTCTTTAATTAAATGGTCCTTAAAGTTAGTCCAAAACGACTAAATAAGACAAACTTGTAGGCAAAATTTAGACTTCTTTACCCAATGCGACAAGATGGTGCTTCTATCTTCCTCATCAATGACCTTGGTCCCAACTCCTTGAGTCTTCCTGGAAAGATTTCAACAACGATGCTGCACAAAATTGACAGTAAAGAAAAATGAGAGGGGAAACAAATCAAAACAATAAGTACCATGAATGGTCTCGCAATGCAACTCAAGCCTATAGTTTGAGGCAATCACCATGCACAATGCTGTAGCTTGTGGCAATCACAAATACAAGTGAAAACTGAAAACCGAAGTCACTTCATACATGAGCAGTGTAACAAACCTAAAAATAATATCCCATAGATACCGGGGGCCTTTTTCATTGTGTTCCTCCATAAAATTAGACTTATTACTCTTTGGCACGTGTTTCCCTTGATGGGCACAAGTAAATTGTCACTAGTCACCTCGTTACAACAGACTCTACTCTAGGAAGAAGATTGAGTTCGAATCCGAAAAACATCACCACATATGGCGCCTCTAATTGTTCAAGGTTTTTTTTCAACTTCTTCGCTGTTGTTTCCCTATAATGTGTCAAACAATTGAAACAACATAATGACTTAATAGAATGAAAACCAAATAACGTATAAAAGATAAAAATATTGAAAAATAATAATTTACGAATTAGAAAAGCTAGCTAAAATTAATTGTAAAAAATAAATAAAAACAATTAAAGTATGACAACATACCAAATCTTCTATGTTTTCAGGCATCTTCACGAAGAGTTGTGAGGTTAATTGTGGAGAGGACAAAAAAATTTTGTGGATGAGAAAAAAAGCAAACGAAAAGTGAGAGAGTAAAAAGAAGAGAAGATAAAAGAGAAGAAGAGGGAGAGAGAGAGAGCATGTGAAGGGAGACTATTTAAAATTAACACCTGTTGACAAGTACATGAATGTGGTTGAATGTCTTTTAACAATAAAAAAAAATAAAAGTATATTTAAATATGCATAACTAAAAATAAATTGGGTAAAAATCCGATTAACTCTTATATTTTAATGTTGTATTTTAAAATTTATCTCAAAATTAAATAAATTTAATAAGAGTAGAAGATTATTTTTTTATTATATTAAATTGTGTAATAAAAACTATTTCTATTTATTTATTTATTTTTATTTCTTACAGTAACGAAATACCTTTTAAGAATTATAATAGAATCCATACTTTGAAAACATCACAAGTCATCCAAATCCATATGTACTGTACAATTTCACCAAGAATGACAAAAATGGACTATGGATGCCAAGGGATTTCTAAGCTATTGATTCTTTCAATATGCTACTTTATTTTACTTCTATGTTGTTGTTTATCTTAGTTCTTTGTTTTTGTTTATGGAGAAGGTTTATTATATTCCCGAATTTTGTCCTGCTTTTCTTTATTTAATAAAGTTTTTTCTCATTCGTCGGCTTTATTTAAAATTAAAAAAACTATTCATCTGGAACGAAAAGCAAAAAGAAGTCATTCAATTTCTTGCATCAACTTTTGGGGTGTACTGAATGGTTTTTCCCTCCTCCTGTGATCTTCGATCTGTGATATATGGTTTTTGTCCATCCAAATCTGTAATGATTTTATGTTTTTTATTTTTTTTCAATTTACAGACGTTATCTCTCAAACTCTCACGATTACATATTTAAGATGGACAAATATTTATTTAGTCTTTATATTTTTAAATAAAATTATATTTAATCTTTATATTTTAAAAATACCTTAAGAAACTCCTATGATTAAATATTTGACATTTTGGCTCTTATTTTTTCTTTGTCATTGTAATAATAATACCCTTGAAATCATGAGAACATTAATTAATTTATCCATAAAAAAAGAAAATTAGTAAATTGACTAATAATTATCAATTTAAAAGAACTAATATTTTTCATATCGTTGCGACAAGCTCGATAATTTTTCTAATAATTATTTATAAATAAATTAATATTAACTAACTTAAAGTTACATCTAATACCTTGTTGTCTTGCTAATAATTATCCATAAAAAAGTTAAGTTACCAAATTGATCCTAAAAATGAAATAATAATAAAAAATGTATATTAATTTTAATTTTACTTTTAGTGTCAAATAATAATAAAAAATTACTTTAATTTTTATTTTAATTTTAGTATTAAATTGATAAATTAACATTTTTTTTTCTTTTCATTAATGTCACTAAAAATATTGTTGCAATGGTATTACTATTAAAGTAAAGAAAAATAACGGCAAAATTGCTACATATTTAATAATAGAGGTGTTTTGACATATGTTTCAAAATATAAAGACAAAACATGCATTTAACTCAAAATAGAAGAGCTAAACAAACATTTTTCCATATTTAAGATCTAAAAAGTTGGTAATAGTGGATGGATATTTGTAACAAATCTATTATGTTACTAATTGATAAGACAGCTACAGTAGAGATGGCCAATGGGCTGAGCAGCACGTATCACGAGATGAGCACACTTTAGTAAAGCATGTGACATGTCAAGGTAAGCATTTGAGTTGGGCCGGACTTCAAATTTTAGGCACATGAACTTTAAAAGTACGGCACGATTAGAAATAAGGTAAAACACAAAACGTAAAAAAGTAATTAATAAACACGATTCATTAGTTGATTAGCAGGTGGCCTGTGGGCCATCAATAATATGTGGACCAAAATATATTTGTAAAAAAGAAATTAATAAAAAGTAAACATAAAATGTTATGATTTTATAAATAATTTGAATTTAAATTTTTTAATATACTTTATTAGCGTAGAATTTTTAAAATTAATTAAAGTCTTAGTTTAAAAAACTTCTAATTGTTTTATGCTTATAATTATTAAATAAATAATCTATTTTATGATTTTAATAAATAAAATTATAAATATCATGATTTTATAAATCATAAATCTAAATTTTACAACTTTAATATTTCATTAACAAAATCAAAAATTAGTCAAAAGAGACATTTATGAATTCATTACTATGATCTATGGAATTAGATTTATGTATTATTGTATTATAATTGGTTATTGTAAAATTAGAACATATAATTATGTAATTGTGTTAATGTCTTAGTGAAATGTTAATTGTTCTATTAATAAAAATTTTATTATTATTATTATTACATGGGCTAATGGGCTTAAAGAAATGGTACGTGGACTTTAAAAAATACGTTAGGTACATGAGCTTTTTCAAGCATGCCCTCTAAAAAAAAAAAAAGGGTAGTTGGTTTTTTTTCCAAGGCCCAAGTACGACATGCATGCGCTTCATAGGCCCGTGCTCGACTTAAACAAAAAATTTTGAGCACGACATAGCACGAGCCCATTCACTTGCTTGGTCGTGATATGCCGGCCCATGAGCCTTGTGGGCTTCACTTTGACGGGCTATACGGGCATGGCACGACTCGTTGGCCACCTTTATTCCGCAGTGGAGAATTTGTTAACATAGCCAAAGTGGATCTTGAATATTTACCAAAATCTGTTATGTCCATATTGGGTGGAGATATATTTTGGAGTTGGACTATTGGCACCAGTCCAATCTCCTCATGAACCCTTTTTCATTTGTATTGATTTTATTTTAAAAAATGTCCTCTTTTTTTAAAAATATAGTCTTTTAATTTTTCATTGATTTTTTATTGTTAAAAGTCAAAGTAATATTGTACTATTTTTCATATACTTTTGCAACTTATTGCTACCCTATACAAAAATTAAAAGTTATCTAGGTGATGACTATATTAATCATTGGCTTAAAATACAAATATTTTAAATTATATTTTGAAGGAAATCTTAAGTAAAAAATATTTAATCAATAAGAAATAGGAAAAGAATAATATATGATTCTAAATTTATGCAATTTATTTTAGTTAGAGAGAAAGTAACCGGAAGCAAAAAAAAAGGATTGATTATGAATATAAATAATTTGTTGGGGAAAAAAGTTTCAACATATGTGTTTAACTCTTATTTATCCTTAATTGTAATTTTACTTACAGTGGGATTTTATAAGGATAATGAAGAGATGCTAATAGCTTCGCTCATATAGTATCTCTAGTGCACAAGTTTCTCTCACGTACTTTTAGAAAATTTTATTAGTCGACCTAATTGTTGTAATAGATTTTTCTGGTGAATGAAATATATATGATCAATTAATTTTGCTCCTTTTACAATGTTGTAAACCACCTTTAACATATTGTACAAGAGTCTACAACATTGTGTGTGTGTGTGTGTGGAGAGGGAAGTGTATATACGTGTTTTATTTTTCTTATTCATTCTTGGTGAGATTTTTGTTAAATTATTAGTTTTTCATTAATTTTTTTAAAACCAGAGTATTTTGTCTTAAGGTTACATTTGGAAAGCAGAATTTGAGTAGATCAACTTTTATAATTAAATTGGATGAGATTAGATTGGATTATATATAATACTGTATTTTGTTTGGTATAATATCATACATGACTATACTAATTTGATTTAATAAAGTTAAATATATACTTAACTAATATGAAAAATTTTAAATTTTATTGATAATTATTGACTTTGATATTTAATATTCAATATTCTTTAAAAAACTAATTGATTATTTTTATGTTTAATATTCAATACTATTTTAAATAAATTAATGAAAAAATTTTGATATTTAATTTTAAATTAAATATAATTTAAAGAAATTTTTGAATTTTGATATTCTATATAATATAAAATTTATAAAGAGGACATGGTTTTTATTTAATCTACCCCACCTAAGCCATAAAAAAAATACCGATTAATAATCTTATTTGTTTTGGTCTAAATTTTAGTTTACTCTATTTGTCCATAACAACGAAACATACTTTAAATTAAATTATTTTATTAGTCTCGAAATCTTAATAGTACAAAAATATTGGACTTGAACGTGCCAATCTATTCAAATAGTACACCAATATAAATATGAGATAGGATCAGCAATTCCCTTTTTTGAGACAATAACATACACAAAGCCTTAGCCTTTTAGCATTAACCAATGGTGTCTTTAATATTATTTTGATTAAAAAAAAGGGGTTACAAAATTTTGACAAAAGGCAATTTTTAATAATATCAAAACTAAAAACTTAGTGGCCCTAGCATATTATTAAATATTTTTCCTCTATTCCCTCCTATTTTTCTCCATAATTAATATGATTTGATTCTCTCAATCTTTCATTTGCTTTAAATAACTCTCCTCTAAGTAATCACCATACATATTTTCCACTGAAATATAATCGTCAATGGTAGATATATATAAAAAAAAAAAACCAAAAAAACCGATTATAATTCAAATTATGTTGTATTATTAATGATTTATTTGTCAAAATTTCAGAGAATGACACAAGAGTGAAGCTGCACAATAGCAGGACAGGTAAAATGTACGTTTGATTCATTTCCTTTCTTTCTTTCTTTTTATTATTATATGCTCCATTTTTTCCTTATATTAATCATAACTTTTTCTGAAAAGACAAGTCAATTTAATAATTTTTATTTTTTTCTCTTTAAATTTATGTTTTTGTAATTTTGCAATATAAATATATAATATATATTCTACTCATTATACTACTGTGAATAAGTCAATTTAAGATGACATTTTTGTAGGTATATCAATTGAAGGAACAATAAAGCTATTAAACTCAATCTTTGTTGAAATCAAATATTGGATAGAAAAAGACTTACTTTCTACAAATGACAAGTTGCTTTATAGAGAATTGGAAAAACAAAGCGTTTATGATGGATTACTTATAATAGAATAAATAATTTTGAGTCGCTGCAAAATGTTGTTTTTGGGGATTAGACTATGTTATATATATAGCAAACCCACAAGTTGTTGTCTATTACAATTTAATTATTTCACATGCTGCAATTTTTTTTTTTTTTTGGATGACAATTCAAGAGTTGTTGTATATTCATATGATGTAATATAACATGGCCCGACCGTTTAACTTGATTAATTAGCACCGTGAGCAACTCTCCCAACCAACTTCATCCCGCATTGTAAATTTCCAATACGGTTTAAAACCACTCATTCAAGTCAAGCTAAAATGAAAAGAAAATATTTTTTTTCTCATTAACATAAAAGAAATAATAAAATAAAAATAATTTAAAATTTTAATATTTAAATTTCAACTAATATGCTGGTGAAGCTTTCGGAGGGCTAGACAAAAATTTTTTCTTGACTAGAGAGATTTGTCATGATCTACAATTTTTAAACGTGTAGGATGAGCCTCCACTAGCAGCAAATGACCAATTGATGATTAATTAAATAGCCTAATAACTAAGACAGCCCACTGAATGTCCGAATTCCATTTCAATAGAGAGCAAAGTCATTTAAATTTTAAACCTCTCCTTTAATCTTATCATACTCCAAAAGTTAATTTTTAATTTAATCATAATTTTACTAACCTCAGTACATCAAGGTCACATAATAATTTATGAAGCCAGTTTGGTTCTTTCTTTTGAGCTCTGTTTTCAATTTGAATTTTTCATGATTTGATTTCCTTGGCAGTTAGCAGTGTATACCTCTTCAAGTTGGTTTCACTAGAGCCCTTTCCTTCGAATATTGAGAAAGATTGAACCCAACTCTCTACACTCACATTCTCTAAACTCATACGACATTGTTAGAGATTTATTCTAGAAATGAATATGAAATTAAAAGATAAAATAGGCTAATCCAATAATTTGGTGCTCCTGTCTTTAAGCCAATCCAAAAATTAGGAACTCGTGTTTTTAATTGGTTATATTAACTTTTTTATCCTTATGATTTCTTTTTATGGCACAACTCTAATTTCTATCCTTAGTTGTTGTTGCATTTGTCACACTGTTCGCTGCATATTGTCATTTTTCATGGGCATGATTTATCATATGCCATTAAATTGTTCATGTATACTGAGTATCCGTTGTATGAACCATGCTTGAATGTAAAGTACAATTGCAAACATAACAAATTCTGCCATCTCATGCGTTAGCTACAAAATAATTCTCATATCCTGACGACTTTTATTCTCAATAAACGGAACTTATATAACATTTTTATTTCATTTATAAACCTCGACCAATGAGGGAATTTATTAAATTTATCGTAAAGAGACCTTACATTCAGTTGATGGTCAAAAGAAAAGTAAGGTCTCTTTTCGATAAAGCCGAGACCTTACAGTCAGTCGAGGTTTATAAATGAAATAAGAGACCTTGTTGCATATGCATGGTTGCCACATCATCACCTGCCACCATGCGTTTGCCCTCCAAGAGAATGGGCTGAAAAAGCAATGTAGAAACTTCATCCAGAGTCTCTTTTTTGTGAGCACAATGCCAGTCTCCATTTAGATACACAAAATGGGACATCCTCACGAGATTCAACATGAAGCCAACTGTAGTTTGAGATAAGGGAGAATCTTTATCAGCTCTGTGTGCATTCACCTTCTTCCACAACCGTCTCGTCAAATCCTTGACGTGTTCACGAGCAACTTCCTCTGAGGCACCAGCTTGATGCATGTAACACTGGATTGATTTCGGAACATCCCCTCTCTGTATCTCGTTCTGATGAATTATTGCGAAAACAAATACAATTAATTCATATATAGAGGATTAATTCAATTTCTGTCGCTTAAAAAAAAAAAAAAGGAAAAATACCGATGAAGTTCCCAAATCGTCTTGAAGACGAAAAATCTGGCATGACCACTGAAATAAATCTGGAAAACTTTCTAGATATTCCAGTTCCTTCTCAGTGATTGGATTTGTACCAGAAAGGTATGCACTTATCGTGACTATAGGGCCTGCTATTGATACCCATCCATTTTTCAAGTATTCTCCCAGTGTTGGTGTGTACTTACTACGATACCATTTCGCCTCCACTAAGTAGGCTTGTATTAAGTTACGCCACTGATGCACATGACACAGAAAATAGAAGTAGTTACAATTTGTAATTTTCGAGGCAAAAGCATCGTAATTTAAAAAGGATAAATCAAAGGAAAGGAACGGCAGGAGAAGTGAAATTAGTATTTTACGTACTACAGTTTTTATACTCCGGAGCATATTGGCTTCCTGTTGTTTGAATAGGTAACAAGCAAATTCATTAACAAAGTTGTAAAGCGCAAAATAAACCAATTTCATATAGTCCGGAAGGTGGTTCAAAGCATAATTGATGTCCCACCTGTAGAAAAGTATAAAAAAAATCATATAAATGGTCTATTAATTTGAGAAGCAGCATGCAGCATGAACCATTCAACTAGATATGACAGTAATTTGCCAACAACAAACCTCTCAACAGCATCAGCGAATAGCTCAAGTTCATCCAGAGTTCCGTAAACATCATAAATGTCATCAATCACTGTAATTAGAGCTATCGTGATTGAGACTATTCTTCTGCAGTGGGCGAATTGAGGCTCAGAGCTTATCCCCATGCTCCATATGAAGGATTCTATCAAGCTGTCCTTCTCCCTCGCAAAGGAATATTTCTCTCCAAGACCTGTATCCTTCCACCACCTTCATAGGAAAATTAAAACGAATATTATGATTAACGACAGACGACACACACACACACACACCGAAGAGTCTTTCTCTGATGTAAACATTAGTATTTTATATAGCGCATGATTCATGGCTTTAAAATACATCTATATATATATAGAGTCATCATCTAGTCCGAGATTCCTCAGTCATTCTCTGGGGGCAAATGTTTGTACTTTATTAAGTGCAAACTGCTGTAAAGGGCATAGTCTGCACCTGAAAATAATTTAATATGCATATGATTAAATTGTTCAAGTTATGTATTTTATAAAATCAAATTTTTTATACATATATTAATATGAGTTATGCAATCAAGCATGGATACCTTGACGTGTCTTTAAGTTCTTCCTGGTAAGTTGCCTGCACAACGTTGAATTCCAACTTAGCGAGCTCAAGTAAAATGTGATTCTTGTCCTCTCTTTTCTCATAAAAGCCTATGAACCACCTTGCCTCTAACAATGGAACTTTCCAATGCAGAGGAAGCTCCAGAGCACGCTTCGCTTGTTCTGCTACATCCCCTGCCTTGCTTTTGCTGATCATCACTTCTTCAAGATGTTTATTGGTGAATTGCCAGGCCTCCTCCATGATGCTTTCTCCTTCTAAGCTGTAATACGAGGCTTCATGCAAGCTCAGTATTCCCTTGAAATCATCACAAATGAGGCCTCCCCTGTCGTCTTTAAAACTATTGAAAACCTCTGCAGTACTCAACCAAAACAAATTTCAATCATCAAAATTTTGCATATTTATATATATATATAAGGAGATAGGGAGCTAAATAATCGATTTAGGTTTTTTCCACTTTTCTACATTTGAAAAAAAAAAGAATATGTGTATATTAATTAGAGGATAATTTACGTGGCCCCATTGGCCTGGTCGAGTTCAAATTCTCAGAAGATAGGGAGTTAAAAAATTGATCTGCATTTTGCCCACTCTTCTACATTTAAATAGAGAAAAAAAAAAGGCAACAGAGCAAGTGATCGATTCAAGTATTCAGATCATGCATGTGCATGACAAAAGTAAGTGAATTAATGAAATGTACCTTGAGAAACATGATAGCCATGTTGCCTAAGCAGTCTGAATTTAAGGGAGGTTGCATGCAGGTTTTCTTTTCTCCAGTTATAATCTTTATCATTGTTGTAGATATTATGCAATAGGTTCCTAATCTCAGTCTCAAAATGATGAGCTAATCCAAGTCTTTGCAAGTTGTCAATCAGCTCCAACTGATCCAGAGGCTCGGTTACATCTTTAATCATTGCCTTTACTTTTCCCTTCAGCTCTTCTGCTCGTCTTTTGTATGTTTCATCCTGTACATGCACAGCAGTTAGTTTTCAGTTTTACATGAATGCAGAGAATTCATGGTCCCAATTTGAAATGAACAAAGGATATTAAAATGTAATAATAATAATAATAATAATCAATACCGTATAGTCGCTATTCAATGATTGCAAAAAATCATGGTCGCAAAGTGCAGGTTTGTAGTTTGCTGATCTCCTGTCAACTGTCAAATTATCACATTTGGTGCTGACAAGGCATTGGACTGGCTTATTCTCAGTAATGATTCTGATGGCTGCTCTATTTGTTGCAAGCGGAGGACGTTTGAAACCATTTGAAGGGGTAAACAAGGTTGAGGGAATAGTGCAAGAAGACATTGGATATACAGATGTATTGTAAGCTTACACTTGGGAAATATTCTCAAATTAATCTATGGTTTGTGGTGATCCACAATGTTATATATATATAGGCAGTGGAGAAATGCATATGATTTATTTTCTTATTTAATTTTTTCTTAGGTTTTCAAAGCGTTTAATTTGTAAGTCTAAATGCGACAAAGATATTATATCCATGAAAAAAAAAAAGAATACATTTTTAGAATATATCAAAAGTAATAAAATTAATAATCAATGTATATATAACGTGTGTAATTAAATTTTACATAACTATCACTTGTATGGAGGTTTTTTGAAATAAACTAATATATGTCATACCACCATTTACTTATTATATTATTAATATTATACTTTTCATGTATTCTAAAATTTCTCCATCTAGTGAGAATTATAAAGTGCATACATACATCATACATAGATTCGGTTGCCTGTTGTATAATCTTTATTTATTAATCTTTTCTTTTCTTTTGCACAAATTTTTTAAAGAATTTTTTTATAAACTACGCAATAAAGACACACATTAATGATAAAAAAAATTTAAACCTTAACTCTACTAATAAAATTTTATTTATTACAGTAAAAAATTGTTTTGCATATTAACGTAGAAATAAGAGTATGCAAAGTTACAAAGGATATCTTAATGTTGAGCATTAATACTCAAAATAATCAAAATTATAAAGAAGATAAAAAATTGTTTTATGAAATTAATTTAATTAAACTTTAATTTCTTACAGTTATAAAGTACTTTAGTGAAGACGAATTTTATATATTTCAAAATAAGAATCAACAAAAGGTAGATTGGACAGGATAGATGTCTTCCCATCATGAAAACAAATTTCTAAGCCAGTGCTCAAAAGGCATCTGAATGTACTACAAATGAATGTATATTAATAGATATCAAATTTTAAGATACATGCAAATTGTAATTATAAGGGGAAATGAGGATTACTCTATGTTTAGATAAATTAAACGAAACTCTACTCATATTCTAAAATAGGTGCAAATCCCCAGTAGTTATAATGATGTTAGTTTATAGGTAAAAGTCCGTTTAGTTATTATATTTTAAAATTAATGTCTATTTAGTCATTGTATTTTTAAAAATATCTTAAAATATTCATATTGTTAAATTATTGACATTTCTGTCGTTACTTTTTGTTCATTTTAACTTGCTTTTACAATATTATCCTCCTACAATAATGTTTCATTTTTTCTTTTGGACACTAAAGAAAAGAAAAAATTAAATTACCAATTTAATCCCAAAAATAAAATAAAAACAAAAAGACTATCAATTAATTTTTGGGGAAGTTCACATTTGTCCAAAAACATTAAATTACCAATTTTTTTGGACATTAATTAAAAAATTTTAACATATTAACTCCTCAATAGAATGTTCTATAAATATTAATATATATTCTTTTTTATTTTATTTTTGAGTGAATTGGTAATTTAATTTTCTTCCTTTTATTAATATATAAAAAAGAAAAAGAAATATTATTGTAAGAGGGTAATATTATAAAAGCAAGCCAAGAGGAGCAAAAAATAACTGCAATGATATTTTGAGGTATTTTCTAAAATATAGGGACTAAATGGACACTAACATTAAAATATAAGGATTAAACATGCTTCTACCCTTAATTTTATATATCATTTTACTATTTTATCCCTTGTACATATTAATATTAGTCATAAAATTTAAATATTTTGAGAATATTCTTTCAATCAAAATGACTTACATGTCCTTAATGATTAAATTAATTTAATAACAAATTGTAAATTATGGAGAAAATTTACAAGTAGGGGAAATGTCATAAATTTCCACTCTTTATGGGCTTCATACATGAAGTCTAAATATTGCAGCAATGATCATCCCGGAATGGTTCGTTTTCGTTACCCAGCTTCGCCTCTCTGGACGTGTCTTTGCTCTATCCGAGATGTTGTTGAGCCTCATATTCGTTGGCTGGTGGGTGTTGGTGCTTGTAGTTTCTGGTATGATTGTTGGCTGGGATCACTCCTTTTGTATTTTTATAATTCTGGTGTTGCTTCATCCGTACCGGTGTCTTCTTATTGGCGTGGTACTGTTTGGGATAGGGATAAGCTTCTGGCCGTCTTACCCACGTCAGTAGTTGAGCAGATTGTTTTGGTTTTGATATCTACTGGCGTGCCTGATGAGACTTAGTGGGATTCTGCTACTGATGGTATTTTTCATTTACGGTCAGCTTGGGAGATAGTGAGGTGCGCCAGGCCACGAGATGAGGTCTGTTATATGATTTGGCAGCGCCATATTCCGTCTCGGTTATCGTTCTTTCTTTGATGGTTGTTGCGAGGTTTTCTGGCCACCGATGACGCATTGAGTGCGCGCGGATTCTGTATGGTTTCGCGGTACTTCTGTGGGCAGGCTGCTGAGACTTCTCGGCACTTATTTCTTGAATGCCCTCGGGTTAGCCAGGTGTGGGAGTATTTTTATCATTGTTTAGGGATGTGGCGGACCAGCTTTCTATCGCCCCATGCTTTGCTTCGCCACTGGCAGAGATGTGCTTCTTCTCGATCTCATATTCAAGTTATTTTACCTTGCTTCATTCTGTGGTATGTGTGGAAGGCTCGAAATGGATTCAGGTTTGATTCTCACTCCTTTTCGGTGGATGCGGTGATTTTTCGAGTGGTGTCGGACATTCGGCTTGCTGGCTCTGCTCTTGGTTTCAAGCCGTCTCAATTGCGGGGCGTGATGGATTCTCAGCTTATGGATGGGCTACGAGTGATTGCTTCACCCCAGCGGCCTATTCGAGTTGTCGTTTGGACGCGACCGCCTCTTGGTGTGGTCAAGCTGACTGTTGATGGGTGTTCGAGGGGTAATCCTGGGTTGTCCGCTGCAGGGGGTGTTCTTCGGGTTCATAAGGGTATATTTTTGGCAGGGTTTGGCCCTTTTCTTGGCCATCATCCAATCCTTTATGCGGAGCTTATGGCTGTTTGTGAGGGTTTGGAGTTGGCGGTCCAGATGGGTTATTCTGTTGTGGAGGTAGAGTCTGACTCGGCTACTGTGGTTTCCTGGATCCTCACGGACAGTTCTATCTGATGGGATTATGCTTTGCCCTTGCGTCGAGTTCGATCTTTGGTGTCCTCTCATTCGGTTGTGGTTCGGCATGTGTATCGTGAGGCTACGTCTGCAGCTGACTTTTTGCCCAATTGAGCTTGCACTTCTCGTTCCAGCCATCGATTCTTATCGGTCTGTGATCTGCCCATAGGTTTATCTAGGATTATTTATATGAATGCCCATGCGGTTCCGCATATCAGACGCTAGTTTTATTATATTATCGTTTGTAAGTTTTCACTTATTGATGATGTTTTGGTTCATGTCCCCTCCTTATGTATGTGTTATCTCTTGCATGATTTATATTACAGGTAGGGGTCCTGCCTAACCCTCCACCATTTTGGTGGTTTCAAAAAAAAAAAAAGCCTATGAAATCTAAGATTCTAAATATACATATGAAAGCACAAAATAAAATAATTGAAGGAAAGATTCAAATATACATGCAAATAAAGCCCAAATAAATAATTAGAGTAAACGCTAATAAATTCATCCACAATTGACTGCAAATAAATAATACATAATAAATTAAAGAGAGAAAAAGAATTCATTGTATGAAAGGGATATATAACTTGCGACTATTTAATAAGAAATAATTAATTAAGAACGTTTAATTAGCATATGCAAGTAAGCAAACAACAATAACATTGGTTATAAACAACAAAAGGTATAAGATTTGGCCTAACCCATGCTTCTTCAATAAGATGCAAATAAAATAGGATATTTATGTTATTTCTTCTACTTGTAATTTTTCTTCATGCTTTGTATTTCGTTATTTAATTTATTTAATTATTGAGGCCATATAAGTCATTTTACTTAAAAATATTCTCAAAATATTTAAACTTTATAGCTAACATTAAAATTAGAGATAGAATAATAAAATAATATATATAACTAATACCATTATAATTGCAAAGGACTCTATTTAGGGCAACCCTCATATTTCCCATTGTAATAATTTTAAAAAAAAATTCTGTTTAACATGGTCAGTGAAAGTACGTTGTAAAGCATTTTTAAGAGATTATTAATTTCTACTCTACTATATTCAATATATATTGTTTATCTAATGTTATTTTTTTAATAGTTAATAACCTCCATGACAGCATAAATTTATAATATTATCCTTATTACATTTTTATTCATATTTATTATAAATTACTTAAATCACATAAATAGAAATTAAAATAAAAAAATTTAGATTAGAAACAATAAATATATGTTTTGATGTGAAAAAAGTTAATAATAAAATATTTTTCTTGTACTTCTTTTTATTTATAAACATTTTCTCATAATGAATATTTTATAATTAAAAGTAAAAAGTACAAGAAAATTGTATTATTTATTTTATAATAAATTTTTATTTATCATTCAATTTTTTTATAATAATTTTTTATATGTTTTTATCATTTTATAATATTTTTCTTATATATTTAACATAAGAAAATATTTATAAAATAAAAAAATACAAGAAAAATATTTTATTATTAATTTTTTTCATATCAAAACATATATTTCTTGTTTCTAATCTTAATTTTTTTAATTTTAATTTCTATTCATGTGGTTTATGTAATTTATAATAAATATGAATAAAAATGTATTTGAAAATAAGAGTAATATTATAAACTTATGCTATCAAGGAGGTTATTGATTATTAAAAAAATAACAGAGGGTAAATGATATATATTGAATATAGTAAAGGAAAAATTGACAATCTCCCAACATTTATAGTATATGACAAAATTCGAAAGAATTTTGTTATAAACAATTTCAACTTGTAAGTCGGCACGCCACTAGTTGATGTTCAATTTCATAATCTTCTACAGAAGTATATTGTGGAAAAATTCTAATAATGGATTTATGTAATCTCTCGGAGATTCTTCCCTAATGAAATCAATTTATAACACTTATCACTTCATTATTTTCATGCTACTTAATAACTCTTCTGCCACCATCATTTTTGTCTTTATTTTCAAAAAACCATTTTATTCATATTTAATATAACTTAAATAAATCATATAAATTGAAATTACAATAAAAGATTTTAAACACTAAAAATAACAATGATAGCAAATGAGACATTTGCTTATTAAGATCTTGGAAATATAAAATATATATTTATTATAACAAAAAAATTTTAAAAAATAACAAAAAGTATAAAATAAATATCTTATTATTAATTTTTTATTCATACTGAAACCTACAAGGTTACGACATAATCAAAGCGTGATTAGATCTTTTTTTTATCCAAACATCTCAATGAGATTTTAATAATATGTTAAGCGATATTAGATAACGTCTTAATCTAAACAATTCTACAAGAGAGATTTTTGATAGATAATCCTAAAGGGACTTGTAAAAGAGGAGATTTTATAATTAAAGATAAGACCTCTCTATTCATAATAAAGTAAATCTACTCCCTAAGTTGACTTAAAATATACGACTCTATTTTAATTAAAATCAATTATAATATGTGTCTTGATCTTTTACTTTTATTATAATTGTGATTTGTCTATTATGAATAGAAAGGTCATAAAACTAACGTGCCATATTTTTTTTAATCAAAATAATTTTGATTTCCCAAAATCATAGAATAAAGTCATAAAACTTAAGAATGAAAAAGGAAACAACGAACGTAAACCAGAAAGCAAGAAGCAATCCTATTTTTTACGAGGCAAATCTAATGTGCCAATACATGTGTTTGTAATAATCAACGATGTCGACATTTGTTTAAAGGATAAACGTTTGTTTAGTCTTTATATTTTGAGTTAAGTGTTCATTTAATTCTTATATTTTAAAAATACCTCAAGATTTCTCTATTATTAAGCATTTGACATTCGTGCCCTTATTTATTTTTGTTTTTACAATAACACCCTTACAACAATATTCTTAGTGACATTAATGAAAAGAAAAAAAAATGTTAATTTATCAAATTAATGCTAAAATTAAAATGAAGACGAAGGTAAAATTTTTATATCATCTAAAACTAAAATCAAAATCAAAATCAAAATTAAAGTAAAATTCATTTTTATTTTTAAAGTTAATTTGGAATAATTTTAATAGATAATTATTAACAAGACCACAATGAATTAAATGTAGCTTTAAGTTGGCTGGTATTAATTTATTTATAAAAAAATAATGAGAAAGATTATTGTAAGGGCATAAAAAAAAAAACTTAAAGTCTTTTAAATTGATAATTATTGGTCAATTAGCGGCAAAAGCATGTGCTTTATAATCGACGATATTTTTTCATAGTAGTCATAGAGTAATTCCTACTGTTCTTGAATTTGCAAACAAAATGTAAATAATATTAGTTTTCCAAAACAAAAGCAACCCTTCATTATCAGCCTGTAAAATACCGTTAGAAGAGATATTTGTTCCATTTCCTTGAGATCATCAAAATCTAAAAGCAAGACAGTTCCAGTAGCTTTGGTAGGAAGCGGAAAGGGGTTTAATTGGGGCTTGGAATCAAAATCGGCTAACAAAATCAAATTTTCTAACAATCCAAGTACAGTCTTAAGGGAAATGCTAAACGTCACGAATGCTGAGAGAATGCCTCGCTCCTCCTCTCTCGCGCGTGACTTTTAGTTTTAGCATTTGGTGTTAAAACATTATTAAAAAAAAAATAATGTGGAAAGGCGGTGACAGTCACGTGATGGCCACTCCTTCTAATTCTATCGTGAAAAATAATGAAAAATGCTTTATTTCTTGATCTCTCGACAGGCCACTCTTTCAGGCTTCATCTCTTGATCTCTCTCGACGGACACCACTCATTTCAAAAGCTCTACTGGAAGAAGAACAATCGTTTGTACAGCCATTTACAAAATTAATTTCTAAAAAAATTGAAAATAATGCACACGAAACAAAAATTTTTCATTTAGTCACAAACAAAAATTAAAAATAATTTCCAAACAAGAATTTAATCACTAACCGCCAGAGTGAGGAAGACCGGCGAGCGATCTGCAGTCGAGAGGGAGGGAGAGAGTGCGCCAGTGAGGGAGATGCGATGCAGCCGTTAGAGAAGTGAGAGGCTTTAGTGGCTTTTTCAGTGGCTTTTTTTTTTAATTTACAATTTATAACGCTGGGAGAGAGCGCGAGTGAAACGGTGGCACAAGCTGCCGTTTCTCTCGGCATTGTCTCAGCGTCGTCGCCAATTAGCACAACTCAAAAGTCTATAAGTGCAGATGGCATTTCCACAAAACCACCAATCATAATAAAATCCCACAAATTATTACAAGTAACGCAACTTGGAAGCAATCGCCATTCATGCGCTTAGCAATGAAATCCTACTGGATGTTACAGCTTATAGTAATAGAAATACATTTGACTAATAATGTGCATTTTGGTATCTTTATTGTCATGAGTCTTGTAGGAAAGAAAAATTATCCCTATGTAAAACCCAACTTTCATTAATAGTATTAGTAATAGAATGGAAGCTAAGAATTAAGATATTATTAACGAGTGTGAGTTAAGAATTGCGTTATTGATTGTTTATTTTAGAAAGAGAAATTATCTTCTTTTAGTTAACCATCTAATTAATTAAAGTTAATCGAGAGATTAATTAAGGGCATTTAGAACAGAAACTAGCTTAAAGTTCCATTTAGTTATCTGCTATTAAATTGAAGTTAATTAAGATGGCGGTTAGTGCTCAGTTTCATTTTGGAATTCATTGAATTCGTTCTTCTAAAATCCTAAGCAAGATGTAATTAATTTTATTTGATTACACATAAGAAAAGAGGATAGAGAGATAAGGAGAGAGGTTCTGGTGTTGAAAGTCTTCGTCAGCTTAGGACGCAGTTATATTCTGAGTCCATAGAGATTTAAGGATTGTTATTGTTTTTCCACGTAAGTAAATTCATTCATAATATTGGTGCATTTAACTGCGTAAGTAACATCGTTTATTTTATCAGACTACGTATCCTTAAAACTATGCTCAATGGACCATCTTGTTTGGTTATAGGAAATTTACAATTTGAGCTGAATTAATTGCAAGCTAGCGATTGTAATATTAGAAAAACTAATACATAGAATAATACTGCTAGGGATCCTGATATTTCAATTTCAACTAATGTTGTAACTCTAAAATGGTTAATAACTTACTTGATACGGCTGTTACAAAAAAGGAGTTACACTAATTGGGATTATAAATAGAGATTTAGGCTAATTAATAAGGGGATCCAAAGTCCTAAACATCAAAAAAAATAAAAAATAAAATAAAATAAAATAAAATTCAGACACTCTTTCATCCAAGGAGAAAAAAAGAAGATGATAGATAGATATCCGGGTAAACATTCTTGCAACAACTCTAATATAACTTAATTACACATTTGGTCTCTTTGGAATTAAGGTGCTATAACTTTAAAGATATAATTATTGTGAGAAAAAAAAACTGTAACTATAAAATAAAAATTTTATAGTAAATATAATTTATAAATAATAATTTTAATAAAATTATTAAAAATATAATAAATTTTTTATCATATAAGTAAAAAATTAATTTAACATAACTTCCAAACTATAATAATTAATATTTATCATATATTTAGTATTAACCTGTCTCACAAATTTTCTTATGAAATAAATGACAAATTTCACAAATGAAAGACCTATGATGGAAGCCTGGGAGCTTGAAGATGAAGGGTAAATTCATTATAGGATTTTATCACCATCAATGCTAGATCTTTGTAATTTGTCTGATATTTTTTTTTTTTTTTGTATTTATTGCTATGTAGTTAAATATTTATCTTTTTATCCAGAACAGAGATATGCTAGCTTATAGCATGATAACGTAAACCGTAAGCCATATTGATTTCTTTGTCTGGAACTCGAGCATAAAGTAATATCAAATTGCTCATTCTTTCAGAGTTCTCGTCGATCTTGACATCATATACTGCTTTGACAATACATCAGCGGTGAGTTGCCGTCCGAATAAGTGTGAGTTTCTGAGTATCAGGTTTCTTGTTGATGAATCAACAGCATAACCTTGACCCGTCATCCATTCTAACAATTTAAGTATCAATTCCTTTTTCTCAGGTTCCCCTAAATATCGTGATATTGCTATATGAAATATTCCCAGAGATAATAGAAGGAATTAAAAGGCATTTCTAAATTATTACTTCTATTTCTGTGTACGTCTTGCGCGCGAGCATGCAAGCTCGTGTTTGCTTTATAAATCCTTGATTGCCTACTTGATCAATCCCGTAGCCAGTTGCATGGATTGCCTTCATTACATCATTGACCAAGTTAATATTACCCAACCTCACAAATGAAGATGCAAACTTCTTAATAGCAGGATGAGAAATTGTCTCTGAAATGTCCTGAAAAGAGAATAACTTAGGTGGAAAAGCAAATAAAGGACAGTTGAAGAATCAATCTAAAATGGTAAGACAATATAGCAGACCTTAACTACTACATAAGCATCTTTGATAAGCTTTCCAGATATTAAAATATGAAGCATTTTCCCATGAAGGGTCTTGCACATCGATCTTTTGCTATATCTTAACTTGTAAACAGAGAGTGCTTCTGAGTGCACTCTCATTTTACCGAGATGAAAATTTAGGGCGGAGCTGAGTTCCTGCAAAACAGCATAGATGTGATAAGCTTTTTGCATTGCAGTCCCGAAGTATAAGTTCATTTTTCTATGCCACTTTCATTATCTAAAATAACAGTACTAACAAAGGCCTCTAGAACTGCACCGGGCTAAAGTAAATGCAGTATTCTAAATCCCTTGTCAACAGTAATAAATTTACGTTACATACCTCCTCAGGTTGGTGGCCTTTACGATGCATGTCAACCATGGTCCGATAAGCAAGCATATACAACTTCTCCTTACAGAAATATTTGATTAGAATATGAAAGGTATTGTAATCAGGACCGATTGCTAATTCGTCCAATTTCCTCATAACATTCATTACACTATCCATATCCCCAGCTCTGCCCACAAAGCATTGAATTTAACAGAACAACATAATATTTGTCATACTTGGCTTCAAAATCCCCAGCTAACTGCTTTGCCTCTTCAAAACACCCACCTCGACAGAATGCTGAAATCGTGATACTATGGGCATAGCCATCTGCATGAGGGAAACAAAATTTGTGCTTAAGCTAAAAGCTTAATCTGGAAGGTAAGGACCATGATTTGAAAGAGAGATCTTTTCAAAAAATTAATTGAGACAGAGTGCAACACAAGCTAGTAAAAATCACTTTATCTAAATGCTTAAGCTATTAGGTAAGGATGCATCACTAGTATGTTTCAGACTTCAAGTCAAGTCTAACAAATTTATATAGCAAAATACAATGAATATACTTCAACACAGTATTCTTCAATGCACAAACAACACCAACAAATACAGAGATCAGACTAGGCCACTCTATTCTTGATTCAAATAACAGAGACATGTGAACTAATCAAATTATAAAGGCCACTTACCTCTAACATGGGTATAACAATGTTTCCGCTAGCCTCCAAATCCAGGAAAAGGCAACTAGGGAGTTTCATAACATGTCCAACAGACATAAAAGTTAGATTTTCTTGTGGGCATTAGAAATAATTAAAGGCAGAACTAAGACAGATGTGAGTTTAAGAGGAAAATAAAGCTTTATAACTAGAATCAGATAGTTTTATTTTTTGTATGAAATTAAGGAAAAGAAATTTAACTTAATTTGAAAAGCAATCCACATTCTTTTGGCATGGCATTGAAATGACATGTACAACACTGCATTTGTCAACAACGATCAAATGAATGATTTAATTTTTGAGAACGTTCTTGTTTCTTAGCTAAAGAGAAAAATAATAACAATAAATACTTGAAATTAAGAGCTTGCTACAAGGTTCCTCATCAAATGGGAAACGTACCAGATTTAACCCATTTTTCATGCATTCTGTTGAAAACTACTCTTGCTTCATCTAAACGAACAGCCTTAGAAAGACCATCCATAAGTAAACAATAGGGCATCTGCAAAATGACATGTGTACCATAAGCTGCAAAAGATTTTTTGCAAAGAATTCCTTTCAAAAAAAAAAATTAATAAAAAAGCGTAGATGAGAATATAGAACACATGTGAAGAGAGCCAACACTATATGTTATAGAAAGAAGAATTTGTGCCAATGTAGGGGAAAGTAAACTCATTATAAACAAATCAAGTTACAATTTTGCACCACATAACAATGAAGCAAACAATGTGGATGTTTGGAAGTCTATTTTTCCCTCAAAAACCTCTAAAAGAGCAGTGTCCTTAAAGAAATTTAAGACTGTTATAACAAATTACCCAACAGAATCTGGTACACTTTCATATTTCGTTTTCACCTTACATCATTTTAGTTTTCTATTAAAAAATTAAAATTTATAAAAATAAAAAAAATAAAAGGAAGAAGAACCCAGCCGAACATGCGCTATTATAAATCATAAAACCAACCTATGAATAATAAAAATAAAGCTTAGTAAAGAACAAAAAAATTTGAATGTGTTGAACCTCAGCCCAATTTGTTATGCTCATGTCTTAGTCTAAATTCCCAACTTCCTTAACAGAATCTGCTATGATCCTGGAGGTAATAAATACTACTCCGAAACACAATCTTAAAACTGAATATCATATATCTTCAACAAGATTAACATACATATGAAATTTAAAAATTCATCAATGTACCTCCATTTCAGCATAGCCTAAAGTGTCCAGTTCAGCTAATAGTTCCCTTGATTTTTCAAACAAACCTCCTCTGACGTATACCTTCAGCAATGTTGTCAGTATTACCTGCAAAAAGAATGATTGATCCTCTAAAAATTATATGAAAAGCACACAATTGCTCAACACATGGGTTTACAGCAAATGATTGAAAATGCACAAAATTAAAAGAAATGAGATAAGAAAATCACTCCTTTATGCGCTATTTTGACTCGAATACCCATGAAATAGATTTGGCATATATTGAAAAGCACCAATTCATTCATTTACATTAATCTTTTATAGCATGAAATCCAAACCCTCATGGTGCCTTTTCTTTTTCTTTTATAGTTAACCACACCAAATATAAAGTATCCCTTTGGGCTTGAACTGTTAACTTCTTGCTTCCACTGAAAAAGGTCAAACAAACTAGCAAATCTTTGGAGATAAACCATGGTCCTCAACTTTAAGATAGCATCCGCTAATCAAGGTAGCATTCAAGCACCATATTACTAATGCATTTTTGCTACACCAAAACAATTGCACGTGATTTATTGAAATCATAGTCAGAATGTGGTTAGGCAGGCCTCAATTCATAACTTAAATTTAAGTTATGATAACTATGTATCATAACTTAATGGTTATCATAACTTAAATTTTGAAGAACATGGATCATTTGTCATTTGAAATTCAGTACAAATTCTCTGCTCTACCAAATTCACATGTATATATCGATTTTCATTCTTTCCTGTTTCAAAATGAGCAAAACTCAACTGTAAGTAATGCACTGCTAACTCCTGTACAACTAGAATGGCCAGATAAACATGAAACAAACTTTACTTGGTACTAACCCTGAAGATTTCATATCCTGAATCAATTCATAAGCCTTTTTGTAGTCTCCACCGGAGGAGTGAGCATTGAGAAAAGAGCTATAGTGATATACATTAGGCGCATGGCCTTCAACTTTCATCTGGTTAAAATAGCTCTGAGCTTCGGCACATAGATTATTCGAAGCACAAATGGCCAAAAGTATCCCATACATCACACTGTCCATCCGCATTCCATTATACTTAAGTTCCTGAACTAGCTCTAATGCTTTAGAATAGCCATTTTTACCTTTAATGCAACCTGTAAGCAGCTATGGAAGACAAAAGACAAATTTAATGAAGATCAATTAAAAAGACAATAATGAATCAAATAACATGAAATTAACATAAGGATATCCAACTTGAATAGTAACTTGAATTATATTATCATAGATCTGAAACTCTTGTAAAATTCTTGCATTTTGTTAGAAAATGATCTTGGCACTTCATTCCAACAAAGCTTGATTCTATTCTAGAGCAACACATTTGTTTCTTCTAAAACTATGTTAAATCCATTTATTCTGTCTCTCCTTGTCTTTCTTCTAAATCAGATTCACGATACGAGTTTTGTAACCATAGAAAATAAAAAGAATATT
The DNA here is from genome assembly GCA_025617385.1 of Murraya koenigii. Classification (NCBI taxonomy): domain Eukaryota; kingdom Viridiplantae; phylum Streptophyta; class Magnoliopsida; order Sapindales; family Rutaceae; genus Murraya; species Murraya koenigii. The sequence continues at coordinate 14,242,797 of CM046812.1, forward strand.
ACAAGCATATAAAAGTTGACTATTTCACTTGTGTCAAATCTGTAGTTCGTCATAGCTGTCACAAAAAGACTGTGTAACTCACATGTCAACTGCAACACCAAGTGTCATACAAAAGGTAGAAGTTTATTATCATTTTCCTGACTGCAGGAGCAACTCAACTTCGAATAAACAGTTAACATCTTCAAAATCCATGTAAATCAAAATTATATAATGTGTTCAAAATGGTATACTGTGTTAATAGTAACAGTATCTGGTGTCAGACCACTCTGCTTCATTTTATCAAGGAACTTGATATAACTGCTATAAGAAGAAATACTAGTCTTGCCATGTTGTTACATCCACTCAAAGAGCTGCAATAATACCAAGCACAAAGTATAAATAACAATAGTAATTATTAGCATCAGTTAACCATTGTTCACATAGTACGGAAAGAGTAAATTGAGTTGATGCAATCATAACAAGCCATATTAAATTATCAGAAGGATATTTATGATAAATTGCAAATCAATGAATGTTCTTCCCTATAGCTAAACTGAAATAGGCTGACTTCAAAACCATAACTAGAACAAGTTGGCAATAGAAACAAAACAAATGAAAATGTAGTTTTTGTATACTAATACTAAATAACTTTTTGCAGTCAAGCAATTAACAAATATAGAATCTATAAAAATGAGGATTTTCCAGCGAAAACTCACTCACGAAAGTTTAAGGAACAACTATTGAAGAAGGTATAGAAAATCCTCCCAGGCGTAGTCAGCTAACCTTATCTCTCATCGGAGGGTCTACATCTTTTTGAATCATAAGGCAGAGACTTGTACAGAAAACAGAAACGGCTTTTGTTTTACCAAAATGGTATCTCCAAATAAGAAAGCACTTAATTGGGTACAAAACGATCATTAAAAAATTTATATATAGAGGACCAAAAATTTCATATTTAATCAGTAAGCAAACCCAACTAATAATAAACCAAGAAAGGAACATGCATTTGAACAAAAAAAAAAGGTAAAAAAAAAAAAATTCAGTAGGTTTAACCATAAAAAATGGTGTGCACAAAAGATAAACAAAAACAAAAGGAAAAGAAAAAGGAGGCAAAGCAGTTCTCAAGTGTTAGGATGTGCAAAAGATCCTGCCATCGGCCAAGATCCCCAAAATGTTGCAAAGTAGCATTCAGGTTGGCACCTTTAATATCCATCCTAATCTGCAAAGAAGTACATTTATCTTATAATGCCAAGCTAATTGAGCTACATATTTTTCTCCATAACAACAAAACTTTAAGATGAAGTAGTGAAGTAAACATATTTTCACCAAATGTATTGTCACTAAAAGACAACCACTTTCCGATAAAGAATGCAGTCAAGAAAAGAGAGGTACTCAATGAAATTAGGATTATTATATTCTTCTCATATTTAAACTATACTATATTGCTTATGCAATGTTTATCGGAAAGTCATCCTTGACCTCCAAAATTAACATTGCAACTCTCATGTTTCGACTAATATAGAACTTTACAAATAACGTAATAGTCACTTTAGGCTCAAAACTAAATGGCATTGAACATTGCAAAAGAATCAAGGCATTCTAACCAAAGTGCAGTAGTATGTCAATTCCAACAGTGTTAGCATCCAAAAAAAAGTTCACAAAATACAATATACATATAAGAAAATGAAGGGTATGGTAGCAACATGTTACGGGCCGCGAGATTCCAGTCCAAAAATGGCCCAAAAGAATGAGCCAAGATGTGCTAGCTTGGCCCGATTCTAGAACTTTCCGCAAAATTCCAGCAACTAGCACATTCTTGTACATATGGCTAGAATTCTCTAGATTGTTGCACATGTATATAGAATTCTCTAGGCCTTAGAATGCTTTAGAGCTAGCCAAGCTTCCCTATAAATATGGGTGAGCTCTAGGCATTTGTATCATCAATCCACACAAACTCAAGCAAAGCATCAAGCATCTCTTGTAAGTTCTCTTGTAAGCTTTCTTTCGATTAATACAATTTCCGCATTTGGCTACATTGCTCACTAGCTCTTCCTTCTCTTTAGCATTTCGGGAACCTCTTGGCTTAGCTATTGAGAAGCGTAAAGGCTTACTTAGCAACATCGCGACTAAGGTTGTCTAAGTGCCGCACGGGTTTGCTACGCAAAACTCCCATCCCGTGACAAGTGGTATCAGAGCCAAGGTTTGCACACACTTATTCCAGCAAGCAATGGCCAATCTTCCAACCTCAAGCGTGACACAAGAGGGCGCTCATAGTGTGGAGATCATCCCGGAACCAAGCCGAGGCCGCGATGAGACTCTTGGGCAGGCCAAGACTTGTGGCAAGTCTAAGGCCGCTTTGATAGATGCTTTGGAGCCTCGCATGGCTACGCTTGAAACAACAATGTCCACCGCTCAGGACTCCCTCGAAACTTTGGAGGAAAGGGTGGACGGTCTAGAGGGTGAATACGCCGACTTCACAATGGCAACCAAGGCCCTCATCCAAGACCAAGCCAACACCATTCGAGGGGAATTTCAAGCATTCCATGAGGAGTTGATCAAACTCCGTAGCTTCGTGCAAGACGAGCTGCGCGCTGTCCGTGCGGAAGTGGAGGAAGTACGCTCGGACTGGGCATGGCACAAGCGCACACTTTCCTCTAGCCCGACCTCTACAAGCACAAGTGATGCACGACGCATAGATGTGCCAAAGCTCGACACATACGATAGCACACGAAATGCCACCATCGTAGACAACTTTCTGTTTGGGCTAGATCAATACTTTGATGCCATGGGTGTGAGAGATGAGGCATCAAAAGTGGGCATTGCACCCACATTCCTACGAGGCTCTTCACAACTATAGTGGCGTCGCAAGCATGGCGAAATGGGCAAAGGCATCTGCGCCATCAATACATGGGCAGATTTCAAGCAAGAACTCCGAAAGCAATTTTCCCCAAGCAACGCCGAGAAAGAGGCGAGAGTACGCCTACGTCACCTCAAGCAAACGGGTAGCGTCCACGACTACATCAACGAGTTCACTACCCTAATGCTCGAGATCAGCGACATGTCCGACAAGGACTCCCTCTTCTACTTTCAAGATGGCCTCAAGGATTGGGCTAAAACGGAGCTCGACAGGCGTGGCGTCCAAACACTTGACGACGCCATTACCATTGCGGAGTCGCTGCACGAGTACTCCACCCAATCCAAGGAGAAAAGGCCTAACCAAGGCAAAGGAGGGGGAGAGAGTCGTAAGGACAAGGCGCATAATCGCAAGGATTGGGGGCAGAAAAAGCCTCCAAGCAGCAAGAGCGGGCAAAGCAAATCGGAAGGCAAGAAAGAAGCTCCAAAGCCCCGCAGCCCATACTTCATATGCAACGGGCCTCATTGGGTTCGCGACTGTCCGGAAAAGAAGTGGCTTAATGCCCTCGCTGCCCAGCTCAAAGGCTACTCCACACCATCGACGGAAGAACCCCGACCCAGCATGGGTTCTATCCAACGACTTAGCGCACTCGACAGCCCACAAACGGCACCCAAGAAAGGGTTGATGTATGTAAGCGCGAGGATAAACGGGCACACTGTTCGCCCATTATTGGATACGGGAGCCACACATAATTTTGTATCCGAGGACGAGGCCAAACGCCTAGGCCTTAAAACCACGAGACAAGGAGGCACCATGAAGGCGGTGAACTCACCCGCCAAGCCCATTGCGGGCACCGCACAAGGAGTTAATGTTGCACTTGGCGCATAGAGCGGAAAGCTCAATTTCTCAATTGTGCCCATGGACGACTTCAAGATGGTCCTTGGTATGGAATTCTTCGACCAAGTCCATGCCTTCCCATTTCCAGCCACGACAGGAGCAAGGCATGTATGGTTCCTACGGAACATGGCAAGTCCGAGGAGAAGACACTCTCCGCCATGCAATTGGTTTCAAGAAGGATCCAAGCTTCTTGGTCTCTATCCGGGAGCTTAACAAGGGAGAAAACTCTGCAAGTGCTCAAAGCCAAGTCCCTCCATCCATCCAAACCGTCCTCGAGGAGTTCAAGGACATGATGCCTCCTCAGCTTCCGAAAAAGCTTCCACCTAGACGAAAAGTGGATTATCAAATCGAGTTGGAGCAAGGTTCAAAGCCTCCAGCCTTAGCGCCCTACCGCATGGCGCCTCCCGAGCTTGAAGAATTGCGAAGGCAACTCGCTGATTTGCTGGATGCAGGCTATGTGCGTCCATCCAAAGCCTCATTCGATACACCGGTCCTTTTCCAAAAGAAGAAGGATGGATCGCTGCGGATGTGCATCGACTATCGAGCGCTCAACAAGATCACTATTAAGAACAAGTACCCAATACCCTTGATAGCGGATCTTTTCGACCAGCTTGGCAACACAAGATATTTCACCAAACTTGACTTGTGCTCCGGGTACTACCAAGTGCGCATTGCCAAAGGAGATGAGCCAAAGACAGCATGCGTCATAAGGTACGGTTCATTCGAGTTCTTAGTTATGCCTTTTGGTCTAACAAATGTACCGGCTACATTTTGCACACTCATGAACAAAGTGCTGCAACCATTCCTCAACCGCTTTATGGTCGTGTACTTGGACGACATAGTGGTGTACAGCACCACGCTCGAGGAGCATGCTAAGCATTTACGGCAAGTGGTCCAAGTACTTCGGGAGAACGAGCTCTACCTCAAGATGGAGAAGTGCTCATTTGCTCAAGAAGAGGTAAAGCTCCTCGGGCACAAAATATCAGCCGGGAAGCTAATGATGGAGAACTCGAAGGTGAAGGCCATCCTCGATTGGGAGCCTCCCACAAAGGTACCCGAGCTTCGATCATTCCTTGGCTTGGTGAATTACTACCGCCGATACATACAAGGCTACTTAGCCAAGGCGGCACCCTTGACGGACTTACTTAAGAAGAATCGGACATGGCATTAGTCCGAGGAATGTCAGCAAGCATTCGAAGGTTTAAAGCAAGCAATTTCGGAGGAACTCGTCCTAGTTCTTCTAGACCACACAAAGCCCTTCGAAGTGCAAACGGATGCCTCCGACTTCGCCATTGGCGGAGTCCTTATGCAAGAAGGCCACCCAATAGCGTTCGAGAGTCGAAAGCTCAATGACACGGAACACCGCTACACGGTTCAAGAGAAGGAGATGACAGCCATTATCCATTGCCTACGAGTATGGAGACATTACTTGCTTGGTTCACATTTCACAATCATGATGGACAATGTAGCGACGAGCAACTTCTAAACACAAAAGAAGTTGAGCCCCAAGCAAGCAAGGTGGCAAGATTTTCTCGCAGAATTCGACTATAGGCTCGAATACAAGCCCGGCAAAGCCAACCGAAGTCCGACCTTGTCTCACGCATCAAAGAAGGCCTCCAACAAAACCCATTGGCGAAGGACTTGCTAGAGAAAGTGCTTCAAGGGAAGACAAGGCGTTTTTGGTAAGAAGAGGGCATCCTCCTCACCAAGGGAGATTGACTATTTGTGCCAAGGTGGGGAAACTTACGCAAAGAAGTCATCAAGGAGTGCCACGACTCCAAGTGGGCTGGTCACCCCGGAATAGAGCGCACCACCGTACTCGTCCAAGTCTCGTATTTTTGGGCAAGTATGTGGGACGACATCGAGGCATATGTGCGGACATGTCTTGTATGCCAACAAGACAAAATTGATCATCAATTGCCGGCAGGATTGTTGGAGCCCTTACCCTTAGCATCAAGGCCATGGGAGAGTGTCTCCATGGATTTCATTACGGCCTTACCCAATTCCGAAGGTTGGGCAGCATCATGGTCGTGGTAGACCGTTATAGCAAGTACGCTACATTCATGGCTGCACCCGCTGATTGCAAGGTGGATGAAGCAGCCCGTCTCTTCATCAAACATATCGTGAAGCTTTGAGGTGTCCCAAGGAGCATCGTGAGTGATCGAGACCCACGCTTCACTGGAAAATTTTGGACGGAGCTCTTCAAGATGTTAGGAACGGATCTCAAGTTCTCAACAAGCTTTCATCCGCAGATAGATGGACAGACCGAGCGCATCAACGGCCTCCTCGAGATGTACTTGAGGCATTATGTGAGCGCTCATCAGCGAGATTGGGCGAAGTTGCTTAATGTTGCCCAATTTTCTTATAATCTCTAAAGGAGTGAGGCTACCGGCAAGAGTCCCTTTGAGATCATCATGGGATTCCAGCCCATGACCCCTAATGTCATAGCCTCAACATACGGAGGAAAGAGCCCCGCGGTACACAAGTTCGCTCGCGAATGGCATGAAGAAGCGGACATCACACAAATATACCTCGATAAGGCCGCGAGGAAAATGAAAAAGTGGGCTGATACACGGAGACGACACGTTGAATATAAGGAAGGTGATCCAGTCATGATCAAGCTCCTGCCCCAACAATTCAAGACACTTCGCAAAGTTCACAAGGGGTTAGTGAGACGGTACGAAGGACCCTTCCGCATTGCACAACGTGTGGGCAACGTCTCGTATCAACTAGAGCTTCCACCAAGGCTCAAGATTCATCCGATTTTTCATGTAAGTCTTCTCACGCCATACCACGAAGACATGGAAGAACCAACGCGCGGAGAATCAAGGCGTGCCCCAACAGCCATTGTCACCTCGTTCGACAAAGATGTGGAGTACATCCTTGCTGATCGCATCATTAGAAGGAGGGGCGTGCCAGCATACTACGTGTACTTGGTGAAGTGGAAGAACCTCCCTAAGAGCGAAGCCACTTGGGAACGTGAAGATGATTTGTGGCAATTCGCGGAGCATGTCCAAAGGTTCAAGCATGAGAGCGCGACGAGGACGCCGCGAGCTTAGGTGGGGGAGGATGTTAAGGGCCGCGAGATTCCAGCCCAAAAATGGCCCAAAAGAATGAGCCAAGATATGCTAGCCCCGATTCTAGAACTTTCCATAAAATTCCAACAACTAGCACACTCTTGTACATATGGCTAGAATTCTCTAGATTGTTGCACATGTATATAGAATTCTCTAGGCCTTAGAATGCTCTAGAGCTAGCCAAGCTTCCCTATAAATATGGGTGAGCTCTAGGCATTTGTATCATCAATCTACACAAACTCAAGCAAAGCATCAAGCATCTCTTGTAAGCTCTCTTGTAAGCTTTCTTTTGATTAATACAATTTCCGCATTTGGCTACATTGCTCGCTAGCTCTTCCTTCTCTTTACCATTTCGGGAACCTCTTGGCTTAGCTATTGAGAAGCGTAAAGGCTTACTTATCAACATCCCGACTAAGGTTGTCTAAGTGCCGCACGGGTTTGCTGCGCAAAACTCTCATCCCGTGACAAACAGCTCTACTTCTAAACTTTTTAGCAACAATTCTGTTTCTATTCAAATCATTATATTATAGACATGTGGTTTATTATCATTAAAATCATTATATTATATAGTTATATAGACTAACAATCTCCTCTTTTTTTATGATGAGAAAACACATCAAATATTTTAAAAATTTTGATAGAAAAACTCCAAGTTAAAAAGTTTTATATACAAAGCTCTCGCTACAGAAATGCCTCAACAATTCAAAGTAACCAATACTTCAAAATAATCAACATTTCAATATATACATAGATACATATATATATACCCCTTCATAATTAAAAAGAAACTAATATGGTCTCCTTATCAATCTCAACCAAGAATAACAATAAATAAACAGAGCATAGACAGTATTAGAATATTGAAAAACATTCATATCATCCAAATGCAAGTAGTCTAATTATCCAAAAGAACATATCTAGAAAATATCATTCAAAGGCATAAAATAATAAACTGAATATAAACATTCCAACAAAATGAAATATGTCATAACATATTAGTTGTATTCCAATGAATACCATTTCGAAAATAGTATACTGTTTTGAGTAATCGGATGACCGGTTGTGTTCTAGTGAATAATCTTTGCAAAAACAGCTTATCGTTTTCACAAACCTGTAGACCGATTATATTTAAAGAATAAGAGCCTTGGAAATGGCTTTTTAGTAGTTATAATTGGCATGCCGTTATACTCAAAAGTCCCTCTACCTCTAAAATGGTAAACAATTACCGTAAGTAATTAGCCAGTAAACTTGTATTTTGCACACCAAGTTAATTTTTCCTTAGGACTTGATCATTTTTAAATCATTTTATGATTCAAAATTTTATGAGCCTTTTAATGCATGAAACATGAATGCATTCATGAGCAAATATATCAAACATATTAATCATATCAATCAATAATGTCATACAAAGAAGAATTACAATCAAGATGTGACATTCATCATTTTAAGTTCATGGCTTATTTTTATGAATTAATCTTTACTAAGAGGTTTTGTGAAAATGTCTGCAAATTGATTTTCAATAGAGATAAATTCAATCATAACATCCTCTTTTTTAACGTGATCTCTTAGAAAATGATGTTGAATTTCTATATGTTTAGTCCTAAAATGTTGAATGGGATTCTTTGACAGATTGATAGTACTTATGTTGTCACACTTGATAATATGATCTAACTTAATATCATAGTCTTTAAGTATTTGTTTCATTCATAATGCTTGTGCACAACAACTTCTAGTTATAATATATTTTACCTCAATGGTAGAAAGTGTAACTGAATTTTGTTTCTTATTAAACCAATAAACTCGAAAGTGTCCTAAAAAGTGAAATGTTCTACTAGTACTTTTCTTATGAACCTTATAATCTGTAAAGTCAGCATCCAAATAACATATTAAATCTATATGTGTTCTCCTTTATGATACCAAAGTCTAAGGTCAATGGTGCCAATCAAATACTGAAAAATGTATTTAATAGAAAGCAAATGAGAGTGTAGGACAATATTGAAATCTAGCACACAAGTACACACTAAACATAATATCAAGTCTACTAGTAATCAAATAAAGTAATAATCTGATCATATATCGATATGATTTGATGTCAACTTCTTTATCCTTTTCATTTTTGTCTAGCTTAATGGTTGTACTCATTTGAGTGCTTTTTGCATTTCCATTTTCATAGCAAAATCTTTTAAGTCGATCTTCCACGTACTTAACTTGGTTTATGAAAATTTCTTCCTTATTTTAATTTATTTGTAGCCTAAAGAAGTACTTCAACTCTCCCACCATGCTCGTCTCAAATTCTTTACTCATATAAGAGGAAAATTTCTTACATAACAACTCATTAGTATAACTAATTTGAACTATAAAAATATCTTTATTTCTATTCTTAATTAAAAGAGTTATGTTAGCTTTACCTATTAAAAAACTATTATCCAGCAAGAAATTCTTAAGCTTATCATATCATGCTTTAGATGCTTGTTTCAAACCGTACAAAGTTTTTGTTAACTTATAAATATAGTTCGAAAATTTCTCATTTTCAAAACCAGGAAATTATTTCACATAAATTTCTTTCATAATATAGCCATTTAAAAATGCGCTCTTAATATCCATTTAATACAAGATGAAATCCTTATGATATTTAAATGCTAATAACATTTTAATGGACTCTAATATATATACAAGTGCAAATATCTCATTAAAATCAATTCATTCTTCTTGGTCATAGCCTTGAGCCACAAATTTAACTTTATTCCTTATAACCACACTAGTTTCATCTATTTTGTTCTTAAATACTCATTTAGTACCAATGACGAATTAATATTCTGGTTTAGGAACTAATTCTCATATATTGTTTCTTTCAAATTAATTTAACTATTCTTATATTGCTATAATCCAAGATCCATCAATTTTTCCATTCGAAATGTATTTTGGTGCAATTTGAGAAATGCATATAGTATGCTAACAAGTATTTCAAAATGATGATCTAGTAGTTAGTCCTCTGAAAGAATTACTTAAAATGAAATCTTTTGTGTGTGAAAAAACATACCTTTACTTTTTAGGGAGTGTTTGAGAAATACTTTCATTTTAAACATACCTTTACTTTTTATGGAGTGTTTGAGAAATACCTTCATTTTACTCTGTATTTGAATCTTCATATTGTTCTTATTGTAATTCTTCATCCACATCATCTTCAACAATAATATTCTCCGTAGAATAAGGGTTAGACTCATCAAATATAACATGCATAAACTCTTCCACAACTTAAGTTCTTTTACAGTAAACTTTATAAGTTTTGTTGAGTTTGAATGCTCAATAAAGATGCCAACATTAGATTTTAGAAAAAAATTTTCAAGCTTATCTTTTGTATTCAAAATAAAATATTTACATTAAAAAACTTTGAAATATCCAATTTTTAGTTTTCTATCTTTCTAAAACTTATAGAGAGTTTTATTAAAAGTAGGTCTTATCAACACACGATTTAAAATATAACATGCGTTGTTGACAACTTTAGCCAAAAACATATTTAGGTAATGCATTTTCATTTAGCATGGCTCTAATAGACACGTTCTTTCTCTTAACAACTTCATTTTATTGTGGAATCCTAAGTGAAGAGAATTGATGTTCAATGACATGCAAAAACATTCAAATGCATGATTTTCAAATTCTCCTTTATGATCAATTCTAATGTATACAATGCTATAGCCCTTTTCATTTTTAACATTTTTACAAAATATTTTAAAAGCATCAAAGGCATCATCCATATTAGCTAAGAATAATACCCATATGAATATAGAGAAATCATCAACAATAACAAATACATAATACTTGCCACTCAAGCTAGCGTATTTGGAAGGTTTAAATAAGTCTATATGAAGTAATCGATGTGGTTTTAAAGTAGAAACATGACTTTTGTTTTTTAAAGAGGTTTTGATTTGTTTGTCAAATTGGTATGCTTTACAAATCTTATCCTTTTAAATACCAATTTTAGGAAAACCTTTCGCTAAATTATTGAAATCAAATACATGCTTACATGTCTCAATCTTCTATGCTAAACCAACCATCATCATACAACGCGAAAAAATATTTATCATGAGTAGAAGAACATTCTATGTTAATAGTATAAATTATCATATCTATTTCCAACAAACAAAACTTTGTTATCACATGCATTCTCAATAGCACATCTAGTTTTATAAAAAAGAACTCTATAACTTTTATCACATAGTTGACTAATACTAATCAAGTTGTGTTTCAAACTTTTAACTAAACATACATTTTCTATAAGAGTAGAAGAAACTTTACCGACATTACCGATTCCAAGAATATTTCCTTTTGAATTGTCTCTGAATAAAACATCTTCATCATTTTTTATTTTGGTAAAACTTGTAAACCATGCATAATTCCATGTCATGTGCCTTAAGCAACCATTGTCCAAGTACCATTTATATTTCTTCATCTTCAAATCTTGTAAAGAGAACTTCAAGTCTTAGGTACCCAATCCTTTTTGGGTCATTGAGTGTTAACAATGGTTCATTTTAGAATCCAAATACATTTCATTACATAATAAGTATTTGTCTTTACATAACATCTATTTTTCATATGACCATCTTGATTACAAAAATGACATACAACATGATTATTAATGGAAGTTCTTTTTACAAAATAATTCTTATAATACTTTTGTTTTAAATTTGACTTATAACCAATACCTCATTTGTCAAATACACATTTTTGCAAGCTAAGCAAATTATCCAACATCTTTTATGCATTAGTGAATTTTAAAATAGCATTATGCTTAACAATTTTTATCTTAACCATTCTATTTTCATTTTTCAAACTATCAACAATAGAATTTTTATGATCAAGAACAATGATTTCTTTACAACATACAAGTTCATCATGCAACTTTTTATTCTTTAATTCTAAATATGTAATCTCAGTACTTAGAAAATTATCTTCATTAGAAAGTTCAGTCATTTTCTTTTTAAGGCATGCATTCCTTTTACCTATTCTTATGTAATCATAATGTAATTCCTTAAAAGCATCATATAGCTCATCATAGGTAGGAAAATCACTTACCTTATCAAGTTCGTCAAATGATTCATCCTTAAATACCATAAGAGCTAGGTTTGATATTTCTTAATGTTCTTCATTGTCACTTGTTTCCTCTTCCCTGTCATCACATGTTGCCACCATGGTCTTCTTCCTGAGCTTGTTAAGAAGTGGACATTCTGATCATATGTGTCTAGGCTTCTTGCATTCATAGCAGGTAATTGACTCTTTCTACTCCTTTTGATTCTTATAGTTTTTAAAATTTCTCCACTCGCTAGTTTTCTAGTAGAATTTTCTGAATCTTCTTGTCAGTATTTCCATCTCTTCATCATCCAGCCCGCTTTCCTCATCACTCTTATGTTTTAAGGTTTTGAGTGCAATATTCTTCTTCTTTTTCTCCTCATTGCCTTTTCAACTACCAAATCTTCTTCATAAGAAGTAAGAAAACCAATTAAATCATCAACAGGAAAGGTATTTAAATATTTTGCTTCTTTTATAGCCGTTCTCTTAGGTTTCCATTTAGTATGAAGTGATTTAATAATTTTCTTAATATTTTCACTATTTAAAAAAGTTTTTCCAAGGGCTTTTAAAGTGTTCACAATGTCCATAAATCTAGTGTATATAGAATAGATACTTTCATTTTGTTTTGTTTGGAACAATTCATATTTACGAGTTTATCAACTAATTTTGAACTCTAAATTTGGCTTATTCCTTCATAGACGACTTTAAGTTTGTTCTAAATTTCTTGTGTACTTTCACAACTATATACTCTATGAAATTTTCTTATCAAGTGCATAAAATAAAACATTCATAACTTCGGAGTTTAAAGATAACTTTATCTTTTGTTCCTCACTCTATAAACTAGATGATTTGGGGATATCTTCTCCTTTTTCATTTTTCATAACAAGCACAAAAGATCCATCATTAATGATCTCCTAAATTTTACAATCTAAGGCTTGTAGATAAATTCTCATCCTATTTTTTTAATAAAGATAGTCATTACTATAAAAAAAAAAAAAACGGTGGCCTATTGGTAGATTTCCCTTACCTAAACATAAAATTATTTTGGGTTGTCATAGATCTTTAGCTCTATATAGTTAAGTAAAAAATAAGAGCACATTGCTCTGATACTAAATGAAATAAAAGCTATGCAACCCAAAAGTGGGGGTGAATTGAGATTTTAAGAATATTGCAAAAATAATACCAACCACAATTCAACCAAGTCAAATAAATTTGAAATAACAAAACTAAAGAAAAAGAGTAAAGGATAGAAAATAAAAATACGCGATCTTTATGTAGTTTAGCCAACCATACCTACATCCATACCTCTAAGCTCACTGAGCTTGAAGATTTCACTAAGCACACCTGTAAGGTTTCAACAACACTTACACTTAATTTCCAATGTGTCAATAGACTTTTATAATAAGAGATTATCTTTAATCTCTTAATCTAAGTGTATCCCAACAATTACAATCACTCAACTTGATTTTATAATAAGGTTTACAAAGATTCCTCTCACACAATGTGTGAATAAAATAACAAGGATTACATAAATTTTAAGCTCAAATTGCAGTAATATGCTCAGTAATAGTTGAAGTTGTCAATTGATTCGAATTTGAATGAGTCATTTTATAGTTGAAGCCAAAAACTAGCCGTTATTGACTTTTTAGTGATAACTAGTTTGCCGTTTATATTATCCAGTATGCTGCTTGTAGTTACCATTATAGTAAAAAATTTAAATTTTTAAATAACCGATTTGCCGCTTCTCTCTATCTGATTAGTTGTTTGTATTCCATAATGTTTCTGCTTGATAACTGGTTTGTCATTTGTTAAAATCGACTGGCTATTTCAATTTTAGTGAGCATCCTTTGATAAATGGTTTTGTTGAAATTAAATTCGGATAACAGTTTCACTTCCAGTGAGCATCCTTGTTGAAATTGGTTGGCCTTTTAACTTATATGGTTAACTGGTTTGTTTCCAGAACACATATTTGTGATTTTCGATTTGCCATTTGTTTGATCCAGTTATCCAGTTAATGTCAAAATTGTATTCTTTTGTTTCCAACACACTTATTTTCTTATTTTATAAAATCATAAGATGCAATTCTTTGTTTATCCAAAACATGTGGTTTGTTATCATCAAGATCATATATTATATAGCTATATAAGCTAAAAGCCGTATCCTATCAGAATTGATGCTGCCATCAAAGCCTATCGAGTCGCCATCATTTTTGCCATAAAAGCACTACCAATCTTCACACTTCCAAGCCACCGCTAGTTTTGAGATAGAAGAAGGCGTGTTGCGAAGGCAAGGGTTGTTTCGTAAAAAAAAAAAATAGTATTGAGTGAAAAAATTAGGATTACTATTTTTAAAAATTACTAAAAGTTTTGAGTTATTTTTATAAATTTTCTTTTTTAAAAAAATAACAATGATATTCAAAGCGATCAAGTTGACCAGCTATTTTTTTGTAAATAAAAGTATTTCAACCAAATATCTGTTAGGAAATTTTAAATGTAAATGAAACAACTATGTACAAAACCAAATTTTAAAATTTCTATATAAAACATATAAATTAATTTTAAACTAGCCATTTTGTTGTCTAACATCACAAAATTGTCCAATAAGTATATAATTATCTTAATAAATATTTACATATAAAAATAAAACACTGTAAAAGGTGAAGAGTTGAATTTTAATATAAATACTAAAGGATTGAAGCTTTTTAATTATGTTTATTACATAGGTAATCAATTTATTGTCATTTTCTTCCTTAAAGAGAGAGAGAGAGAGAGAAAGAGAGAAATGATTAAATTGTTGTAAATATATTCCTGCTATGGGTTAAATGGGCAAATTTGTTTTTCAAGACCAAACCAAATTTGAAATTTTAATGTATTGAATCATTGACAATGCAATCCACAAGGTTAGACCTTATAATTATTTTTATCATGTAGTTTTGGTCATGTTAATGGTTGTATAAACTTTTTCCAAGCCTATTCTTACGTGCATTATGAATGTAACATTTCAAGACTAAACTAAATATGGTTGTGTTATGTTAATGGTTGTATAAACTCTTTCCAATCTACTGCTGTGTGCATAGTGAATCTTGCATTTTTCTACAATGTTCAAGACCAAACCAAATCTGGAGTTTTAATATATTGACTTGGTAATGACCCACCTAATAAGATTAGACCCAAAAATCATTTTTATTGTACGATTTTGTGTCATGTTAATATGTTGAATGAAATTTTTTCCAAATATACTCTTGTGTGCATTGTGACCGTTGATTTTTTTTCAACATCACATGGCTGATTGTAGAGATTATGATGGACTTGTGATTCTAAACAAGGTCAATCGTATTAGCCAACAAAAGAGGAATTTTGTTTAGTTGGAGTACGTTCATAATATATTATAATTTTGAAAATTCACATAACTTTAAATAGCACTGCAACTATATTATAACAAATGGGGCACCATGGTTATAATATTTATACTCCTCAATGAGTTTATTTTATATTGCAGGTTATTAGTTATTATTAGGGGCGGGTAATACATTTTGTTAAATTAAAATAACCACCTAAATTCTAAAGAATTAGACCTTTCGACATGTGGCATGTTGAATTTCAAAATCAGTTAGGACATTTTTATAGTTCAAAATTTAGATCAGGCATTATTACAAAATTCTAAGAAAATAAAATCATTTTTCGAAATCATATTTTGAAATACTGCAAAAGCCAGTTGGCCGTGTGTCACCTGACTTTATATAGATCCGCCCATGTCAACCAAAATTTAAACAAACAGCAATAAAGTTACTGTAGCATAGTATATTTATAGAAAACGTAAATGGGATGGTTATGATATGAGTGTCCAATAAATACATTACGGGTTTTTAATGATTTTTTTCTCTATTATAATTGTTAAACTCTTATGAAAATGTATATGTATGTGTTAAAATATTTTTAGACATCCACACATTGAATGACATGATGTACCCATCACATGTAATAAAATAACTTATAACGCTTAAGAAATATTAATTAATGAATGTAATAAAAATGAGATATCATTAAATAACATATATTTTTATTTTATTTGTTACATTTGATTGCATGATGGTAATTTCATCTAGTTGCTTTTAATTTAAGGGCAATTTGTATAAAAGAAAAAGTAAAAGGAAATAAAAATTATAATTAAATTTAAGAACACAAAATAAAAAATAAGGTCTTATTACGTTACAACAGTTGCAAGGTACCTTAGATTTTGTCCTGTTCTGATTCAATCAATAGATCTAATGGCTAAACTCTTCAACGGTAGAGATGGATTCAATTGGTTATTGATGCTACAGTTCTTATTGTTTATTACAAACTCATAAAAAATAAAAATTTTTAAATATTTACTTGTATAACTCATATTATTTTTAATTTTTAAAATTTAATCTATTTACCTATTTTGACCATAAAAATGAGTTATGGTGTAAGGACAATAATATAATATTACATAAAAATTTTTAAACATAAAAAATCGATAAATGTAATCAATAATTTTTTTGTTATATAATATATATTTAATATAGAATAGATAAATTGAATATATATTAAAAATATAGATTATTAACCTTCCAATACTTTAGAAAATTATAAAATAGAAAAAAAGGTGAAATTTTAAAATAAAATACATGCAAAATATATTATTTAATCATTATAAAACAATATTATACAGTGTTTCATATTATACTGTACAATTTAATTTTATATTAATATTAAACAAACATTATTTAAATTTATTATTAATTATATTAAATCATTATTTTATATTAATTATTAATGTAGAAATGTAATATGTTATAATAAAATAATATTATAATATAATTTTTTTCTAATAATAAAAATAAAACATATACAATGCCTCAATTAAGGCAAAATATTAATAATGACAATGATATTAATTAAAACAACAAAATTAATAAAGTTTAATAATAATAATAATGATGGGGATGAAATTAAAATAATATAATAATTAATTACAATAATAATAACAATTAAAATAATAAATTTTAATAATATTAATATTAATATAATAATAATGATATTAATAAATAATAATAATAATAATAATTAAAATTATTTTTAAATATTATTTTATATGCAAAAGAGATTTATAGGTCAAAATTTATAACTTTTAATACTTATTTAATTGTACATAAAATATAAAATAATATGATGTAATTAAACTAAACAAAAATACGTGAATGCTGCAACATAGTTTCATCAAAAAAATAACATAAAATCATATATGATTAAGTACTTTCACTTCGGTCGCATATGAGGCACTTCTGTCTCTGCCCAATGATGTCTGTCAAACAAAAACTACTCAAAAAGAAGTTATGCTTACGCCTGCCCTCATAAGGGAACTAAACACGTGTTTTTTTTTTTTTTTATTTACCTAATGCCCAAATCCGTACAAACCGCCCCCTGTTTCTTTTCCCCTTACACAATCTTGACTCCAAATCTGCTCTCTCTCTGTATCTTATTTCTAAACGGCTGCCTCTGCTCAGTGTACTTTGACAATTAATAATTACTTCACTGTCAAATCTTTTCTGACATAGCAGAGATGAGCAAGGACGTGACTAGAAACCCCACAAACTCCGGCGCTGGCGACGGCAACGGCAAGGTCAGCAAGAGGTTGTTGAAAACGTTAGAACATAAAGAATTATTAGAGGTTTTATCAGAAGGGTTTTGCAAGCACTGTGCCTCTCTTTTGGAGACTCGCATTTTTCATCTCATCTATGGTATAATGAACTAAAGACACCGACTTTGCAATTTTGTTTTTTTGTTCTTTATTTACTTTATTCTCTTTGAATATTTTGATTTTCTTTTCTTTTTGGTAATGCATTTGTTCTTTCTTGGCTCTTGAAGTCCGCTTATTCTTGACTTTTATTAGTGTGACCGGTGAGTTATTGCTTTTTCTATTTTTGATGTACTTTAGTTGTGATATCTGATTATATGACTTTTGTGTGTGTTAAATTCTGCACGCTAATTTTTTTAGTCTTCATTTCTTTGGACTACAGTTTGAATTCTTGTATGAGGGTTTTGCTTTTTACTGTTTAATTCCATGTTATTTGAAAATCAAGATTCAGAAATTCTCTTCTCTTATGCCATTTGAGGAGGATGCAGATAAATTGGATGACATGTCATTGTCAAGTGATAACACTGAGGTGTTGTCGTCTGAGGACTCCTCAGCATCAGATGCTCGATGGCAGAATGATTCAGAATCTACGAGAAAGAGGCTTGATGAGCGGGAGACAATATTGTGCTTATCCCCATTTTTGCAGAATGATGGGCTCGGTGGAGTTTCCTCCACAGCTGACAGTGGATTGTCTGAGGAGCAGAAGGAGGAGATCGGGTTTTCGAAGGTTGGTAGGAAAAAGGACTTTGTTCATATTGAGAGGATTGATGGGAAAGCAATAAATGTGCTTCGAGGTCTTGAGCTGCACACCAAGGTTTTTAGTACCGCAGAGCAGAAGGAAATTGTTGAATCTGTCTACAATCTGCAACAAATGGGCCAAAAGGGGCAGCTTAGAGGTGTGTAGAAAAGCTTGCCTGTATCTTTTCTAATATTGAGATTTTCAGGGGATTTTGCAAGTATGAGCTATTTGTTAGTGTTGATGTTAAGGTTCCTTTGTTATTTGAATTTCTGGCATGAATGTTAGTGGAAATTCATATATAATAATATGCTGAAAATCAGCATAATGGTGCTTATTGGATTCTCATTTCTTATTTTAATTTATTACAGAGCGTACATATTCAGAACCTAGAAAATGGATGCGTGGTAAAGGACGCATCACAATGCAATTTGGCTGCTGCTACAACTATGCTATGGTAAGCTTCTAGTTCTCTTATCTATTGCCTTACATGTTTGTTGTGGTATATAAAGATTGTTCACTTTACATCTCACAACGTATCAGGACAAAAATGGAAACCCTCCTGGCATTATTAGAGATGAAGAAGTTGATCCCCTGCCCCCGATGTTCAAGCAAATGATCAAGAGAATGGTCAGGTGGCACATTTTGCCTCCAACATGCATCCCCAACAGCTGTATTGTGAATATATATGATGAAGGAGATTGCATTCCTCCTCACATTGACCACCACGATTTTCTTCGGCCATTTTGCACTGTCTCATTCTTGACAGAGTGCAACATACTTTTTGGTTCAAATTTGAAGATTGTGGGTCCAGGAGAGTTCTCGGGGCCTGTCTCTATCCCTTTGCCAGTTGGGTATGCTTTTTAAATTCTCTCTCCTGTTATTGATTACCAGTCATTTCTCTTCCCATATGAAGTGGTTGATTGTGTTGTTGGTTTTATATCTAATTTGAGTAGAATCTCTTTGCTCTTGGTAGTAGTGAAGCATTTCCTCATGAACTAGTCAGCAAGCAATCTATGTTCATTGTGTTTGTATAAGTAACGCCTTTTAAGCAGAACTGTTACTGTTGGACATGTATTCAAGTGATTTTGATGAGTTTATTAAAAGCAATCTATGTTCATTGTGGTTTTGTCTCTGGCTTGAGACTTGAAGAGTTGGAGGGTTTTGCCAACAGTAAGATGCAAATGTTATAATAGCAATTTAATCAATGAATATCGTTGATCATAGAAGTTAAGCTAAGCTTTATTTTAGCTGTGAATTATCAGTTTTATCATGTCAAGGTTGCCCTCTCCATTGTGAGTCATTTTAGGTGATTTTGAGTGTCTAATGTTAACTGAGAAATTGAGAAAGATTCACGTCATTTAATGTGCAAAATAATATTATGAAATGTCAGTTTCAAGTCATTGTTTCAATTGTCATGTTAAATTATGCTTCTAACGTGTTGCTGTCTGCATACTGCAGATCGGTGCTCATTCTAAATGGTAATGGAGCCGACGTGGCTAAGCACTGTGTTCCAGCCGTCCCAACAAAAAGGTACTTTATCCGTCCTGCCCACATGGAAAACAAAAATCTTTGCACTTTTTCTATTTCCATAATCAGTCTTTTTAATTCCCCATTATATTCCAGGATTTCGATTACTTTCAGGAAAATGGATGATGGCAAATTACCATACAAGTTTTCACCTGACCCTGAGCTAATGGGAATCAAGCCAATGGTTAATTCTCCCTTAAACAAGTCACCAATTGAACAAAAGAGTCACCAAAAGCCTCTTGCTTATTATTCTCCTCCCGTAAAATCAGCATTCCAGCAGAAGAACCAGAACCGAAATAACAAACTTCCTTCTGATGATACCGAAACTCCTAGTCAATTGAAGAATAATTCCTTCATCATTGAGAATGACGATTTTCCTCCACTGGGTAGCTCAAATTCTGGGGACCGAGCTAGGTTCACTAGAGCAGGATCGAGGCAGCTGTGAGTTTATGTCCATATCTTCATGTAACTTTATGTAATTCATGCAATTCAATAATTCATCTGTTTTCATATTCAGTAGGATTTTCCCAGTATAAGGTGTTCCATAGCATAATTCAACAAATGTCTATCAATTTTTTTTTTTTTTGATTTTTTCTAGTCAATTGTTGAATGACACAAAGATACTCATAATTTTTGTACAATTAATAACAAATATCAGTCTTGTCAAGACATGGTTCCAACAACTACAAGTATATATCAAAAAGATAATCAATTGAACAGATACATTTGTCTCTTCATAATGGGCAAATTGCTGATGCTATACGTTGATTTATTTTTATTTTCAAAGGGACCCCTCAATGTCTAATTATTGTACTCAAAGCTAACTCAATATAACAGGTGAGCCGGGCTTAGCCGCTAACGTGCATTTATGTATCTGTCACTCTTTACTCATATTGTCTTACAATTATGATATAATTGGTGAAAATTATTCTTTTAATTTAAAGTCAAACTGATGTGCTAAGATATGATTAGATGATTAAAAATAAATTATATAGGTCTTACTATATTTTTAATGTATCAAATGATAATATATTATATCAGTTTATATAATTTTATTTGTATAAAAGTATTTGTTACTGAATATTACTCATTTTGAATAATTATTAAAGCTCAAACAATTATGCAAACTGATGTAATAAGATATGATTAATTGATCCAAAATATTAAATTAATAAATTATGTAGATCCTGTCATATTTTTAATTGAACTGAATATTTTCTTTAGTCAAAAAAACATAAATTTATGAAAAATGAAACGATTCTAACATCAACATTGTCGTAACCGATTTAAGAATTCCAAAATATAGATTAAAATTGTTAAATTAAATTAAATCATTTTTATCCGTACCCCTTACTTCTTAATTACCACAATTAATTAAAAAAATAATATTACCACAGACCAATTGAATGAATAATACCACTGAGGCACTGACAAGACCACGCCACGATTCTACTAAAAAATAAAGATAATGACAAAATCAGCTCTAAATTCTCGGAATTTTATCACCAAAATTGATTAAAAAATAATGCAAGGGGATAAAAATGAGAGTGACTTTTTACAAGTCGACAAAATAAAAGACATAAACTGCTCTAATCAGTCCACGTGGACTCGTGATCGAAGCGACAGAGAAGTAGCAAAAAGGAGTCCACGTCATGTGAGATGTTCGTAGACAATCACTGCCCCCACCCAACCTCCCCCACTAATTAAATTTAAAAAATAAAATCGCCCGAGAATTGTGCCTTTTGTGGGACCCACTTTGTTTCAGTGACCTTTATTCGATGTAAACATCAGGTACACGCTTTTCTGTCCTGTGTCAGCCAATCGTCGCTGACCAAATCTCACCCTGGTCCCACATTAAATATACGTATATAAGCAGCCCTTTTCCCCTAATTTAAAGTTCCAATGAGGTTTCGCCGTGTTATAAATGTTGATTTCTTTTTAAAAAAATTTAAATGCCAACTTTATATGATTTTTTTTTTTTCTATTGAAAGGAACCAAATTCATAAGTTTGAAACTTTTATTCTATATATGTGAAGGCACCCCCCAACCGCACTTTAATAAACTATGATACCCGTATTCTACAGCCTCCAGGTATTATTAATTTTTGATGATCGGTCTCGACACTTTTTAATTAGTCGTATTTATTTTTTAAAAATATTTTCTAAAATTTATTTTTTTAATTTTTTAATTTAAAAATAAAAAAGTTATGCAAAGCACAAATTTATTTTTTTACTTCTCTCAAGATTTAATATAAATCTTATAGTCTTTTAATTTTTTTTCTTATTTTAAAGATAAAGGAGTGCGTAAAACCCAATTTCATTTTTCATCCTTTACTTCGCTTGAGATTTAAATTAGAGTGACCAACTAAATAAAGGTGCATGAAAATCACTCACCCTCGGGCTTTTATGAATTTTACATGTT
Source organism: Murraya koenigii (assembly GCA_025617385.1). Classification (NCBI taxonomy): domain Eukaryota; kingdom Viridiplantae; phylum Streptophyta; class Magnoliopsida; order Sapindales; family Rutaceae; genus Murraya; species Murraya koenigii. Next base: position 14,265,019 of record CM046812.1, read on the forward strand.
AAATTACAATTCCAATAATTCAAATCATAAAGATCTTGTAATCCTAATAATATCTTATAGCTTAGTTAAATTTTGAGTTTTTTTTCTAAATTTTATATATTGAATTCTTAATTGGAAATTAATAAAAGTATTTTCTTTTTAAAAAATAAATGAAAAATATGGCTATGATATTAATACTTGCATTTTAAAATATCTACAAAATTTTAGTAAATTTGAAAGTTAGAATAGCAATATGCATAAACAATCCAAAAGCTCATGTGCACGTATGACTTATTAATAACTATGGGTTCGTTTGAAATTAAGGTTAAAATTTAATAAATTGTTTATTTTATAATTTTTAACAAAAATATTATTTGATAAATTTCATAAAAATAGGTGGGGTTACTTTTTCTAAATAACTTATTAAATAAGTCACCATATTTTTTAAAAATTTATATTATAACATTTTTATTTTAACAAAAAATTATTATATTTTACTTTTCTATAAACCCAAATATATAAATCATTAAATATCATATTATCATCACAATTAAATTACTACCACAATTACTATATGTTCTCTCGAATATCAATTCAATATGAATGAATATTATCTTTAATTTTATTTAGATTATGTATAAGTATGATTTTTTTATCATATTTTATGTAACAATAAAGTTCATTACATTTTATTTAATTAAATTTTTTTGAATTTATGTATTAAAAAAAAGATATTTCTAAACAATTTATTAAACATACTCTAAAAATAAAAATAATTTAAATTTATTTCTATTTTAGTCATTATATAATAAAATAATATTTTCGTAATAAAATTAATTAAACGCATATACTCTACTTTTTAAACTCATAACAACCGTAATAAAACAATTTACTAAACATCAAATTATTTTTTTGATCAGCAACTTATTTCATTCACACAATAGAAATAACTTATTTAATCAGTCACCACAATCACAAAATTACTCTTATGTGTTACAAAAATAACTAAAAAAATAAAGAAATTAATTTTCAAGACACCCACAATTTATAATGTATATTCTTAATATATATATATATATATATATATATATATATATATAATATCTGTTTCTTTTATAAAATTTAGATTTTCAAAATATAAAATTCCCCTTTGAAAATACTAACAATTAGCAAAGGATTGTATTGGTAGGATACCATGGCTTGACTCCATTTTATAGCAAAATTACTAATCTGAGAAGTTTGCAAATAGGTCCCACGTGTTGGACACGTGGCAGCATAAATAGAAAGCAGAGGTTATGCTCTTCTTCTAAATGTGCTTTATTCTTTCTGCATGTAAAACTAAAAACTAAAAACTAAACAAAACAAAACAGCTGAAAAGCAAAAGCCAAAAGCATTTATTCTGTAACAGAGAAACTTTTTGAACAAAGTGTTGAAGTGTCATCTTCAAGCTGCAGAGCGATCTGTTTAGTTCATGGTCGGCTCCAAATCTTGTGAAAAATAAACAATAAATAAATATAAGGCATAATTTTTATTATATTTTATTACAACTTTTTTTTTTAATATGTGGGTTTTTGTTTTAGTGGGTTGCTTGAATCTGGGTTCATTGGAGATATATTCTTTGAGCTGTAGCCTGAAGGAAGATTAAATTTTGAGCATGACCCAGGTTAGTTTATTGTTTCCTCTCATGTATAATCACTATATTTGTTCATTTTCATTATTTGTTTTAGTGGTTGTTTTGAATGAAAATGAAATGAAATTGTCAATTTAGAGCAGTTCAATTTTAGATTCTAGTATATCAGCTTTGTACGTGTACGTTTTGGATTCATTTTCAATCGAATTTGCTATTTATGATTCTGTGTAATTGATTATTAGAGCTGTAACTTAGAATTCTGATCAATTAGAAGATTCATTGCTTCTTGTTAGAGCTTAAATACTACTGCTGAGCCTATACCCAATGACAAGATTCAGCGATTCAACCATTCAAAAAAGTTAAAATTAGGCTGAAAATTGTATTATAATTTATAATCATTGTAGTTGTCTTTTAGATGTGTTATAATGGTGGCATTGCTAAACTGAAATGAGACAATCGCCCAAGTGAGAAAAGCTTGTATGGTGCTAGGCTGCAAGCTGAGATAATTGTGAATGGGGATCGATAGATGTACTTAGGTTTTTGCGTTTTGCATTCGAGATTTTTGAAGAATTGTTTGAGAGAATGAAAAGGGTTGTAGACTGCAAGCTGAATTATTATCTTGGTTAGAAGTTAATTTTATTACCGATATTTTTAAGCTTTTGGGTGAGGCAGTTACTTCATATGATCTCAAAGCTAAGCTTTGCCTCATGGCCTTGTGTTGGGAAATATACGTAATACAAGTGTTAAGAATACATTGACCTGACTATTGGATTGATGAAAAATCAATGCTATGGAAAACGAAGACTAAAAAATTTGTACACTATTGGAACAGATTTATGATGATAGCTATCTGATGTTTTACATTGTTAAGATGGATTGTTCTTTTTATTTTATGATCTGTATAATAACCAATTAAAGATTACAGAGATAAACCAATGAAAGAGTTGTGAAGTAAATGACGACCGGAATTTTTTCTTTGGCGATGTGAACACAAGTATATATTACGTTATTAAGAATTTGCTATTATTATTTGCTTCTTGATTTCACGGTCGTTATCCGTAATGTTCAGAAACAAGCTAGTGGTTATATTCAACTTTTTAATTGGCTTGCTTTGTTAATAGGGCATCTGAGATGGGACTTGTCAAAGCTGTTGAAAGCAGATAGGCCATGTCTAATTTACTAATTATAGAGGACGCTGGAAGGTAGTGTACTTTATTTCTTTAGGAAAACTCTCTTCACATCCTCTGCCTGTCTCAGAAAGAAAACCAATTCGTATGTACACAACTTATTCTTTTTTTTAATTTAAGTGAATTTCATGCTTTTCCAGGCTTAAAAAGTCCTTCACAAATGGAGACATCTATGTTGGCGATTTTGAGGGAGAACTGCCCCATAGAAAGGGAAAATATACATGGCCAGATGGAACAGTCTATGAAGGTGATTGGGAAGAAGGGAAAATGACAGGAAAAGGATATATAGTCTGGCCTTCAGGAGCAAAATACGAGGGTGATTTCTCGGGAGGTTATCTTCATGGTTTTGGCACCTTCATGGGACATGATGGATCTGTTTATAGAGGGAACTGGAGGATGAATATCCGGCATGGACGTGGAAGAAAGGAGTATCCTAATTCAGATATTTACGATGGCTCGTGGAAGGAAGGAGTCCACGAGGGTAGTGGTCGGTATTCTTGGAATAGTGGAAATATATATATTGGGAACTGGAAGGGTGGGAAAATGAGTGGTAGAGGGGTTATGAAATGGATGAATGGTGATATATATGATGGCTCTTGGTTAAATGGTTACAGACATGGGTCTGGAGTTTATAGGTTTGCTGATGGGGGATATTATTCTGGAACATGGAGTAAGGGCCTGAAGGATGGAAAAGGAAAATTTTATCCTGCAGGAAGTAAACATCCATCTCTGAGGAGAATGTGTAGCAATCTAGGATATGACGACAATACAAAAGAATTGCTATCTCAAGGTTGTTCGATAAATTCGGAGGGAAGTAAGACCTCAAAGCCAAGAGTTAAACGTAGTCTGTCTGAGAAGATTTCAGTTGGTGGGCTCTTAAGAAGTTCTGGTCGAATATCACACAGAACATCATCATTGGATGGAAATTGGAGCCGACGTCATCCTTCTATAGAGTCCATAGGTAATGACTTCTCATCCAAGTTGTTGCATGATTCAGATGAGAGTCAAAGTGACTTGCAGGATGGCAGCCCTGTGGTTTATGAGAGAGAATACATGCAGGGGGTGCTGATTAAAGATACAGTTAGGAATTATAGAGAACAAACACGGAAAGGAAAACCACGAAATAAGCGTTCAGTGAAAGAAGTGAAAAAGAAGTCATGTGTGGACATCTTTGAAGGCCATCGAAGCTATTACCTTATGCTTAACTTGCAGCTTGGTATCAGGTAAAAGTATTGACATTGGAAGCTTTTCCTTAAGCAGTATACTTTTTCTTTTCCCTTTCCACAAGGTTAAATAATTTTATTTTTGTTATCTACATAGTCCATTCTATGATTGTTGATGTTGTTGTGTCATTATTTGGTTCTTCCACGTTTTTATTAATCTTCCCTTTCCAACCTGGACTTGGAAGGACTGTGTTTACTTTTGCTCTACAATTGACTGAGAGTCATGAGCACAGTGTCAAAAGTCCATGTGCTGGCACATCAATTTTAATGTTTTTTTTATAATTTCATTCAGTCCTATGTATTGGATTAATGCTGAGAATACAATGGTCTTAATTGCTTGCTAATTTGGATTAATATAAACTTTGTGTTAATGCTATGAATAAAACAATAAAAATGAACTTATTGAGATCTTTAATAGATATCATTTGCTCTTTAGTGAAATGCTATTCGATCTGACCGTTGCAAAATTTTATGTATCCCTTTGTCTTCCTCCTCAGTTACAAGTGTATTAGCTGATAATCCTTCCCTCTTCAAAAAGAATGCTTGTTTGGTTGCCTCTGATCACACTGAAGCCAGATAAAGTAAAACTTAGATAGCTGTGTCCAAATTAATCAAGGTTGCAAAATCACCCTTTTGGCTCTTCTTCTGTTAAATAGTTATGAGACACATAGAGTTCCATTTTTGTTTTATCACTTTTCTGATCTGCTAGTTGCCAGCAAAGTGTGAGTTAACAATAGTTGATACTTTAGAGCTAGGTATTATTCCAAAGAGAGAAATTTCTTTGATAGACAATAGTTTTTGTGCCCTACTGAGCTGATTATCTTTGTTTGAAGGCTTGTTAAACTGTTTTTCTCAGTTTGGAACTTGACAATCCTTAATTTCTGTCTGATGTGCTTTTCTCCTTTAACTTTTTGAAATAACTCACTTTATGGTTTTGATTATTAAAATTTATCGTTGGCCTTTGTTATAAATACCTGATTTAAAGTTCACAGGTATACTGTTGGCAAAATCACGCCAGTGCCTATGCGAGAAGTTCGATCCTCAGATTTTGGAGATCGAGCTAGAATAAGGATGTATTTTCCTAGAAAGGGTTCCCAGTTCACACCTCCTCACAATTCCATTGATTTCAGTTGGAAAGATTACTGTCCGATGGTCTTCAGGTATTTACCTTGGTATTCAGAAATATATGCAAGGGAGACTGTCTATGTCTCGATTTTGTTTTCCACATTCCATCATTTTAGTGTTTAGTTTTCTTGATAGTGTACAAAAGCACACTCATTTATTAGATTCTGATAAGCTTTTCTTATTGGAACTTAGTGCTTTCAAGCTAAGTGTTGTTTATTTCTGTCGCAATGTGCGGGATGGTCCACCAAACCATATGTATGATTGTTACCTTGCATTCCATGGCCTAGATTTTTGACCTTGTTCATATATATGATAATTTACTTTCAGGAATTTGAGGGAGATGTTTAAACTAGATGCAGCGGAGTATATGATGTCCATTTGTGGTGATGATGGTCTAAGGGAGCGTTCTTCCCCTGGGAAAAGTGGCAGCATCTTCTATCTTTCTCATGATGATAGATTTTTCATTAAGACTTTAAAAAAAACTGAATTGAAGGTTTGAACTTTCAGAACCAGTTTTAATGTTTGTATTTGAATATCTTTCATACTTCTATTCTTGCTAGCATGTTTGTTTACCTTTATCTATTAGGAATTTAATGTTCAGCTAATTTAAGTAGAAAATTTTTGTTTTATGATGTAGCCTTAGAAGCTTTTGCGTATTTTCTTTGTCTTGGTAGGAATTAGTTTGAGCTTGCAAAAGATTTTTAATCTGTCTTTTAAATGTTTTATTTACATTCCATTTTCCTTTTTTCTGATATAAACCCTTCTAAAATTTTTTTATGAACTATAAACATGCGGATTGGTTCCTTGATGTTAGATTTGTATACTTTGATTGACAGATCTGGAGTCTCGAGAGACTACAGATATAAAAGGACAATCACAAGATGCAGATAGAGCTTAAGATAGGATTTGTTCATGAAACGTTATATAACATTCTGCTTTAGTTCTTTGATGATTTTTTCAGATTTCTTGTTACAAGGGTAAGTTAGTAATTATAACCCTATTGTTTATAGTACTTTAACAATTGACAGTCATTTCGTAATGATGGTGATTACAGGTCATTTGGACTTCATTCATTTTCTATCTTGATGTCTTGGTTTAATTCATTGGTTTCATTCATTTTCTAACTTCAGGTCTTGGTTTAGTTCATTGGTTGTTTGTGAACTTATTTCACCATAAGCAAGGTGTAGCTAAATCAGTTGGATATGATGATATAATCCTGTTTGCTTATCTTTCAAAAGATTATTTCTGCATCACATTCTCTAGAGAGGTCAGTGCATGAGAATGATCAGCAGATGAGGTGCACTTAACAAGATTCGCATTGAGTAAAGCTAATTGGTTGAGTCGGAGAGACTTTCTGTGAATCAAAACATAGGAGTATACGATTGCGGATATGCGTTTTTCTGGAATTCTCCAGCAAGGAGGCAATCCATTTCTGATATGCTGACACCCGTGAGTAGAAATAGTTCAAGGAAGAAAGGTCAGTGGTCTTGCTCATTGATAAAATTGACTGAAGGAATGGCCTGCTGGCCAGAGTTATTAATCATAGATGAGAGCTATTTTCCTAATTAGAATCATCTGAATAATCATTTGTCCATCATGGATTATAATAGTGGCATTGCCTCTGCCTTAATAATATCTCTATCGCCGCTGTTCTTGAACTTAGAATCAAATGAGATCCATTTTTTGGTAATTTACATCAGCTGACAGAGGAATGGTTATTGAAGATGAGTTTCATCCTTTTTTTCCTAAAGCTCTTGGTCTTGTGTCACTAACCAGAATCTTTAACTTCCTAGATTAGATGTGGGGTTCTGTTGGTTGATCTCTGTTGCTACATTTTTCATTCCTTTCGCCTTCTGTTGGTTGATCTCTGTTTCTACATTTTTCATTCCTTTTGCCTTTGCACTGTCAATTGGTGAATCCTTTCTCTTATCAAAACTTAGAGGAAGAAATTGAAATGGAAAGTTAGAGATAAAAAGGGACGTACTTAAAATAAATGTGTTTAGTTAGAATGAAATAGGAAGTTAATTCGGATGTTTTAATTGTGATAACACAATAGACATACCACTCCATTGGTTTTGGGGGGTTAGAAGGACAGTGAGAGGGAAAAGATTTGTTTTCAGGTGGTAAACTCTTCCAAAATGATTAATTGGTGTAGACAGATTGCTGAGGCAAAATATGATTACATTCAGTCAATCTCAAATAGTTTTCTTAAGGTTTGAAAGTTAAGTCAATTATGTTGGAGATTTTACATTAATTTCAATTAGAAACTTTTGTCAAGTTGTTTCTTACTTTACAAAGTTTTCACTTTACCTAAATATATGTAATTTTCTATGTTTAGTTCATTTGTTGATGTTACCTTTTGAACTTCGCTCCACAATCCAAAAATGTATGATTGACTAAATTTAAGAGAGGGTGTGGCATAAAAAATGAGCTAGTTAAACTTTCCATGACTGAAAGAGAGTTGGACATAAGCATGTATATCTTGTTTCCATTCTGCGCAGGTCTTACTTAGAATGCTGCATAAGTATTACATTCATGTGAAGGAACATGAAAATACGCTCATAACCAAATTTTTTGGACTCCACCGGATAACATTAAGGGGTGGAAGAAAGGTATGTGCTAGCCCTTTCTAGAGCTCTGGTTTACCTTCTGTTATGGATTCTTTTACTTATGATCATTAAGTGCTTTCATTATTGTTTTTGGTTTTCAGGTACGGTTTGTGGTCATGGGGAATATGTTTTGTACAGAATTGCGAATTCATCGCTCCTATGATCTAAAGGGTTCAACAATAGGAAGATGTACAGACAAAGATAAAATCAAGGAAAATACCACATTGAAAGATCTTGATCTATCCTTTGAGTTTCAAATGGACAAATTGTTACGGGAGTCCCTTTTTAAGTAAGTGTTGGAATATGATGCTTGCATAATTCATTTATGAATGGTTGGAACAATTTTTGTTATTCAAATAACTGTGACTTGTTTTGGACACATGTTGGATGTTCTTTATGTTGGACCATAGGATTCTTAAAATATTAACAATATATCATTATTTATAACATTGCAATCTTTTCTTTTTAATTAATTCTAAAACTTTTCAAGAGATCTTCTGGTAAAACTTCATACTTCGAAGGCTATTTTTTAATCCTTGGTCATTTGGTTGCTCCCATAGAGGGTCGTTTTTATACCTCATTCCACTTTTTAGCTAATCCAACATATAAGCACATGAGTAGCAACCACGCTAAATTCTTCAAACTTGGAGTCTTCAGTTACAAGGTAATATACAACTTTCAATCTGATTGCATACTTTTCAGCTTCTTGTTCACCACGGATATCTCTTTTGCAAGATCCACCAAGGGATATTGTGAATGATTTGGAGAAGTAAGAATTTAGATGGCCATAGATCGGAATTGTTTCTCCTTTCCCTTTCTGCATTTTTGCGATTTCCACCAATATTTAGTGCTTCCTTTTTAATCGCCTTTTACATTATTCATCTTTCTGCTAGTAGTCATCAATCTGCTGTGTTGACTGCAGATAACATTGATTTGTTGTTAGTGGGATTATATGTACATGAATAGAGACATGAAGGACTGCATTGTGCATTTCATTGATAATATTATTATTTTATACATTTCTGATTATCAGCAGAATTTTTCTTCTTTCTTGTAACATGCAGACAAATTTCAATAGATTGCACGTTCTTGGAATCTCAACAAATTATTGATTATAGCCTGCTGCTGGGATTACATTTTAGAGCCCCTGAGCATCTGAGGGCCTTACTAGAACTTCCAACTACAACAACCAATTCTGACAGTTTACCTGCTACTGATGGTATATATATTGCTTTCTGTTACAAATATGCTTATATTTTAACTTGTTTACTTCTCTTGCTTGCATTTACATATGTTATGCTTTAGGGTGGTTATTTTTAAGCCTGAGATTTTTTCATTTGAAAATATTGCTCAACTTTAAATATCTAGGAAAGATATTTGTAAGATTATTCTGCAGTTAGAACATGTTCATAAGTTGACTTTTCTTTGGTCAAATTACTGCATTTTCATTGGGGTATAAGATTTAATTGCCTAATTGCTTGCGGGTCACTTTATAAAGGCATTGGACATGCCTGTTTACATTTTTTGGAGGTGTTAAGGCCAGTATCTTTAAGATTTGTCGTAATTATGGGGGCAGTCCATGATAAAACATATAATCTGAATGAATGCTGTAGAACATGCTTGAGCATAATACAGGGCAGTGTCTGGTGATCCATCAACCTGTAATTTTAATCTGTTCTGAACCATATACATCTGACATACAAAATATAGAACTGTAAATTGGCCTTTGCAATCTAGCATTAATTATAAAAGAAGAACGAAACAAAAAACAGAGAGAGAGAACAGGCATGTTAGAAGTTACTTGAGTCATGATTCGTATGCCAGAAAACCGGTTCTTTTTTTAATAATGGGTATTTCTTTTTCATTCTAATGGACAAACTGCTCTTCCTTATGCATTTTTGGTCATCAGTGTGGTTTAGCATTAAAATGGGAGTTAGGCATGTGATAGCTGTAGGAAAATTAAATGTTGCTCACAGGTTTTGTACAAATTTTTAAATCTCCTATTGCACGCTTAAGGATTTAGACATCTGTATTACATGCTACTTGGGAACTACTTGGTGAATATTTGAGAGTGATCCAAGAAAATAGAAAATTTTATTTCAGGGAGCCAACCAAAAAAAAAGCTTTGCTATAAGGATTTATTCTCCTTTTTGAATAATTAGTTAATCTCAAGTCGCTGTGATTTGTTTTTCATTCTGTGCATGTCTGTATGCTTGTGTGTAAAATTTAAATGATTCAGATTGGTTTGGGTCTGCCTTCTATTATACACATTAGCAGCTTATTTTCTGCTTTCACTAGGTATAATTGGCTCACAAGGGGAGCTCATGATTCCTCCAAAGGGTCTGCTGCTTGTAACTCATGAACCTAGCTTCGTCAGCACTGCACCAGGGCCTCACATCAGAGGAAGTACATTGAGAGCATTCTCTGTCGGTGACAAGGAAGTTGATCTCTTGATCCCAGGCACTGGAAGGTAACCTCTCTGGTTCTAATGTGTTACAATAAATTTGGCATCACACTAATAAACCTTGATCAATCTCTGTATTTTTCTGTAAAGTTGACCACAGTGATCTTTTAGTATACTCAATCTTCTAGTCAACAACTATTAAATTCTAAGTGTTAATCATTCGTTAATTGTATCATCTCTGCTAAAATGTGTCGATATTAATAATGCTGTAAAACCGGTAACCTGGAAACTAATTTGAAGCTTGCAAACTCAGTCATGAGGCTCGTGCATTTGAGGATACTGTGATGTTTTGCAGTAGAAATACTCGTCAAAGGTTCTTGCATATGTTTCAGGTTTAAGGTGCAGTTAGGAGTAAACATGCCAGCACAGGCTAACCACAAGCTTCTTGAGAACGAGTGTGACTCAAACGAAGTTGAGCTTTTTGAGGTCTATGATGTAGTTCTCTACATGGGCATAATTGATATACTGCAGGAATACAATGTGAAAAAGAAAGTAGAGCATGCATACAAATCATTGCAATTTGATCCTCATTTAATATCTGCTGTTGAACCGAAATTCTATGCCTCACGTTTCATCAACTTCTTGCAGAAAAAATTCCCAGAGCAACCATAATTTACAAGCCTTACTAGTTTCATATTTGCAGGTTGCTGCCATTGTTGTATAGTTTAAGAAATTTTCCAACACAAATTTATTTTGCATTCATTAATTGTAAAGTGATATCATAACTTAATAAATAGATCCATGTTTAAAGTTTTTGATGAAATATTGTTGTTTCTTTAAATTTTCTTTTAGGAATGTGGGGCTGGTCTCTCGCTCTTTCTCAAAATAGTGAATTAAATTTATGTTAAAGTAACCTCCATGCTTAGAAAAGTTAATTAACGTCAATTTTCTTAAAAAAAGTTCGTCATTTTATTAAAATTGGGTGCGTTCAAGCAAATTGAGGGATTCCTCCCCTTGATCGAAGTATACATTAGTCAATTGTTTACTGCCTTGTCCCAAAAAGGTAAAATGTATATGGGTGGTGTTGACATCATAAAAAGTTGATGACAATTTTTGAAAACTAATTAAATCGGGGGTTTGGGTGAAAGTTTACTCCACTTTCAAACGGGGTTTGGAAATTTTACAAGTCATCAATAAAACACATACAAGACACTTTTTAAAGATTAATTTCTCAACTAAAATGGATGAAAAATTTGTGAATTAATCATCTTTTCTTTCCTTTATTATTATTATTACTACTACTACTACTTTTCACTTTGAACCATGGGTTAATTTTTATCCAATTCAATTCCTATAGCTCGATATGAAAGGGACTTACACTTCACATACAATGGTGCTTTGTTTAATCTTGCTATTAATGGCTCTGGTAGGGCTAAGTACCAATACAATTTATCATATTAAAAAAAAAAAGAAATAGCTTTAGAATGGCGTTTATGCAAGACAAGATGGAATTCGAAACTGATGAGATTTATAATTTCCTCAATCTCTTACTTGCAAAAGCCAGTTCTCAATTTTAATCTTACTTAATCTTACAAGTAAAATTGAAATCCCACCACCACAATCATAGTTGAAAGTTCTTAACCTTTATGCATGTGAATAAGTAACCCAGTAGCTTTTCTAGGGCAAACTCTCCATGACTGGCAGATTTTCTTTAAGATAAAGAAAATAAATTATTTATCTTCAATTTGCAAACCGAACAGCAAAGTCCATCAAGTATTCACTACTCCTGAATTAAGTATACAGATTGTCTCATGATTAATTAGTTAAAAGACACACATAACAAGAATCTAGTAGAGCAACATTCTATGAACCAAGCTAGAGTACATAGAACTTTATTTTATATTTTTCTTACAATGATTGAGTTTAAACGATACGATAGTGCAACCTTTCAATGATACTATAACACGTGTATATTCATTTATTGTAATAATTACCATTTTTTTTAGCATAGCAGCTTGAGTGTAGTTTTGTCAATGTTTTGTTTTGAAAAAATTTTATGATGGCTGTGTTTTATTCCCAAAAAAAAAATCCTAATTAAATTATACACTAACACATAATTATATAAGCATCTTATATTACTTTCCAGTACACAATGTTACAAAACCATTTCAAAACGGAATTTTTTAAAAAAAATGTTATTTGAAATATTTATACATTCAATAAGAGGTGTTTTGGGTTTTGGTTTTTTTTTTGTTTTTTTTTGGGGAGGGGGAATTGTTGGGGCGGCTCCTTTCAATTAATTAAAAACAAGGGCCTAATATTTGGCTTAAATTGTACTTAAATTATTAAACATGCATACAAATTGATCGTGATGTATACAAAGCTGCAAAGCAGAATTGAAGTCGAGTGTCTATTCTCCATCTTTTGACTGAAAATACAAATTTCAGGGATTCATGATCAAAAAGCACACAGGACACAAGATATATCAGACAGCACTAGTGTTACATTTTTACAACAATAAATTAAACAAAAACACAACATACTTTTGTTCTTTTAAAAACAAATCTCAATAAAGGCCTCACTGATTCCTATATATATATATATTCTTCACATGTCTCATCAAGCTTCAATGCCTTGAAGCTGAATCCTGAATACTCCATTAACCTCAACCAAAAAACAGACAATATTAGTTGCACATCAGTTACATTTCTTGTCATTAAATTTTAGGAGTTACACAAAATAACAACAAATAGTTTCAAATTACCGAAAAGTAAAACTTACCCATTAAGTTATGCAAATATGAGCTCATCATCATTTATTAGTACTGCTTTCACAGATTAAAATAAAAAATAACAATCTAAAATTATAGGTTTAAAAACACAAAAAGAGAGAAAGAGAGAGAGATGGCTTTGACTGCTTTTTTAACTACTAGTAGAAGTATTAATAATTTTAGTAAATTATTAACTAAGCTTGTTGTTCAGAAACCCTGAATAGTTTTTTTTCCATTTGTTTTGACAATTTTACCCTTTAACTTCTTCTAATAAAATGATCATAATGCAATGATTATCTTTTTCAAAATCAGAATATATCCAGGCAACAATTCCAATTGGGAAAGAGAAAGAGGAAATCATTTTTTAAATCATTGCTTTTTTATTTTTGTTTCTCATTTTTTTTCTCGAGAATCAAACAAGAAAAGAAAGATGCAAAGCCAAAAGACATGGTCAACAGAAAAGGTTGAAGCAGATAAAATTAGAAAAGAAAATAAATTAAAGTCAATGGCATCTTTCCGAACTTGTTTGTTAGTATTTTTTACTAAGCGGGTCAAAATGATTCCATGCAAACTCCAAATACAGAAAATTTTCTCAAGAAAATGATAAAGAACAGAGAGAGAAAACTTTTACCAATCACCCACGATTTTTTTTTTTTGGCCTGTAAAATATCATCATTCAATTCCATCGTCATCATAATAGCAGCCTGAGAAAGAGAGAAACTGTCGGTTGACGGGAATGAAGCCTGGTCCGAGATCACATAGGCAAATAACCAAAAATTTTCCAGAAACAAAGTCCAAGAAAATTTTGAAAACCTAGATGACCCTCGAGCCAAACAACATTCCTATCAACCTTAACCTCTCAAAAAGATCAATCAATGAATTTGATTCTGAAGGGAATGAAGCCTGGTCCGATACCTTTTTTTTTAATTATAATTATTATTAATGCATCGAACCAGACAACAGTCCCCTCAGAAACAATCATTTTTTTCCATCCATCAACTTTCTTGGCCTCCTGCTCTTGAAACCCTAAGCTAACCCAGATGAGAAAAATAAGATTTTAGATCTCATCAAAGAAAGTACAGAAATGAAAACACCTTTTTTTTTTCTTTTGGGTTTAATTGGGGAGAGGGTTAAAAGAAAAAAGCCCTAGGGCACTTTGGCTTTATAGAGAGAAGCACGGATCGATGATAACATGAACAGCATCGGTTGCTGAATGCTGACATCTTTCTCCCAGTCAGTAGTATCGGGAATGATATATATGGAAGACTCGCTATGATAGCGCGTGTTCACGCTCCTTGAGTGAATTAAATATTTATATATATATATATATATAAAGCACTATTTTCAATTTGTAATTTTGCTATAATTTTATGTTTTTCTTCCCATTTTTCAAAGGTTGACATCAGCACCATCACCGATAATTTATAAATAGTAGGGGTGGGAATTCACTTTGATTATGAAATAATTCGAGTAACTTTATTTTACATTCGGTTCATAATTTTTTAAATTGATCGAGTTTGATTTGATTTGATTTTTAAGTAAAATTAAACTGAATTGATTTATACCTATCTTAAGTAAATAAATACACAAAGTGGGAATAAATCAAAAGAGGTATCATGTATCTTTATAATTAGGTTATTTTAACTTAAATTTTGTTAAAAATTAGTAAAAGTTCTAAGTAAATTAAATTTTTGTCCAATTAAATTTGGGTTTCAGATAGAGCCCTCCAAGCTTCAGTATAGTTTTGCTGGTAATTGTAAATGAGTATCTAGATATTTTCTTGTTAAAGACTAGAACCTTGGCTATTTATTTAAACTTTAATTGAAAAGATTAGATCTTAAATCTCTTATTTTAAATTTTTTTAAGAAATCGAAAGAGTGCAACTGCTAATCTTTTTATTTATTTATTATTTTTAGAGAAGAAGAAGAAGACTCGTTAGATTACTAGAGCCTATTTAATAATTTTTATGAAATTCTTGAATAATTTTCGTGGATTTCATATTCAATTCAAGTCAATTCTATTAGGGTTGGTCTTGAAACAATTTATTTCATTGATATTTTATCACATCAAATATTTACTATGATTTCATAATATCTAGCTCAATTTAAGTAATAGATTCTAATCAATTAAAATGATCTTTTTATCAATTCAAAAATCTTTTTTAAACATGATACTTTTAGAGCTTTCGTGAGAAGATTTTTTAAATCTTATTTGATTTTTTCTTTTGAAATATGAATTTTGGGGCAAATGTGTAAAACATAGTACATTTTGAAATATCTGTGTAAAACATAGTACATTTTGAAATATCTTAATTTTGAAATGGAATTCGTAAAAAAGAAAAAGAAAAAGTAAAGAGAATATAAATACACTCTGATTCAAAATTCTAATCCAAACATAGCATATGCGTTATTCTTACGCGCTTGGGGGTCAAGTGGTTCCGTTAAGGTGAAGACTCGCAAGCTCAAAAACCCTAATTAAGCACCGTATAGAAACATGTTTATTTGCCTTATATTCCACCAACTAATCTCTAATATTTTAACCCTAATTAACTGTTTTCTTTTCATTAATAAAATTCAAAAAGACAAAATTGCCCTTACAACAAATCGGATTCTTTTCTGAAAATCTTATACCTAGCTAATACGTTGGCATAGTTTTGATTATTGGTACTTGGTTGAACATGTGTCAAAAAAAAAAAAAGTAGAAGAGAGATAATTTAATTTCCTAAAATTTTATTAATTATGATGGCTCCTTAATTATAAAGATGAATTATACTTGACATGGTGCCCTGCTACTTTCTCTACCCGACTAAATAGAGTGTGAAATACTGATATTATCCTTAATACTTTATCAAAAGTATAATTATGTCCTTTTTATCATTTATTTTTTATGTTTTATATTTTATAGATATAAAATTAATTTTTAATATTTAACGGACGGTTATTATCACCAAACAATGACATCACCTGAAAAATAAAAAAAATTATCCTATGGTAATACATCCAACACCACTGGATTCCAGTTTTCATTATCTATCCATTTGTGTAATAACACTAAAAAATATAAGGACAAGTCAAATGAAATAGAAAAATTAGATGATTCCTCCAAATAAGTATTGGTTAATTGATAAACTAATAAACCCTCGAATACAACTTCTATGATGCTAAAATAATAAACTCATGACATTTTTTTATTGAATAACATCAAACTTTATATAATAATTAAAGGTTATTTAAGATTACAACCTAAAAATTAGTAACACTAAACATGTTTTCCCATAACGTTACGCTGCTTATGTATAAATCTACAAAATAATTGCAACTACTTTTGACTAATTCAAAATTAATCAACATCATAAAACTAAGTAAATAAAATAAATAATTTTAACTATTTTAAAAGTTTGTATCATGTCATCATCAATGTCGTAGTAGCAGCGGAGACTCTAGAATCGCCCTATATTTCACGAGTTCGCCGCAGTAACTGCGCCAGCAAACGGCAGGGAGTTGCAAATGCACAGCCAATTGAATCAAGTAGCTAGTGTGACCCACTCCTATTTTTCACTTGCCCCCATTTGACGGCAGCCTTACAATGAAGCCTTGACTTTTTTTTTTTTTTTTTTTGGCAGTGATTTTTCCATCTCCACTGCTAATTTGAAATGGATCGATCATGGCACTATTGGGTAGATGGTGAAAAGTGGAGTCCAGCTATTTCCAATTTGTTGCCTATTTCTGATTGGAAAATTTTCCAGCATTTGAAATTGTTACTGATTTTTAATATTTATTTTAAAATACATTCAACTAATTATTTAATTTCTAAATTAAATGAATTAAATGTGTGTGTTTCACAGCTACTGATTTTATTCTCAATAGTTTTTGGTGTTTTCCAATCCAAATCTTGCTATGAAAAAAGTAATTTTAATATAAAAATTTCAAACATTACAAAGTAGTTAATATAAACGAAAATGTGAGGTCATTTTATTGAGTCGGTAACATTTCGTGTTGAAAATAAGAGATTTGTAATTCTAATAGCTCACATTAGTAATTTGTGATGAAAAATCACTTGACAGACTTTGATAAATTTATAGATAAGAATCTTTCTAACTTCATTTAATTAAAAACAAAAAACCTTAAATCTAAATACAAATTATCAATCACCATTTATTTTTGGCATAGCAAATTGTGACAAGCACAACAACATGCATTTAAAGTATTTCCTCTTTAATTTCATTGCTGCAGAATCACAACAGCTTTTCTGTGATTGGAAATAATTGCAATCCAGTGATCTATCCACATTCGACTTTTGAAAAAAAAAAAAAAAAAAGATATCCAACAAAACACCAAGGCCAATGTGATTCTTCATCATTACCTTATTATTGAACCTTAAAATCAAAACAATATAAAAATCCAAAAAAGGAACAATTATTACCTTATTATGACTATTCCCAACTTTCGCTCAACTCTCTTGTGCGTACGGTTTGACTACCTCAAAGTTGCTTTCAATTTCCTTTTTGGCTTTTAACTTTCTTTTCTTTTTTAACAGATAATTTTCTTGGAATAAATAATTAAAATTTTGATATCTTTAATAACGGACCAAAATTTCAATTCTTCCTTCTTCTTCATCTTAATTCTTTCTTCTTCTTCTTGTAATTTGAATTCTTTTGACCGGCAGTTACTTGATTCGACCTCTATCTCATTTTATTGTCTTAAATGACATATTTGTAAGATTATATGTTCTCTTAAATTTTTAAACTCTAATTAAGTTACAAATAACCACTCGAATGCAAATATTACAGGACAATAAGAAATTATAAAATTGATTTATATTTTGTCTGCATTGTAAAATTTTAAATTTCTTTTAAAATATGGTAACTAAACTAGTCATTTTCATTTTTTTTTTTACTTTTTCATTCAAGTGGTTTTTTTTTTCCTTTCATTTGGTTGTTGATAAAATTAATAATATTAATTTGTATTGTTTTTCTTAGAGTTGGTAAGCTCTTAATTGATTCTCCCTGTCACCTTATGTCGTTATCACATGGGCCAAAGGGCATTAAAATTGTATAGTTATATTATTTTCATACATGCAAAATTTATTTCAACATTAATTTAAGTAAAGATTCCATTATGCTAAGCTTACAACATGAGAAAACAAAACAGAAAAGCAAAAACTAGCCCGAATAACGAGGGAGACCAATCTTATTTAATTCTTGACATCGACTTTTCAAACTCTTTTCCTCTTTTGAATGAAACAATTTTCTTTTCTTTTAATTTGCACTCCAACAACTATCTACTCTGTGTGTTTCTAATTCATGAACTTAATGACCTTGAAATTCTCAATGTTTTGAATCTTTTTCACTTGAAATCATTGAATTTTGAGCCATACCATGATATAATGATACCAATTTAATAAATAATCATTGTGATTATATGGTCGAAATATGTTTTGTTCTTATTTCAGTCTTCTTTTTTATCTCAATTAATCAAAATTTGTATTTTCTCTTTTTCTAAAAAAATCAATAAATCATATTGAAGACAGTATATTTTAGAGATATTTAAGTACTTTTCTTATTGGAAACTTTGCTAATAGTATTTTGAATAACAATATTTTTTTTTACTTAGAGCATTTCTTATTGCCATTGGATCTAATTAATTATAAATATTTTATTTTGATATTAAAAGAGAGACTAGAAGATTTGTCTTTTTAGCTAAAAAGATGTTTTTATGCTTTACAAAAAAAGGATGTGATTATGATAATAGAGGGTATCATACCCCCTAAGTTTACGCATTGCATATTTTAATAATTTTATAACAACTGACGGTATCTAAACTATAGATTAGAGCATCTCTTTATTGAAATGATTTTTATTGAAAACTTATAATTAATTGTAACATCTCTAACATAATAATTGTCTTATAATTAAACTACTAACATTTTCATTTCTCGAAATAATAGTCCAATTGATTTGACTCTTTACACTCTTTCACTGTGAAATAAACAAATTTGTGACTTAAAATGATCGAAATTGGATTTCATACATCAAAATAATTCCATTGAGTAATTAAAATGAAGTAAATTTTTATTACTCGTGGCAAATGGAATCAATCAAATCATGATTCGCATAGGTGATTGAATAGATAGAATAATGTGGGGTATAAATTATTAAATGCCCATAGAAAAGAATTAAATACTTGAAAGCCCCCACTCAACAAACAATCCAAAACTCAAAAACCTATAAGCCAAAATTACAGAGAACACAAGTCAAAGAGCACTTTTTTTTTTTTTCAAAAACCCTAAAAAAGGCATTTTTCCAGGACATCGAGTATCACGCGCCCGCGATCGGACGGCTGAGATTCGCCCACATTGTACGCTGTCTCACCTGCCAACCACGTGCTGGTATTTAATGCAATCACTGTATCTGTTTGTCTGTGATTCTTTTCTCTTCTTTCTCGAGAGAAGAGCGGGTCCCACGCGGAGGAGACAAGCCCACGTTAGTGTCCTGAGAAGATGACAGGCCGGTGACGTGTAAGAAAATGATTGGATTTGTTTAATGGTGGGACCCTTAAGACCAAATTATACGTAAATGATGAGAGAGAGGAGCGGGTTTATCGGAACGGCTGGCCCCTGACGGGCGAATAGATGTGTCAGTCAGAGAAGATAGGGTGACAGACGGAAACACTTCAAATATTTTTCTCAGCATAACTCGTGTGGTTGTTACTTTGACTCGTTGAGTTGACCCGGAATTTCCTCGCTTGTAGCTTTTCATAGATATGGACACTCACACTGGACTTGTCTTTTTGATTGATAGTCGTAGTTACAATGTTCCATTGAGATTTTTTTTTTTTTTTAAATTCATGTGAATAAAAATTTGTAAAAGATGATTTTGTGTTTTGGCTTGTAAAAGGGTTAAAGGTAGCCAATGGCCGAACAACATGTGGTATGGTACGAACACGACACGTGTCCATATAATATGACACTATACAATACAAGCACATTTGAATAAGCTACGCGGCATACATGTACGCCTGGCTGGACTATAAATTTTAGGCACGTGAGTTTTAAAAATATAACACGATTAGAAAGAATCAAAGTATGATGCTTAAAAATATACGTTATAAAAATATTTAATTAGTAGCTTAGCACGTGTCCCGTGAGTGAAAATATATTTATAAAATATTTTTAACAAAAGATAAGTATGAAATATTATGATTTTTCAAATAACTTGAAATAAAATTTTTAATATATTTTATTAGCATAGATTTTTTAAAATTAATTTAGTCTTAGTTTCAAAAAAATATTGTAATTGTTTTACATTTATAATTTATTAAATAAATAAATAATTTCATGATTTTAATAAATAAAATTATAAATATCATGATTTTATAAATCATAAATCTAAAATTTTACAAATTTATTATTTCATTTATGAAATTATAAATTAATCAAAGGAAATATGTTTCATTTGTGAATGAAATATTTTTCACATTTATAAAAAATAAAATAAAATAAAACAAAATTATGAATGAAATTTATTTGATTGTGACTTGTTATAATTAATATCTCGTAGTTGTGACTTCTTACTATAGTTAATCTAAGATTGTAATTTTTATTTTTATGAATCATTAATTTATTACTATGATTCATGGAATTAGACTTATTATTTTTTATTATTTATAAATTTGTAATTATATGTAGGTTGATGGGTTTGAAGAAATGGCACATGAGCTTGAAAAAGTATACTGGGCACGTGGGTTTGAAGAAAGCATGACAAGTATGTGGATTTTTTCAAACACGAATTAAAAAAAAAAAAGTGGTGGACTTTTATAGGCCATTTTTTTCAAGATTTTTTCAAACACGAATTAAAAAAAAAGGTGGTGATCTTTTATAGGCATGGCCTAAGCACGGCACCCGTGGGCTCGAGGCTATAGGCCATGCCAGGCTTGAAAGAAAAATTTTTGAGCACAACATGGCCCACCAAATGGGGGGGTCGTGTCGTGCCAGCCCACAAACAATTGCAGACTTTGTTTCCATGGCTGGCACGACTCGTTGGCCAACTTTAAAAAAGTTAATACTCTAGTTATCATTTATTTTTCTTTAAACAAAATATATATGACAAACAGTTTTTTTTTTTTTGGAGAATATGACAAACAAATTTAACAATTTTTTTTTTTTTGGAGAATATGTCAAACAAATTTTAAGTTAAAAATTAGTGATACAAATTAAATTAGTTTGGACCTGAATTCTTATTTATAACATAAAAATAGCACAAGTTAAACTTTTCTTACTTAAGTAGCCCAAAATTAATAGTATTTTAAGTAATAATACCCTAAATATGATGGCAGAGCTATTTAAGGATAACAAAAAGACTCGATTTAGTCTTCGGTTCAATTGACTCAATCCTTAAATTTTAAGACTTTAGCCTAAATTTGAGGGTTAAGGGTCGGATTAAGGGTTAAGAAATTAGGATTATAACCTTACAAAATAATCTTGACTCAACCCTTGACTATTATATTAAATTTTAAAGTTAAAAAAAGACTTAAAAAATATAACTCTTAAAAAGTTAAAACATACTCACCACATATATGTTCTCAACTCACTCCACTCATATTTGTCTCTGTTTCATATTAATTTAGCATTTTATATTTGAATCATTTTTTGTTAATTTGATTAGATTATTATATATTGTATTGTTGTTAAAAATAAATAAATAATAATAATAATTTATTAAATGCTTTATAATCAAGTTCATCATAAAAATGAAACAATAATAATATAGTATTATTAATAAAGAATAAAGAATTGAAATTTTATTCTAAAAAAAATGTAAAAATAAAAAATAATGATCAAATTAAGATATGACAGAAGCCGAGCCCAGCCCAACCCTTAGTTTGAAGGGTCAAGCTTTTTCAAAAGTCAAGCCCTTCATTTCATTCATGGCCAAGCCCGAGCCTAACCCAATCTATTATCAAACCCAAGCCCAATTAGTTTGTTTAAAAATTTGAGCTCCAACAAGCCTGATGGTCATACCGAACAACAATTTAAACTCCTACAAACGTATTATAAGAGATTTTTCTTTTTCAATTATTGAGTAAAAATAATCTTCTTCTTTCCTTAAATGTATAGAGTAAGTATCCTCTAACATTAGTGAGTCTTCGTCTTCCTCTAAATGTGAGGAATACATATCCTCTAATATATTAATGATGGTTTAAATCTAAACAGAATTTCATAAAAATTAATACAAATTAATCCCAATAATAATTTGATTTATAAATATCAATTATATCTCATATAATATGAATTATAAGCTTAAACAATAATATCGTATAATAAAAAAAAAATTGAGCTCCAACGCAAGGTATACTAGAAAATGTTACCTTTTTCTTTTTCTTTTTTAACCTATACAAATAAAAAAGGTTTTCAAGTTATGTCATTTTTGCAAATTAACTCTAAACTTGCCACTTCATTTTCCAATTAGTTGTACACATGGTGGGCTCAGGCCCGCCCTATTTGTCAACCCTTTACACTAGAAACTGTTCATACATTTTTTACGGGTAAAACAAATTTAAATTCTTTTAATTTGCACAAAATTAGTGTAAAGTGAAGAGAATGAGAATCTGTCCCTTAAATACTTTTGTTTCCGTTAGAAGGATCAAACCAACTCAGTAAGTGCATTACTAAAATGTAGTATAAGGTGTATCAAGAGATAATGGCAATAGAAATGAGTAATGAATATCCATTACTCACATCCAAACCTGGAAATCTGCTAAATATAGTACTAATGAAGAAGACAAGTGGATTTGATGACAATCTTTAGATTGTATAGAGAAGTCTATTTTCAAGATTCTATTTCCCTAGGTCCAAAATAACACAACAAAAGGGTAGAAAAAGAGCGTATAGCTTAGAATGGGAACTTCTTGCAACAAAAATTCTGTCGATCATATGAAGCTCAAACACAAACAACGAGAGAGAGAGAGAGAGAGAGAGAGAGAGAGAGAGTGGATGGGAAGGGAAATCAAACTAAGTCTATCCGTAATTCATTTAGAGCCAAAGGCAAATGATAACTTTGGCCGGGATTTGTTCTTACCCAACAACTTCATTTGGTTTACCCGTTCTTCCTCCTCTTGTTGCTTCTTCCTTCGCATGGCCTCTTCTTTCTCTCTTTGTATCCGTTCTAGTTCACGGTAACGTTCCTCCTCTCTTCTTTGCTGCTCCTCGGCTTCCTTTCTTTGAGCTTCTTCCACCTTCCTCCAGTTCTCTTCAAGCATTTTCTCCAATTCTTCTTTTTCTTTACGAGCTTGTTCCTGAAATCAACATAAATTAGGTACATTGCAAATGAGAGTTTTAGACATAGCAACCATACCCACAATGATAAAACTAGAGGAGAAGAAAACAAAAATGCCCATCAAAACCAAGCAGATTTCTTCCATCCACATTGAAAAAGTCGACCTCAAAAACAACAATTACCCCTGATCCCTCAACAGCAATTACTTAATAAGATTGTTTTGACCTACCTAGTACTCCCTTTTCCAGATTTGTGCAACGTGGAACCATGTCACCATTCATCTTTAAAAACTGCTATGTTTTCTTTTAAAAGAACAAGGGTGGTTTTGCCAAAGCTTGACAGGGTGGCCAGTCTTTTGCAAAACTACAGAGTAAAGGAGAAAAGTGATTTTACTAAGGGTTTTCAGCAGGTTTCTTGTCCTTACAGCAGCTAAAATGTCAATTCATCACGATAGCAGTAATTGATATGCTTCGCACATTGGTGATGAAAACATAAAAGTAAAGCAAGCTTAGTCATTTGCAGGTTTCTTGTCAGAATTAAATACCTCCTTTCTTCTAGCCTCAGTAAGAGCAGCTTCCTTTTCTTTCTCAAGCTGAGATTCAACTTCATCAAGAAGCCTCTTCCTCCCCTCCTCCAATCGCCTTTTTATTTCCATCTTTATCTCCTCCGAGTTCAAGCTATCTTCAACTTTCTTCCTAATCGCTTCTTCCACTCTCCTAGCAGTCTCTTCTTCTATCAGTTTCAATTCTGCTTCTTGTTGACGCCTGGAAATACAAGAGAAAAAGTTAACACGGAAAATGACTGTGCTGGCTTGGTAGAATATGCCACACTTCCTATTACAGATGTCTTCATATCCAGACAAACACTGCAACTAAAACAACAATGCACAAACCCTGATTCTTTTTTGAAATATTTCTCCTTCCTTCTCTCTCTCTCTCTCTCTCTCTCTCTCTCTCTCTATACTTGCTATTCAACTACAATAAATGACAAACTAACCTTCATGACGATAAAGGCACTAACATTTATGCTCATGCTTTTAAGGCATACCTCTAACTGAATCCTGATCCAAACAAATCAATTTCAAAATGGTGAATAGTAGATAAACGAGGCACCCAATGATCATCAAATATAACAGGTTGAACTAGCAGTATCTTCCTTCAGAAAAGCCTGTGGAGAAAATGTCAAAGTAACCTGCTGCAGTTTTAAAACTAATTACCACAATGTATCAATCCTTTGTATTCAAGATATTTCTTTTGACACAAAAAACGTGGCTGTTTTTGTGCACTTATATGTTGAAAGGAACAGCTCATTCACACAAATAGCATACATTCACAAGCAGAAAAATCACTTCTAGGAGGCAAAAGATCACATGCAAACAGAAAATAGGGGATTTAATAAAGGCCAACTGCACTGATTTGAATACCCATTCAAGTTTGATTTGAAGGGTTTGACAGTCTGCTAAATAACACAGCACCTCAGATTTTAAAGCAAACTCACCTTTTACACCCAGTAAACCCAGGCCAAGTTAAGTTGATTTAAATTGAGACTGGCTGAGTTCATAAGTTTATGAGAGGCAATTAACAAATAATGATTTAAAAAAAAAAAAAAGAAGTTAACAAAAGGTAAGTCATTATACTATTTAAACACTAAATTCTGTAACAATGCTTTTAACCGAGTCATTATTTCTCATATTTCAGATGACTGAAATCCATAACTGATGTAGGTCAGTCCTGGGTCACTATCCATGACGAGGATTTGGAGAAGCTTCACAAAGTTATGAATTAGGTACCCCAAATATCATAAGTTAAGGAATGAGGTCTTAATAGAAAACAAAAGTATACTTGAGAGGAAAGCATGTATCTTGAACAGAAAAAGCATGGAATATCAGCTGAAAAAAAGTCCCAAAATATGAAGAGGCAAAATAATTAGGCAATTTGAGGGAAAATGCATGTGTATAGACTTGTTGGAATGAAGGCATTGAGTTGAAAACCTACCCTAATGCACTTTGACGATAGCAGGAATAAAAGGAAATTGTGAAAGGAAAAGTTAAAAAGTTGGCAAGAGGTACGTAAATCTCACTGTTATAAATATTTAAAAAAAGGAAGGTGTGTTTGGAGGGGGTGAATCCCATAAGGGAAAATCCAATCCAAATTCAAAGAAAGACCATCATCTACAGGTTAGGACCCAGGAAAATATGACTCCACCATAACTAGGCTTCTAAAAGAATACCCCAGTTGGATAATAAGACTTCAGGTATGGCTGGCCACAAGGAATCAAATTTCTGCCTACAGCTTTCTATGCAGCAGGGGTTATATCAAAAAGGTTAGTTTATTGCTCCAAACTAATGAGGTCAAGAGCAGTCTAATTAGCCTTTCCTGTCAAAAGTAACAAATTATTTTGCAAAATATGTTTAGATGCCTATTAATTCTTCATTCTTATGGTCTTAAAATACTCGAGATTTAAATTATTTAGAAAAATAAGCTTATATATACCAATTTAGCTGACACATTGTTATGACTACAGAACTTCAAACATACAGAAAATATTCTTTATAATAAAATTAAAATAAAAAAGGCATTATAAATTTCCACAGCCCAAAACGTGTGATGTTATCTGCTCTGCTTTCAGATTTTTATTTGTATTCAACCTTTTCTAGTTACATTTTGAATTTCCACTTTACCTTCATCCATGGTGTACACTTCACCATATATAATGATCAGATATTAACATAGGGGCAATAATGGAGAGAAAGAAATGAAATGGAAATGGATTGTGGAAAAAGTATCTTAACTAAACCTAGATGCTTTGGGAATAAGACCACAAATGATAGCAGTATAACAGAGAATTTCAAGACACTGATACATAATAAAAATAAAATATCTTTAAGACAATTCCTTGTAATCCTACAGAAAAGAACGGAAAGAAAAGGACATGAGAAAAGGCATGGCTGCAAATGAAAAGCAGCTAGCAATTACAATCAACAATTACAACGTATTTGCACATTTTCTGTTGGCACATGGTAGAAGCTAGTATAAATTAAGAAGATAAAACTTCATGGTAGATGCAAGTAAGAATTAAGAAGATAAAACATCCAGGTTTCTCTCTTACATATGTTCCAAAATTATTATGGCAAGTATTGCTTCCCTTAAAAAAATGTATAATACGATAATTGTGCTTCAATGTAAATGTGGGTTTTTAGATTCCAACAACGCATAGAGTAGGTTGTCAAACATTCAGTACCAGAGATGGAAGATGACAAATGAATTATTTACTTCATCAATATTTCATCTAGGATTTCTTTCTTTATTAAAATGTAGAAAAACTCAAAGTTCATGGCAAGATGTGATTGTACCCTCTTCATATGAGAAGACCCGCTTAAAATGTGTCAAAAAGACAACATGAAAAAGGAAAATTCAAAGACAAGGGAAGCAGGCACAGGGACAGAGAGAATAAAAGGGAATAGTCAAGAGAATCCAATCACCAAATTTATAAAAAACCTAAGTTTCTTTTCTCTCATTAGGGTGGATCAAAACGCAAACCTCCCACCTCTCAACCAGAAGGTATCAAGGTAGCCGCACTTGACTGAGATGGTAATTGTATATAATTCTCAAATTGTGTGATGCAGCAGACATAGTGTATGGCCTGCATCACTGTAGTTACTTCTCCAGTACGCCCATTGTCCAATCATTACAATCCATACAATAAACATTAACCAGGTCTAATTCCATAATATTCAGACTAAGTCATATTTACTAATTCCAGATTATAATATTCAGACTAAGTCATATTTACTAATTCCAGATTATAATATTCAGACTAAGTCATATTTACTAATTCCAGATTATCATGACTAACAGACTGGCAATACAGCAACAAGTCAGTAAGAAGAATTCCATACATATAAACTATGGTTATCTGTGTTACATACATAATGTACAATCCTTCAGATTGTAGCCAAAGTTTAATGCAAAGAAAACTAACCAATGGTGAACTAAAAAACAGTGATAAAAAAAATGAGTAAACTGAAAAAAGCTGTGAAATATCTGAAATCTACCTTTTTTTCTCTTCCTCTTCTTTCCTCAATTTTTCACTTGCATTTTTCTGCTCTAATGACCCAAGACTTGGACTCGAAGATTTATGGGTAGGAGACAGTGAAGAACTCCTACTTCTTTGCCTCTTATACCGCCTTGGAGTTGGCGAACGGCTTTTATGCCACCTTGGAGAAGGAGAACGACCTTTACGGCGTCGTGGAGAAATTGAGCGACTTTTTCTTCTGTAATAAAAAATTATATAATTGAGCAACAGAAAAACTTTTGGCATCACAGGTTAAAGCAAAAATACCAATCAGACCCATCATCTGCTGCAATAAATGTAGAAGCATGTACAGAGTTACCTCACACATTGTTAAGAATAATCATTGTGTGCTCCCTCTTTTATCACATGAAGAAGCTAATGTCAGAATCGAGCTACAAAAGGACACCCATCGGCACCCATCACCTGCTCACTTCCCATCCCATATGATGGGAAGAAACTGAGTTTTTGAATTTCATTAGGAAGCGCATGCATCCTATCTAACTGTCAATAACTTATATATGTTTAGCTCCAGATATTTATGTTTGGAATCTTTCCTAGTTTTCCATGCAATAGCCAGTTCGCAGAAATGTCAGATGCCGTAGAGATGTAAGTCAAGCAACATAGTCATCAAATGTTTTTTAAAAAAATCAGCGACAATAAAACGTAAGCATGACCGTCATCACATGAAAGTTGTTACATCATGATTGTGCTCCTGATACTAAAGAATAGGAGAAGATTATCTGAACAGAAAAAACATCATAAGCATGCCAAAAAAGACAATTAATTTAAAAAAATATTCCCACACACCTGAACATCTCAAAAAAAAAAAAACATTCCCACACACTTGAAAATCAAACAAAAACCCTGTACAATGAGCAATTGCTAATTTGTCATGTAAAAGACAACACCCCACAGGATGCAACCATCAAATATGCCCATTTCAAGAATTATGGAAATGTCTAGACACAAAAAATCTGTCACCAAATAAGCAATAAGCCAAACTTTCTTTCACATTCGAGGGTATCATTTGCAACAGCAACTGCAGTTTGGCAGCCAATTTATCCAACCATCGCTCCTACCAAATTCTTGACTCGCCAAAATATCAAAACTTTCAAATCTATTGCTTGATGTTTCTTTATAGCACGGAACCATTTACAACGAATTCAAAGTCTTTATTCAATAGAAAAGTAGAATAACACCGATCAATGGAGAAGGATAGGGTGCGTACAGAGCAACTCGAACATATTGTATATCCAATCCGCATGAGACATGTGAGTCCCCAATCTTTGTTACAATTGCTTGATAATTAATCACATTAACGTAAAACAAGGAGAACATAAACGGGATCACCTGCTATAAGAATATGGTGACCGGCTTCTCTCTCTCCGACTCCTCCTGCTATACCTGGGTGATGGTGAATGTCTCCGCCTATATGATGGGGATCGTGAACGTGACCGCGACAAGTCCCTAGGCATTTCTTATCAACTCAAGCTTATAATATTATCTTTTTTTGTAACACAAATTCAGTTGTTGACCTGCATATTGGTTTTCAATTGATAACATTAAACAATTGAACTTAGCTGCTAGCAAGATAATATAACTTCAAACTAAATAAAACTAAAACCTTTCACTTAACAATCATACAAAATAAAAAATAAAATTGATTAAACTATACATTTTTGTTGTAATCATTTGAAATTGAACTGCCGCCGCAGCATATGCACATAGGCAAATTTTGATTTTCTGTTCGATTGACTATTTTCTCGGGAAACAAATAGAAAATATAAAACCCTAAATCAAGTGTACTTGTATGATCTCAACTTTTTGACCTTTGCATGAGACCCTAAAGTGACAACCAAATTATAAATATTAGAGAAAGAGATGAAATTATTACCAGAAAAAGAATTGTGACGACAATTTGTTGACTCTTTAAAACGAACACAAAATATACCAAATATTAGATGACTTTGAAGTTCATCAAAGAGACTCGGCTATTGTTGTTTTTTAACATTTTAGGTTATTTTTGGAGTATTTGCCTGCAATACGCTGTCGTTTCATTCAACTCATCTGGTGGGGTAAATTTCATTTTATTCTCTATATTTTAAACTAATTACCCACTTAGTATTCATATTTTCAGAAATTATCTAAAATACCCTTACTGTTATTTCATAGTTGATAAATCTAAATATTCAAAATTAAAGTAGTATTGTTGTTTGATATAACTTAAAATTCAATGCATCTGACTTGTGAGGAGTAAAATAAAAATGATGAACAAGTAGATTTTAACAAAAACAAATATAACAAAAAACTTTTAGGTAAACAAAGAATTCAAGAATTAATTAAATAATTTGTTGAAACTATATAGATTTAAAAATATTTATCATGCTATGTAAGAAGCAAGTCAAGCATAGCATGATAAATAAGTCAAATATTTATCATATTAGGTTATGTATGGTTTGTTTAATGGTTACAAATGTTTATTTAAGTTTATGAACTCTTTTTGAAACTTTTGATATTGTTTAGTATTTTTTTAGTAGAACTTTTGAAGATTAAAATAAGTTTTTCTTGAAATATTAAAATATTTAAAAAATTCTTTAATTATTTGACAATCTTATTTAATTTTTTATACCCTACTTTTAAAAAATTTGCATATAAAAATAATTTGATAATTTTTAATAAAAATTTTTATTGATAAATAAACAATTAAAATTTTTAATAAAAATTCTAATAACAATAAACTTATTTAATAAATTTATTTAAATAAACTCTATTTAAAATATTATACCAAATACTACCTGTTGATATCGGAAGCAGAGGCGAAGTTAAAGAAGAGCTAACCCAGGCTATGTAGCCCCGGTGAGATTTTTAGGAAAAAAATTTTAGTTAATGTTTGGTTTTAAAAATTTTAAACATATCCTTGTAGTTCAAGAAATCTTCTTAATTGAGATGAATTATTAGTTTATCTCAAATGTGTCATGATCAGTTGGGAGTTTACATGCATAGTATGAACAGTAATTAAAAAATTTCTGCCCACCCTAAAAAATGATGTTAGCTTTGCCTTTGGTCGGAAGAAAGTCAATCAATTATCCAACTAGGATGATTTTAAAATGTAAAAAAAATGGAATTTAGCAATTTGATCAATTAATAAATTCCTCCATTTTTTAAACTTTTCCCATATACTATTTGTATACATTTTTTTAATAAATAAATTACAAATTAATATGATATAAAAAATATCTATTCATTTCTTGAAAATACTAAATAGCCCTTATAATTTATTCTATTATTATTTTTATTTAATTAGTGGTGTTATGCCATGTTAGATTGTACAATGGCTATAATATTATTCTTTGAAATTAATCAAATTGGCCTTTTAGTTAAGATGATCCTTATGAAAGTTGAATGTGCAAGAGTATTATACTTATAATTAAAGTTCTTAGGTTCTGTTTAGTATTATAATGTTTTGGCTTGAAAGTTATGGCAGCAAGGCTATTATTGAATGGAAAATATTATTAAAATATTTGAAAATAATAAACTTAAATCAAGCCAGAAACTAATATATGTATTTGCTGCCTCATAATTAAAAGAACTATAAATAAGATTTAGACCAATTAGCATTTACAGAAATCAAAACCTTGAATTAAACAAGAGAAAATTATTCTCATATGGTATACAATAATGATCATATTCAATTTTCATAAACCATGACACAAATTAATACTCAAAAATCAAGAAGGATGAATCCTATTGGATGAAACACCCTTAATAACAGCTTTCATAGAAGCAGAAGCAGAATTCATAGCAGCTTCAATATACTTGTTGGAAGCCAAAGTTGCTGCTTTTTCCATGAACTTCCCCATCTTCTTAGCTTTCTCAGCAGTCTCAACCAAACCATTATATTCTTCTTCCTCAATTCTCTCCATTTCTTCCTCAAACCTTCTGAACTCATCCATGGCACCTTCCATGACTGAATCAAGATAGTCTTCAGCTTTTTGCATGGTGATTTCAGCTTCTTCAACTTCTCTTTCCTGCTCAAGCTCCACTGCTGCCCACGACTTGTATGCTTCGATCTCAAACAGTTTCATCAAGTCTTCGATGGCATATGGATCAAAGTCTTTGTCCTGGCAAGCTTGGTTTGAGAGGAAAGTGAATTGGGAAATTAGGGCTTCCATTGTTTTCAATTTTGTGTTTTGTGTGTGGAGAGAATAATATTGGAGATGCAAGATCTAGAGAAGAATAATGTAGATGAAAAAGTTAAGTGGGTGGGAGGAGAATAGTATCATTTAAAGATTGGTCACCAAAAGTCCTTGATAAAATTTACTGTCATTAATATATAATAAATAAATAGCCGTTTAGATAGGATTATAAAATTATATTATATACTGATAAAGTGAAATGAATCTCGAGTTTAATGGAGTGGCTTTTAAATATTTTTTTATAAGATTAATATAAATTATTAAATTTTAAATATGTATATTAGTTAGAGGATTTTTGTAACTAGCTTCATGAATATTTGAAGCAATTTCTATCCGCAGAAAATATTTGCAACCAAATTGAACAATCCCCCATTAAAATGTGAACATAAATTGTTAAAATTAATTGTAATCAAGCAATTCATTTTCTTCATGCTTTCATGGCTAGAGGGGGTGTGTGTGAATTGGACCGTTGGAGTTTCTTTTTCTTTTGATAAATTATTGAAAAAGAAGAATTTTTTTCTTCTCATTATGGTTGGTGGTGGGATGATGGAGATGTGGATGGATTATCTTATCTAATTCGTTGCTGGGAATCTCAGTACAGTAGATTGTGGACCATACTCCTTTTAATTTGTCAAATTTTAATTTTATTTAATAATATTATATATTTAAAATTTTTAAATTTAAATAATTATTTTTAATTATGTAATATTTATGTTAGTAAGATAATATAATTAATTTACTTTAATTTTATAATTAATTATGAATGTCACATAATTTAAAATAATTATTTAAAATACATAGCATTACTCTTACAATTTTCTTATCTTTTGGTTAATTAAACTTTACAATTTTCTACTAACCATAAGGAATATTAAAAATTTTCTATTAATATAAGGAATATAAATAATGTTAAAAATTTGTTATATCTGGCTTACTTAAAGTAAGTGAATTATTGAGAAGAATGCTTTTAGTTACAAAATATAACTGGGAGAAATAATGAAACTCCGTGTTATTTGACTAAATTAATTAAAATTGTTTTGATGTTTTAAAGTATATTAAAATTACTTTGAGTGTCAAAGAATTTGCTGGTCTTATCATTTTATCCTCAATAATTATTTGATATTAAAAATATGAATACATTGAGTATCTTTAATTATTTAATTAATTGAATAATTTATTAATCATAATTAATTGAAAAAAATAAATTTAATTATGGGAAAAAGCTTGAGAATTGTCATGATTGTTTAATTAAGCAAAGGATAATGAATGTCACATGACATCAAATGGAATTAACTATAGAAACAGTTAATATGTTTTTATCTATTTGAAATTTATTTAAATAAAAAATCGATCTAATATTAATTGGTTTGGGAACCATGAAAATGAAAAGGAAAAAAGTCATTTTTATCATTGGGGCTTAATGCAAGAACTCATTCCATCCATACTTTTCAACACAATGGCCCAAAATATTTTTCCATTAATTTATCATTAGCCGTTGAGGGCAAAATAAAATTTGTATTTAAAAATATACAAACTATTTTAAAATAAATTCCTTAATACAATTAAATAACATATGATTTTCTATATAAATTTAAAATTTAATAATAATTTAATGAACAAACAATAATAATACTAAATAATATATATATATATATATATATATTTAGAACAAGATTTAAAAGACATAGATTTCACATACACTAAAGTGTATCTTTTTTTTTTGTTTTTTAGCATGTTTTGATTTTAATATAGTCAAGATAAATAATATAAATAATCAATTAATCTTGTTATTTTATCAAAAGTAAACACAAATTCCTTCATTTACTTAAAAATACAAGCACTAAATATATAAAAACACAATTTTAAATTGATACATAATCATTTAATAAACACGTACACTCACATATATAGATTGCATATTCATTAGGGTTAGTTTTGTTTAATTAAATTATCCTTAAATTTTAAATTTATCTAGAAAGTCAAATGTTATTTAATTATATTTAAGAATTTTATTTTAAAATAATTTTATATTTTAATTGAAAATTTCTATTTTACTTTAAATGAATTACACAATAAAACAATTGTATATTAACGAATGGATATTTTAAACTATTATCTAAAAAATAAAAATAAAATAAATTATTGTTTAAATAATAAAAATAAAATAAGCTGTTGGATCAAACTCCAAGTTGAAAAGGATTTTTCTAATTGAAAACTATGCAAAATTGACCTAACGTGGAGGTTTAGATTGATTCTATTTGAAGATTTAAACCCAACTTTAAATACTACGAAGTAAGCCACCGAGCTTTAGCGCTAGTGGTGAGGCTACTGACACTAAATTGAAGGCGATTGCACAACTACATGTGGATAAAATACTCTCATACGAGCAAGACTACGATTCGTGGCCCATACGATTAAAAGAATATCACTATCGTGTCCATACGAAGTGACACGACAATACTCGAGTAAGATCGACCGATTCATCGACGTCCATACGAATTAAAGTGACATGACAATATTCGAGTGAAGATCGACCGATTCTCGTGCTCATACAAGTGACACGACAATACCGAGTGAAGATCGCCGATTCCTCGCGTCCATACAATTGAAAGTGACATGACATACTGAGTAAGATCACCGATTCTCGCGTCCATACAATTAAAAAGAATATCACTTTCGTGCTCCATACGAAAGTGACATGACAATTACATACACATATAATGACCACGTTGGGCAGTCCCTTTAAAAATTCAGCTCCAACCCGGAGCAGCTATGTCCTTGGTTTCTTCACAAATGGGCCCAAGTTCGACTAGTTTTTGGTTAGATAGTTACTTCTTGCACCGTGCTTTTATCTCGGCTGAGCCCATTAGAATATCATAGTTGTCGTGCCATATGCTTAAAGTGGGTCTGAAAAGATAAAATAAGGGGGCTCAGTAGCACCGCTCCCAACATCATGAAACCATCCAAACAAACACAAAAGATAATACTTTACTTATTAGATGAGGAATTTTATTAATCATAAAATTATTTTTTCTTTTAAAAGTAGGTACAACAGTACAACACTTTGGAAGATTTTGCCTATCTAATAATATTCTAATGGGATTTGGTGTAATAATTGTTTGGGTAATATCGGGCAGGTCTTCTCGAGGCCCTTCCAGCTTGAATAAAATACCTCGAGGACAGCCTAGCTCGAGCAGAGGACCGACCACAGGCACAAAGATGACCTCAGTAGACGTCAAAGCTAGTCAAGGTCGAGGAAGTCAGAGCCATCCGAGCTCCGAGCTCTCCTGCCTGCTCGAGGTCGTTTCGCCCTAGTCAAAGTTGGTCAAGGTCGAGGAATCCAGAGCCATCCGAGCTCCGAGCTCTCCTGTCTGCTTGAGGTCGTCCACTCCGGTCAAAGCTGGTCAAGGTCGAGAACCAAGCACTCCTTTCCTGCTCGCAGAAGGTGAGTCCCCGAGCACAACTGGGTTGCGTCAGTCATGGGACGAATGGAATGTAAGACCCGGCGCAGGGCAGCCCGACCCGTTTTCTCAGGATCCTGGCACCCCTTTTAATGTCTGACCAGGGTCCCACATGGTATGGTGATGGTACTATTGCCGATGGCCGGCACATGCCCTCACGGTGTCATCATTCCTAGCGCACATGCCCGACATGGTGATTTGGCCACGTGAACCGGGTTAAAGAAGACAGTCACGCATCCCCATGGAATATTACACCAATCCCGGCTATCAGAGGGACTCAGACACCACTGACGCGGGAATGGACGCTCTTGGGGAGAAAGAGCGGGAAAAATAGAGTATAAAAGGAAAGAGACGAGTACATTACAAGGGTTGGAAAATTTCACTCACAAGGGATTAAAAAAAACATATACAGGTTCTTCCTATTCGGATTCTTTCTCTTATCTGGATTCTCTGAAACACTATATTCATTCAAAAAAGGAGGGTGAAAAAATATCCCTTTCATATTTCCGGTCTCTCTCACTAAGGGAGATACCCAAAAGAACAACCCGATTACTGACTTGAGCGTCGGAGGGTTTCTTTGAACATGCTCAGCTACCCCGACCCCATTTTCATGAGTACTGAGTTCGGAGATCTTTGTTCTGGAAAAGACAGCGGAATAGGACGAAAGAGACAATCCTGCTCGAGCTCGAGATTATCGCGAGCAGAAGGTTCGAGGCACTGTTGAAGGCACGCGGGAAAAACTGCATCAACAATAATAATACTGATAATTTGGTATAATCTCATTCAATTCGTAAAATTATCTATTACTGAATTTTATCATCTCATTCATGAATATTGCATAATATTCATATTATTTGAGAGGAACCCTAACCAATTTTTCAACTCTCACCTTTTTTAATATTCAAAGTGAAATAACTAGCTAACTGAAAAGATAAAAACTTAAGAAACACTCGGTAGTTGAGAAGGCGTGCAGCATTAATATCAAATACGAAACGTGGCGTCTAGACTGAAAATTTTTGAAGTGGGGGATTGTCATCTAAGTCCTAACTTTTATGCTTTTTTAAGAAATAAGAAAACAATTTATCCATTCGTAGTCGGTAGGTCCCTCATAGTTATGAAAGGACTAAATTACCCTTGAAATTATATGCTCTTACCGTTATTGATTAATGAGCATTACTGTCATTTCAGCAGAACCTGAGAACCACAACGATCAAAAATTAATAAAATACATCTTAATTTGAAAGAACATAAAACTAAGGACCTATTCGACAAGCTCTAATAAAGTAAGATCAACTCAATTGCCGTTGCATGAAAACAGATCGAAATCGAAAGTATTTTCGAAACCCAACGCAATCATTAACTCAGAATCTGGCCATGGCGAAGAGTGCTAACGTGCGCAGGGAGGTGTTGTTCCCTCTCTTCTTTGCCTTCTATTTCACGATTAACGCTATAGTGAGCGACGCCATATGGTTGAATTTACCAGCGACGGGAACCAAATGCGTGTCGGAGGAAATCCAGAACAACGTCGTTGTTTTGGCCGATTACGTCGTCGTTTCCGAAGATCACTCTCATATTCCCACCATCTCCGTCAAGGTATATAAGTTTTTTTTTTTTTTTTCTATTTCGTTGTTTTGGATCATTTTAGGTTAGAATTTTTAATTTGGAAAAGTTTTGACTTTTTTAATTTTGGTCAAATTGTATGGTTAGGTTTCGGCATTTTTTTGTGTTGTGTGGGTAATTCTGGTATGTTGAATTTAATGACAGTAATACTTATTTTGATAATAATAAAAATTATTTTTTTTTTTTAGTGAACTTGATGACAGTGTGTTGAATTTATGTTGATTGGTGATGAATATATATCAGCTAGAAATGAATTTGTATAATTATAATATTGACTGTTAAGAAAATAATTTGTATGTTTAGGGAGTTGGTTTATTTCTTGCAAATAATGTGTTTGAGAGTGCTTTTGATAGCGGCAAAAGGACTTTCAAAGAGCTAGAAGTGCTTTTGTGTTTATTTTGGAGTGTTTGTTTGAAATGGATAAAAATGCTGTCTAATGGTGCTCAGGTCTGGACATCCAGTGTTACAAAATCCAGATTTAAACTAGAATCAGGGTTGTATAGCGTTGTAAAATAATAATGGTTCTCAGGTCTGGGCGTCCGAATTTGTGCTAGAATCAGAGTTCAAATCCAGATTTTACAAAATCCGGGCACCCGGATCTGAACATCAGTATGTAAATATGTAGTGATTTTGGAAGAATCATTTGAGAGAATGATTTTTCAGAAAATGAAATTGCAGTTGCTAAAGCACTTGATAGTTACATTTTCCAAAAAGCAAACCCAGGAGGTTATTGCGAGAAGCAGTTTTACTCGTTAACAGTTTCTGCAAAATCACTTCCAAACATAGCTTAATTTTGTCATGGGGATTGTAATTATAGTTTGATCATTAGAGTATGCTTTCTGTTGCTAATAAGATGTATTTTTCTGTAGCCTTTGTAAATGAATTGTGAATTGAATGAAACTTCTCCTTTATTTGAAATTGTGCGAGGAGATGCTGTCCCAACTTATTTCCTTTTTTTTTTTAAATTCAATTTCTGAAAATGTTTCGTGTTTTATGATAGGTGACATCACCATATGGGAACAATCTTCATAACAGGGAGAATGTGACATATGGTCAGTTTGCTTTCACAACTCATGAAGCTGGCAACTACCTGGCATGTTTTTGGGTGGATGGCCATAATCCAGGGGGTGGAGACGTAAGCGTCAATATTGACTGGAAAACTGGAATTGCAGCTAAGGATTGGGAATCAGTTGCAAGAAAAGAGAAACTTGAAGTGAGTAGTTTTAGCTTCCTTTTGCTTTCTTTAAAGTGAACCAGATTTTTTGTTTAGAAATTTATGTTAAGTTTTATTGTCTGAAATTTGAATGTTTAGGGATTATTTCAGTAAAAAACATTGCATCACTATTATTTGGCTGCTCTTCTGCCATCCTTTTTAGTATAATTTTAATACCTGGTGCACAAAGCTGCATTTTGAATGACCTAGAGCTTGTTTCATCACTAACAGCAGTCGGATTTTTTTTAACGGTAAACAACTTAAGTCTGATCTATGATAAGTTTCCAAATTTTATTAGCATCAGGTTTTAGGAGTGAAGGGGAGGTGTGTTGATAATTTTGTAGGGGCAAAGTTTTAGCATTATTTTGGATTCTATTGTTCATAATGTGCTAAGGACTGTTCTCAACAGATTTGAAATCTGATTGTTAAGTGTGCTTTAACTTAATAATAGGAATTTTCTTTTTTCTTTTGGGAAGAAACTTAGATTGAATAATGAATTCATGTTTTTTATTATATTTTGCTTAGGAACCAGATGATTTCCCAATTACCCACATAGTTTCACCTTATACATTTTATTCTTTTCTTTTGTCATTACTCTTGACCTAGCTTGATTTTGTCTTGTATTGCTAACAAATAGGGCGTGGAGCTTGAACTGAGGAAACTTGAAGGGGCGGTAGAGGCCATCCATGAGAATCTACTTTACCTCAAGACCAAGTAAGTTTGTTTTATAGTTGGAAGTGATTAAAAGTTTTCTTCTTAATATTAAGCTAACTTCAATTATTGTTGGATATGCTTACAGGGAAGCAGAGATGAGGGAAGTAAGTGAAAAAACAAATTCCAGAGTGGCATGGTACAGTATCATGTCTTTGGGAGTCTGCATTGTGGTTTCAGGTTTGCAGGTGTGGCACTTGAAGCAATTTTTTCAGAAGAAGAAACTTATCTAAATTTTGTTCTAACATTTTATTTCTTATTAAAAGAGCAAATTCTAGAACACCTTTTTTCCCCTTTTTTGAAGAAATGAATACTGTTGTAGGGAATTTTGTTACATTTACCGCGCATCCATCTTTTAATATGATACGGAAGAAATTCAATTCTTCATTTCTTAATTTGCATAAGCTCAATTACTTTTTATAGATTTTCAGTTCATGGTCATTACTGTGGTTGCAAAATATGTTAAACATGATAGGCCCCGAGTGGAGCCTTATATTCTATGTTATCTGGTTAGAACTTAGAAGTAGTCAATTCCAGCTAGAAATACTAGACATGCTGCAGATGTGGCATCACACCAAGGAATTCGTTGTAGTAGTTTTCCAAAAATCTAAATGAGAAAATCTCCATGGTAGGCAATCTTTTAAAAGCACGAAAACGGTGATTTTTCCCTGGGTTGTGATTACAAGCATTTGATCCCTGATTTGTGAGGCACCTGACCATTTGATTAACCCAAAGGGTTAGTTTGGGATTATCCAGAAGCTGTAACCATGTGCACTAGAATCTGCACCATTTGATGCAATGCTGATTACCATACTGAAAAGTTTTGAAAATGGACAGCATGAAGCACAAGAATGGTATATTGGATTTATATGTATAGTTTTGTATAGAGATGACACAAAAGCCTGGGTTGTGCTTGCGAGCATTTGATCCCTGATTTGTGAGGCACCTGACCCCAAAGGATTAGTTTGGGTTAATCAAGAAGTTGTAACTGTGTGCACTAGAATCTGCACCATTTGATGATGCAAGGCTGATTACCATATTGAAAAATTTTTAAAACGGATAGCTTGAAGCACAACAATGGTATATTGGATTTATATTTATAGTTGTATGGAGATGGCACGAAACCCATACTAAACCAAGTAAATTTGACTACAAGATAGTGAAAATGTAATATTGTGATTAGAGAAATATTTTTACCATGGAATCAAATGGTCAAGAATGCCATTATATATTTAAACTGGGTTCGATGGAAGCTGCTGGTTGATTCAGAACTCACTCAGGTGAGTTAGATACTACAGTAATCTGAGGGCTTGAAAAAAAACCAGTAAACAAGAACTCTATTAGATGTGGCTCAAACCTAAGGCATTATCTTTTGCAGTGAAATGCAATCACCATTAAGGTTCTAAATATAGTGAGCATTTGGTCAAAAACAGGCAGCATGAAGTCATCACTCATCATAGCCTGAGCATACAATTATTCTATCTTGTTTGATTACTCTTTAACTTAAGATATAGCATTGCAACTACATCTGCTATTTCATGCTTACTTGATCCTGAAAGTTAAATACTGCAATGACCCAAACATAAAAGCAAACAACATGAAGAAATTGTTGTTATGAAGCCAATCATTAAAGAATGATTAAAGTTTTAATCAAATCAGCAGTCAAAACTACTAAATCAGGGAAATAATGTCAACTGGAATTGGATAAATCAAAGAGGAATTGCCCCATGTAGGCTTTATTCAATTCTAACTATCTTGCGATTCATGCATCTAAACCGGCAAATCTCATCAAAGAAATCATCTGAACTGCTGTGGCTGCTCTTCATTTGAAGAATTCTTATTACCATTGTCTTCAAATTTTTCCCATACTTCAACAGTGACTCAAGAGTGCTCATTTTCTGTTCAGCATTTAATGGTGATCTCACTGTGACTACCACCTCCTCCAGACATGGAATCACAAATCCTGATTCCACCTGCAAAAAAGGCGAGCATATATATCTATCAATGTGAAATCTACAAGGTTGACTTGAGCGAATATTATACAACAGTGCAGATCATCAACTCACATTTTTCAGGCTGTTCTTTTGGCAAAGAGCGGCGAACATTGCTCCATGGATATCAAACTTTTGCAGTTTAGGATGGTTAGTAAAGAATTCAACAAAGTCAACCTCCGGAAAGGGCTGAAGTGTATCAAAGTCCCCAGTGAATTCAACCTTCATGTAAAGATGCTTCACCTCACTTGCCCAATAAAGCATTTTGCTTATTGCATCCCAGCACCACTGAACCCCTCTTAATGTCAAGGACTCAAGAGCCACAAGCTTTCCAAAATCAACCATGTAGACTCTCCCTACAGCAATTGCAGGAACATAATCAATTACAGTTATAATTACAATAGTCAGTAAACTTTGCATCTGTCAAATGAACTAAGGAAAACTGGAAAGTAATAATAACAATATTAAAGTTCATAATAACTCCAAATGAAGAAAATTACCTGCGTTGTTAGAAATTGACAGATTCTTCAAGCAATTTGTCTCTTGAACCCTAATCCAACTACAGCCTTGTACCTCAAGGAATTGAATTTTTGGACATGAGAGAGAAAGTGAGCAGTTACCTAAGCCATAAAAATCCAGCTTACACTGCTCCAAATGTGGCAACTCAATCGAAACTGACCTAACCCCTTCGCAGCCAAGCAGCAACAAGTTGGTCAAATTAGGACATGCCCTTAGTGCAGTGGACAATGCTGGATCCTCCAATCTTGCACCAACAATTTCAAGGTTCCGAAGCTTATGGAAAACATCCCACTTGGGAGAATTAACCATTAGCACTCCCCAAAGCTTGAGCGACTCCAAATTTTTTGCTCTGCTAATGCAATCCAATTTCGAGGGGTTCTCCAGACACCCCTGATAATCAGCAAGATTATCCATTCGAAGCTCTAGATGCTTGAGGGTTGAACCAGCAAGCATTAGCCATGAGTCAAGGCCTGCCTTAGAGAATGGAGTGTACACAACAAGCTCCTCTAAACAAACAATAGAATATATCATCTTCAACACAATGTCATCAGGACTGTCATTACAACTCTGGTTATCGAAAGAGTTTCGTGCAAAATACAGGCTTTTAAGGTAAGGAATCGATTCCTTCCATCTCTTGGATACACAGTTACAAAGTGCGACGTCTCTGGCATTTTTCATGTGTGATAATATGTATTGAACAATCGCATCTGGAAGCGAGTCCATTCTGTGAGGACATCAATCAAACGATTTTCAGTCAATAATCAGTAGTGCAGAACAAACAACAATCAATGTCAAACTAAAAGAATGTAACTAAATTGCAGTCATTAACGAACATTAATCAACTCAAAATAAGCTTGAATCTGAGATTTTTCTTACAACTAACTAGAAACCAATTTCAGATATACTAATAAATGACACAAAATTGAGAGAAACCCAGATGAGAATCAAACATCTTAAGAAAAAACCACATGAAATTCAAACAAATTATACAAAGAGGAGGAAAAT
Organism: Murraya koenigii; assembly: GCA_025617385.1. Classification (NCBI taxonomy): domain Eukaryota; kingdom Viridiplantae; phylum Streptophyta; class Magnoliopsida; order Sapindales; family Rutaceae; genus Murraya; species Murraya koenigii. The sequence goes on from CM046812.1 coordinate 14,307,009, forward strand.
AGAAATTCTATGCATCAATTTGAGAGCTAAAGACAAAACCCATTTGCATAAATTCATGTTAAAGCTTCAAAATGTACAAATTTTCATCAATGCTCAAACAAACAATTAACACATAAATTTATGTAGCAAAAAGAAAAATGGAGGACAGCTTACAGTTAACAGTTACAAATTTGAAACGAAATGGAAAGAAACAGATCTAAGCTTTGGCCTCACGAAATATTTTCAAAACCTTGAAAGCCGAGGCCTTTGCTTTTTTATCTTTTATATTTCTTTCACTTTGAGAAGAAAAGACAGATTCGTGATTTGCAATTTATATAAAGAGAAAAAATATCAAAGTGAGAATCTGTGACTTTTTTTTTTTAATATTTTTTAAAAATTTTAGTGCAGAGAGCGCGACTGCGCAAAGGGCTGGAGGGTTTTTGTGCTTTTCAAAATTTAAAAAGTTTTCAATTGAGCCCTCGTTAACGGGCATGAACTTAGGAAACAAGCCGAAATGGCCCGGCCTAGGCCCGCTTGCGGCTTTGCAATTTCAAAATTTTGAATTTTGTTACCGTTTCTACAGCCTAAATTTTTATCAGATAGATCCCTGTAATTTAGTAATATCTCAACAAGAGTTCATTATTTGTCTGTTTATATAAAAAAATTGATCATTAATAATGGAAAATTCCAAAGAAAAGTTATTTTTATATAAACAGGCAAATAACGAAGAAGAGCTAATGCATAATTAAGAAAAGTTATTTTATAAGATTTTATGAATTTTGCATGATCTCTCTAAAATATAGTTATCCAAAAGTTATTTTCAACGTAGTTACATAATTTTTAAAATGTATTAAAAAGTTCTATTTATAATAATAATAATGCACATTATAAAATTGATTGACAGCTCATAAAAGGCTGATCTAAAGGCTTAGGCTTGTAAGATTGTTAAGGTTGTTAAATCAGGACTGAATTTTAAGGAAGAGAAGAAGATTTGGAACTTAGTCAAATTCCATATGCTAAAGACATTGAAGTAGAACAGAAATCTCAATTATCATCACATTGGTGCCCTATTTATTAATAAGTTAGGCATTACCAGATACCTAATGACTATTAAGGACATACAATAATACTTTAGTTTCTATTGGGACATCCATGCTGATAAACATAAATATCAAGGATATAGCCAAGAAAATGTATGATATTACAAAAAAAATTGATACTTTGATTGCCTTTGATGGAACTAAGAAGACATTTGTTAAGGCTAACTATAGACTATTATACATTGAATGTGGAAAATAAGATGGGAATTATCCCAAAATGTAATTTCGGATGTGTTGTTGATAAGTTTATTAGGAATCTAAACGGGTGATTGGTATTGGTTTTTAGCTAGTGTAAACCATTTAATGAAAAAAAATAATAATAAAATGCATTTGGTTGGCATTTTTATTGTTAAAATTTTTGCTTTCTATTTATAAAGAAGTGCAAAAAACACATTTTTCAGATTATATATTTTACAACCACTTTAGTTGTTTATTTTATTTGTTAAAAATAATATTCACAACAAGAAAAGACCATTAAAGAAAATAATACAACTATTGAAAATAGTTTTCATTAAGAGATTTTGTCACTCTCTTTCATCGTCTTTAAATTTTCAGACAATTAACCAAACATATTTTTAGATTCATTGAAAACTAATAATTTCTATATTACGAAACAAAAATAAAAACACAAATTGAAAAATAATACCAAAAGCATCCTATATTTTTTTCGTTATTTTTAAATATGCACTCAGATATATTTTTTACAATGTTTTTCTTTGGAATGCCAAAAAAAAAAAAATCTGCAAATGATAGATATATATAATCATTTATGTAATATGTCATTTATTAAAAGTTAAACATTTCATATTTTTTAAGATTACTTAATAACTATATCATCTCACCATTCACCTCACAAGTGTTGCATCACTTGAAATAAATTCCATTTTTCTCTTTTCCGAATTTTTTTTGGATTAGAATTTAGAAACAGATTTTTAAACTATTTGAGTGTAGGTCTTTTCTCATTCACCAAAAAGTTACTAAACTTAGGGATCTATTCAAATATAAACGAATATATTACTAAGGGATCTATGCAGATATAAACAAATCTATTTGAAGTATCTTCAAAACTAAGGGATCTATGCAGAATTACTATTTTTACTATAATCGCGCAAAGAGGATTGCATGTTTTGTATGCTGCCCGTACTGAACAGAAGGCACGTGTGAGATGAGAATTGGTGATAGATCTGATTTTCATGGGCATCTTATTTAGAATACGGGGCAGTGATACTTACCCCCAATTTTTTTTTCAAAACCACCCCATAAAAAAACATAAATACTAAAAATACCCCAATCTATTTAATAATCATATTATTTTGCTTTTCTTTTTTTTTAGATTTTTATTTATTTTAATTTAAAAAATAATTGTTAGGCAACACCAACATATTATCAAAGGTTTCATTTCGTATTTCCATTCCTTTAACACCACAAACTTTGCATGTCAAGGATTTAACAATTCATGTAATCCTCTTGACAGCTTAGAGGCCAAGCAACTTGAAATGTTTTGATAATTGTTGAAGAGAGCATTTATGTTTGGTTTTGAAATCCAACATAAAAATTGCATCGTGTCTACGGCAATGACATTAATGGAAATTACACCAGACGGGGATATAAGAGCATCAATCGGAATGTCATTTGGGGCAATTGACATGATTTCTTCACTAATGACAACTTTTTAATAAAAAAATTACTTTTAAGAAACCATAAATTAATTCGTATGAACAGACAACTTTTTAATTAAAAATTACTTTTAAAAAATAAAACTTACTAATTCCATTTGAAATTCTTCCCTTGAAATATCTTCTTCCTCCATCAATGTAATATTAAGTACATTTTCTTTTCCAGATTCTTCCCTTTGCATTTTTTCTTCCTTTATAATTACAACATTGACTTCTTTTTTTATTTTAATTGTTAAGAAAGAGTTTAAGAACATAAAAGCTTATGAGTTTATATGGTGTAATAAATTTAACTTATAAATTATAATATAATAATTTAACTAATAATTATTTAATTACCTATTTTAGTCATTTCACGTAAGGATAATATTGTAATTTTAAAAATCTAATAAGTGAGGTGGTTTTATACAGAAGGAGGTGGTGGGGGGATGTCACCACCCTTAAATAAGTCATCATGCATTTTCAAAATTTTTATTATAACCCTAATATTTTATAAAATGATAATTATGTCCTTTTTTTCATAAACCTTAATATATAAATAAAATACAATTTAAACTTTTTTTATTTTGATCATTGTATAATAAAATATTTTGTAATAAAATTCACTAAATGCATATATTCTACTTTTCAAACTTACAGCAACTGCAACAACACATTGCAAATAACATACGTAGTAAATTGAACACAAGAGTTAAAAAACAATATATACAAGACTTAAAATTTGATCTAAGTAGTCCTGAATCCATAATTTTGAAAAATTGAGAAAACCTAATTATCTACTTCATTCATTTTTTCAACTTGCTTAATAAATTATTTTAATTTTTTTAACTTGCTTAATAAATTACTTTAAATTTCCGTATATATAAATATAGTTCTTTTTTAATATGGGCATCTCATTTTAGATAGAATGGAGATGCCACTAAAATACAAATAAGCAGATATTTTAATATATCGAAATTGTATTTTTTGTTTGTTAGTGGCATCCTCACTTTATTAAAATGAAGGTGTCCTCGTTAGATAATAATAATAATAATTATTATTATCATCATCATCATCATTATTGACTTTATTAAAGTCAGGAATCCATGAAACATCTCTCTCTCTCCCCTCTCTCACACACACACACACACCTTCCTCTGAAAGCTAGGACTCAAGCTCAAGACATGGATATGGCTTAAGAAAGGGTAGACGAAAACTTGGTTGAGCCCGAACTCGGTCTTTTGAGGGATTCCGAAATTTCTTTATTTCTTCACTAGGGATTCTCGAGTCATTTTCTTGAAAATAAATTATATCATTGTGGAAAAGTCTCAAATGAGTAATGCTTATCAGTCCATTATTCACACAATCCCTTCGATAACTTATTAATAATTCTATGAAATGAGAGTTATCATAATATATAAAGACCTGTACTTGCATTACTTAGAGAGTAAATGATGAAATTTTATTATATTTTTATAACATTTTGTATGTGTATGTATTTAAGTATAGTTAGAATAAAATGATGTGTTGAATATCATTTCATGCCCTGATTTTGTGCATAATTATAGGTGACCCCAGCTTATGGTATGATAATAGATGCTACAGAAGAATGATCACATGCTACAGCAATAGGCTTTTAGAAAAAGACAAAAGATTGGTTTGCACGTGAACAAAATCAAGCATGAATCATGAAGAATGCTGGAGGAAATACTGTAGTAAATCGGGAGGAAAATAGACTGACAAAAACTATCCAGCCTATCACGCATCAGCAAACAAAGCCTGCTGCAGCCGTTACTGTACTGCCACTATCAGATGCAAACAAAACAATGGTAGGCAACACACAAAATATCATGTGGTCATAGGTTATCAAATGGTGAAAAGTGGCCTCATTTTCTCTTAAGGTTACTCCAATTCCAAAATATAAAATGACTCATTTTAAGGAAACATATGAGATTGAACAGATCTTCATCATCATCTTTACAATATCCATTCTCTTCCATCATCAACCACAACTGTTACTCACAAGAAGCAAAGGATTTTTAGAGCTGCAACAGATGAGAAACATGAAGAAGAATAAAGGATACTGAAAGATTAAAACATGATACTTTTATCTTTGTATTTGTTTACTTTAAATCTCTATTTGATGATGTATTTGATGACATACTCTTGCATTGTCAATGTTTTAAAGCTCATCATAAGTTAAACTTTTAAGTAGTTAGATTTTAAATGAACTTGATGGTTATGTGACTTATATATATATATATATATATACACATATTGCTTATTCACCATAGCATTTTGTCTTAGTTTTATTTATTGTAAATTTCTATTTTGGTTAATCATCAATTTAGTAGATATAAGCTAAGAAAGAGCCTAAAAACGGTCTGACTTAGTAGAACTAGCCAAGATAATACATTGTTTTAGATTGAGTTTCTCGAATTGAGTTTATATCAATTTGAATAGGGTCATATTTAATCTAAAATTAGTGAAGAATTAGACATAATGATTCACCTTATAGGGTAAATGAAACCTAAAATGTGTAACGTTATATCTAGATGTTAGCTTAACAATTTGTCACTGTTAGGTTACTTTTAGATATAAGATATTCAACAGGCAACAACTGAGGATGCATGAGTGATTATACCTAGTATTGTAGTAAATATTGTAGCAACTGAAATTTAAATGAAGGGTAGTCAATAACCATTAAGTGAGTTTAGAATCTAATTATCCCTTTGTCATTAAGTATATCTTTGTGTGTGATGTACCCTTTCTTTTACTGTATTTAGGTTATTACACTTTTTAGTTTTATTAGGTCTTTAATCTCAACAATTATTATTGTTTAATTATTTTTAAAAACTTGCACTATAAGATTATTGTAACAATTTTCAATACATCAATCCCTATAGAGACGATCTGAATACTTATAATTATATTACTTATTATGTCCACTTGCACACTGACATATATTACACATCATATAAGGCACAAGCACAAGCAATACTTATCGGTTGCCTTACTTGAGAAATAGTTTCATAACAATGGAGACGAACCAGAATAACATCCAATCTTGTGTCTGGATTAAGTGGAAAGGGGGATATATGAAGTTTGGTCTATTCCTCTGTGCATATCTGTGATGGGTAAATTCTTATGAACAAGAGGCAACTTTCGTGTAATTTGTAATTGGATGTAATTGTTAAGATTTTCTCTCAAATAAATTTTTCTCTTAATATATCTCATTTTCTTCCTCAATATTTGAAGTGGTCGGTAATACTTGATCATTCGAGAATCCGACAGAGTTCCTCTATGCATCTCTATGATAGGTAAATCCCTATGAATAAAGATTAACTTTCATGTAATTTGTGATTGGATGTAATTGTTAATATTTTCTCTCGGATAAATCTTTCTCTTAATCGATCTCATTTTCTTCTTCAATCTTTGAAGTACTCAGTAATACTTGATCATCAAAGAATCCGCTAGAAATCTCTGCCATTTCTTATATATATATATATATATATATATCAAGCTTGTTGGTAATCCTAGTAAGAAAAAGACAAGCAATGGTTTGGGCTCAATTTAAAATTGGCGGGAAAAGCCTGGGTTTTATGGAGTGGAAGACCCTATTGTCTAGGAGTTAGGACTTTAAGAATTGTGGCCGTAGAATAAGCCGGCTCAGAATAAGCTTCACTGAGAAAGAAATGTTTGAATTTGACAAACTCAGTATACTCAATAATAGCTTGATAGTAAGGTTGGAGTTTTTGTAAATCCCATGGTTTAAAAAACCAACCTTTGGGGAAAATCTTTAAAACAGCTTGAAAAAGATCAGTATGATAAAACCCATCTTCCATAGATAAAATATTTTGATGATGAACTTTATTATACTACTCCGATTTTTGTGAAAGCTTTTCCTGGGAAACAATAATTTGAGAGGAAGAACTTCCACAAAAAATTAATTCTTTAGAAGAAGTAGGTTTTGTTATTTCTTTAGAAGTAACATTTTTTTGAGAAAAAGCTTTAGATTTTGAAATGCTTTGTAAAGCAACCATAAGTTCAGGGGATTTAGAAATGGATTGCATCCATTCTTTTACCTGTTCATCAGATGCTAAGGCTTTAGATTGAGCTTCATGCTCTTGACCATATCGATCCAAGATTTAATTGGCATGACAGAAGATAGTAACTTGTCTTTAGAGGGAGTATTATGGGGTTCTTTAGAGATCATTTGAGGGGAAGGGTTGCAAGAGGTGCAATGTCTTTAATAATGGCTTTACCCTTATCTTTCTTTTTGGGCGGCATTATCTGTTTTACAAAAATTCTCTGGTTAGAAAATCAGGAATAGAATTTGTATCACCTTTAATAAACTCAATATCAAAATCAAAAACACTTAAAATAGCTTGTCATCGTGCAAAAATTTGTTTGGATTCAATGTTTTGAACATCTTTTTCTAAAATATGTTTTACAGCTTTATAGTCGATTCTAAGTAAAAATTTCTGATTTAATAAATCACTTTGGAATTTTGATATGCATAACACAATGGAAAGAATTTCTTTTTTAATAGTAGAATAGTTTTGTTGGGCAAACCGTTAAATAAAGCCTTAAAGTGGATTAGATATCCAATACCTAACAAAAAAGACTTACTACAAAAACTCCACTCTGCTTTCATATTCTCAAAATTTGACATAAAATCAGGATTTTGGCAAATTCAAATTCATCCTAAAGATCGGTATAAAACTGCTTTTACTGTTCCATTCGGACAGTATGAGTGGACTGTTATGCCATTTGGTTTAAAAAATGCACCTTCTGAATTTCAAAGAGTCATGAATGACATTTATAACCTTTATTCAGAATTTTGCATTGTTTACATTGATGATGTTTTGATCTTTTCTAATACAATTGATCAACATTTCAAACACTTAAAGACTTTTTATTTTGCCACTAAAAAAACTAGACTAGCTGTTTCTAGTTCGAAGATTTCTTTGTTTCAAACTAAAATCAGATTCCTTGGACATTATTTTTCTAAATGAACAATTACTCCTATTGAGAGGCCTCTTGCTTTTACAGACAAGTTTCTTGATAAGATTCTTGATAAAACATAACTATAAAGATTTCTTAGTAGTTTAAATTATGTTCTTGATTTTTGTCCTAACATCAATAGGATTTCAAAACCCCTTCATGATAGATTAAAGAAAAATCTTGTTGCATGGACTGATGAGCATACCAAAGCTATTAAATTAATAAAACAAACAGTTAAAGAAATTTCTTACTTGTTCCTTGCTAATCCTGCATTACCTAAAATAGTTGAAACTGATGCATCCGACTTAGGATATGGTGGCATTTTAAAGTAAGTTAATAATAATAAAGAACAAATAGTACAGTATATTTCTGCACATTAGAATGATTGTGCCTCTGATAACTATACTTGTAGACATCCATATAGGTTTAAATTAAAAGTTTTAAACGGCATGGATTCTTTACTCTGTAGAGCATCTTTTTTCTCTAGTTCTTCTTCTGAAAGGACTAATGTTTCAAAGAATGTTGTGAATTCTGAAGATTTTATAATTGAAGATTTTAATAAAGTTATTGATTGTTGGGAATTACCAAAGATTTCTAAAGACACAATTTATAAAACAAAAAACTTGATTTTTTAAAGACAGATTATGTTATAAAAACTGAAGAACGTGACCACTCTTTCAAAGCCTTTTGAAACAATTCATTTGTTTTCAGAACACTCTTTAAAGCACTTAAAAGAAAAGAAATTTAATTATGTGCATATTGGTTTAATCCAAGTTGGAATAAAGCCCTTTACTAAAGAAGGCCTAGACACTTCCATCTTAGCGGTTCTAAGAGATGGCTGATTCATCTCTTTTGATGATTCTTTACTTAGCAGTATTGAATCGAGTATCTGTAAAGGTCCTATTTTGTTTGATTGTTATCCAAACATCGCAGTCTCACTTAGAAACAAAAATATCCTCAAAAGCATGATTCTTCAGATTAAGACCCACAACACACTCCTGGTTGTTTTTCTTCAATTCAAAGATAACCGTGCAAAGTCTTCCAAACTGGTTCCAACAATGGTGGAACTATTTTGGTTCTAGCCTAGATATCTTGACACCCAATGCTAAAAATTGCCTAAACCTTTTTAAAGCTCATTATATCCCTTCTGAGTCTGAGAAGATGTTTCCTCATTTTCTCTGCTTCTGTACAAATTTCTTTCTTTCGTGAGTCAAATTTCTTTCTCTCTCTCTCTCTAACTCTCTCTTTTCTCTCTATCTCTCTCTTTCTCTATCTCTAGAAAACGATGAACAGAAGAATTTGAGGAAATATTTCCTGTCTTCTGAGTTTTCCCCTCTCCTCTTGCAATCTTTCTTTAAAGCATTTAGCTTTCATTTTAATTAAATGTAACCATTTATCTTATAATTTATTTTAAAGCAATTAAAGTCTGTAATTAATTTATTTTATGCATTTTATTTTATGCATTTTAATTTCTGCACTTTGCAATTTATTTAAAGTTTTCTTTATTTATGCATGATTTGTAGACTGATCTTCTATATCAGATCTACCATACAAACTGTACGTTCCTCTGAGGCATAGAGACCGGATCTCTCCCCTCAGTTGTATTTCTCCTCCCTCCTCACTTAGAGCACCATTTCTAGGATCCAGATTTGGTACTGTGTATGCTAGAAAGCCAACCATAATGTATGTTTAATTTCTGTCCAACCCTGTGTTGCTTAGGTTTGATTTAAAGAATAAAATTGGTTTAAAATTGAAAGATCTATAAAGAATTAAATTTAAAGAATTTTAATTTGGTATTACATAATTTATTGTTTAATTAAAATCTAATTTTGTATATTTCATGGAACTCACTTACATTCCACGATCCTAGTTCTTATTATTATTATTATTATTATATATATAAGTGGTTTTCAAATCAAGAATCTCTAACCATATTAACGTCAGAGATGAGATGAAATATTAATATACTACAAAATAAAATATACAACCTGTATTTTTTTAATTGTTAGCTTAATCTTGACTTTAATATGGTTATGGATCTCTGATAGAATCAAGAATCTTAGAATTTATTAAAGTTCGGAAAAGTTATTAAGTCATATGGATTAATAGCTTTCTCAATTTTAATAAAGTTCATGATCTTAGATTAGTTAAAACCATATATATATATAGGCTTTAGGTTAAAAAATTTAATAGAATAATAGATGAATTGAAGATGTTGTATTCTCATCAGCACAATTTCAAAGATTTTGGTTATAACTTGCATGAAGCATGAACTCCAAAACTGAACTAACATAATTAATCAACTTAGGCTTCGTTTGAGATTAAAATTTGATAACTATACCTTAAAAGCTACAGTACTAAAATATTTAGCAAACATTAATTGTTGTAATTTAAAAATTAAGTTGATTTAATTTTACGTTTGTATGATAAAAAATCTATTATATCTTTACTAATATTCAAAATTATTATCTACAAATTATATTTGCTATATACTATTAACTTTTATTTCATAGTTATAATTTTTTTTCACAATACTACAGCTTAAAAGGTACATATCTCAATACCAAACAAGACCAAACAAGCCTCATGAAAGAATTAACAGGATTTCAATGGATAAAATTCTACCTAGCGGTCGAGTGAATTTGGCACAATTACATCCATATGTTCTATAGAAGCATCTTCATTTTGCATTGACAGAATTACAATGAAGATCTAATTTGATTGGGCTCGCCAGCTCGGTTCTGGGCCCAAGCCTGGGTTTTAGTTTTGACGAAAATTTAATTTTGTGGAAAGGAGATTTACAAAAATAAACTTTATTTATTTAATGGAAAAAAATGATGAAAAATAGAAGTTAGTTGGAGTCTTATTATGCCATCATAGCACATGCTCATCCAACCTCAGTGCAATGCATGCACATAATTGGAGTCTTATTAATTACAAAATCCTTGAAGATAATTGGCCCACGTGCATGTCCCATATTGGTCAACTCCTTTTGTGCCTCGGCACTAGGTTGAGTAAGAATCACAATCACAACTCTTCAAAATATTATGATAATGATTAATGATTGATGAATAGATTCATAGGAGTAGTATGCAAGTAAGTGACCATAGTCTTTTACCCACATTTGACTTTCATTTCATTGTTTGTCACAACTCACAAGCAAAGCTTCCATCACAAGATAAACACACAAGCAAAACAAAACTTTGCCCATTGGCCATTAACTATTAAAATTAATTTTTCAAAATTGTAATAATTTAATCATTCAATTTTATATTTATAATTTTTAAATGTATTTATTGGTTCTAACTTCAACATTTAATTTGTTAGAAGACATATTTTAGAAGTCATTCTCTAATATTAGTTAAAAAACCAATTGTAAGTTGTTGCTTAGTTATGTGTTTTGAAAAGATCTTTTGAAAACAACAATGAATACTCCACTATTTTTTTTTGAAATAATTTCGTGATCTCTCTTGGATATCACCAAAGATGGAAACTCATATTTTATTTATTCTTTTTATTTTATCTTAAAAAAATGGGGACATATACAATGATATATTGCTAATCAATTTGCAGCTTTAGCGTCACCTTCGTTTCTGATAAAGTTGTTTTGCAAAATTTTATATTATAGTGTGCTACACCTCCAAATAATATCTTAAGAGATTGGATTAAAAAAATTGATAACTCATAAATTACTTTATAATTATTTTTATTTTCAATGATTGAATACAACATTCATTATTTTAAATAAAATCTCTTCAAATATTAGTTACGAGATTCTAGATTTCACCTATATTTTAGCCAAATCTTATGAGATATTAATAAATTTACCCTAAATTTAAAACTTGAACAAGAAGATTTTAATGAGCTAATGACCTTTTATAAGAGAAAAAGGCCAAAAAAGAGAACCACTCTCGTGATACATGTTGAAATTGAACCAATTAATTTATTAATGAAAGTAGTTCAAAAAAGATAAACAATTTAAAATAATTTATTTAATCCCAATATCCATAAAAAGTAAAAAGACTCTTCTCTCCCCCATCTTTATTCTTTCGCCTTTGCTTCTCCTCAACGTTCGGTAGCCTAAAAAATATAATTTTTTTAAAAAAATTCCCACTAAGAGAGTATAAAGTGAGGGAGACTGAAGTGGGTTTCACTTTTTAGTGGGAATAAAAGTTAAAACCAATCAACAAACCGAGTGTAAAATGATAATTGGAACAATGACAATTGGGTCCCTTAATTTTTACATTTTCTTAAATTTGTATAAGTTTTATGATTATTCTAAATAGGTCCTTGAATGCCAACTAAATGTCCAAAGCAACCTTATATAAAATAATTAAAGTGAAAAAACCAAAAGATTAAAATAAAAATGGACTAAATTAAACGATTGAGTTTTACTTTTTCAACTGATTTTACTGACTATAGTTCATCTTTTAAGAATCAATTAATTTATTTCACTAATAAATAGAATAAAAATATCTGTCGAAGTAAGTTTAAATTCAACGTAAAATACGAAAATTAATCTAAATATACAATATAATTGAATTTAACGACAATGGTTCATCTTTTATGAATTGATTAGTTTGCTTTATTAATAAATAGAATACAAATATCAACTAAATTAAGTTTAAATTCAATATAAAAAATAAAAATTAATTTAAATATACAATATAATTAGATTATAGCTTAAATTCAATTTGAATCACCATAAACTTAGTTTGATTTATCAATGTGTTCAAGAATAATTAGAAATGAGCCTTAGTCAGGCTTATAAGAGTATTTGAATGGAAGTTAAATCAAAACCAATCTTCTGCAAATTTAATAATAGTGACCTTGAATTTCAAACCAAAAGAACAAAAAAATAGTGGGCTTTGTTCATTAGAGTTAAGAAAAGGGTAGTTTTGTAATTCAAAAACAAACTAGAGATGTATTTGATACAAATGAAAAAAATCATGGACTTATTTGTGGATTTGTAATAATGCAGGGATACCATGATATTAACCATAACAATAATAACAAAAAAAATAATTTTTAGAGAGAGAAGAAGAAGAAGAAGAAAGAAGAGAGAGAGTTTGCTTTGTATCGTTGAGAAGAGTCTGTGGCGTACGCTGCTCATTAACACCTGTCTCTCGTCTCCATCTACTCTGTGCATTCCTGTTGATGATAACTGATAGAAAAAAAATTAAAAGAATTTAGCTCAAATTCATTTGATTATCAGTGAAAAAAGAAAAAGAAAACTCATACCAGATGCTCTTTCAATGGGTAAAAATGAGCAAAATCTGCAGCAACAGCAGACCAATCACACTCCAAATCACCGTTCTTCTAGATTCTTCTGTGCGAGTTGTTCGACGGTACTGCAACTGATTTCTAAGGAGCTCAGTCTCAAATGCGTCGTCGTTTTGTTCTTTAGTTTAGCCGTTTTTCTTTCTGGGCTCTTCTGGATTCTTCCTCGCTCCCAATTTCAATCCGGGTTTGATGCAAAAGCTGAAATTAAGCTCAGTGGTACGCATGTAATCACATTCCATTTGAGTCATTATAGGGTTTTGACCAATTGGGATTGTTATAGTTTTGCAATCTATTTTACTCTGTAATTAGGGTTTCTATGTTGGTTTGATTAAATGGGTTTGTTGTTAATTACACTCTTTTGTTGTTTAATTAGGGCGTTCTGGTGTTTTGAACAAATGGGTGTGTGTTATTTTGAGTTTTTGTTGTGAGATTAGGCTTCTGGGGTGTTTAGAGCAAATGGCTATTTAGCATTTTGTGATTTTATTGTTTGATCTGGTTTCCACAGAGCTAAAAAGCAAATGGGTAGGTGTTAAATTTTGCTTCTTTCTTGTTGTGAAAATATATTGTTTGGATGTTTAGAGCTAATGGGTATTTAATGATGTCTCAGCAGTTGGCTGTGCGAGAGTTAGGGTTGTGTATTGTTTAAGTTAATGGGTATGTATTCCATCACATTGCAATTTGATTGTTTAGATTAGGCTTGTGCATAATTACATTTTGTTTTTTTCAGTAATTTTGAATTTTTGATAATTTGAGTGGATCACCATGTGACCTCATTGCTTGTGTTGCTTCACAATAAGATTATTTTAAGAATATGAAGAATGGGATTTTGGTTTCTACATCTTTGCAAGTTGATCATGATGTTTTGAGGAGATGGCCGTGCATTTCCCTCTAGGATTTTGGAGCATGATTTCTTGAAGATTGACATAATCAGGGTCATGTAACTATGTTAGATTCCATGCATTTCGTTCAATGCTAAGGCTGATATAAATTTCATAGCAATAATTATGCTCCTTTTAAGTAATTTTATTTTTTTATTTTTCATCGATGCTAAGGATGATATATTGCTAAGTAATATTGTTATTAATGCGTGTATTTACTCCAGTGGATTTTGAGAGTGATGATGAACTTTTGATGATCTGGCTATCAAGAGTGGAGTGAGTGGTAAACCTCGAAGGTATGGTGATTGAAGAATTAGTGAAAAATGTGGTAAAAGGATGTTGCTGTGCATGCAGTCATAGGATGTTAATATCAAAGGGAGCGGGTCAAATATTTCCAGAGCAGGGGCTAGAATTGGACATGGGATAATTACATATCATGACATGAGTGACTTTCCTTGATCTGCTTTCCTTTTCTTGCTTATTTATGTATTTTATCTGTTTATTACAGCCTCAGTTCAGGCATCTTTCAGACTGCAGAAACCAGTTTCAGAGCTTGTTCCTTGCATTGGAAGGCTAGAATATGACATCTACGGGGAGATAGGTGTCCCTGATACAAAGGTCTTCATTAGCTTCTTTGTTCTTCAGAATTAATTGTTAAACAATATACAATATTGATCTGAAAGTTGTTAGCTTTTTGCAGGTGGCTGTCCTATCCATGCACCAGTCAGGTGCTTCTAACTGGACTGACATAGTGTTTGGCGTCCTTTCTGATCCAATAAATGTTCATATAAATCCAGTGTCCTTAAGTGTGCTTAAGTCATCCTTAATTGAGCTGTTCCTCCAGCAGTCCAATCTGACTTTGACAACAACAGTTTTTGGCCAGCCTTCTATGTTTGAGATATTGAGGTTTCCTGGGGGAATCACTGTAATTCCTCTTCCAATTGCTTACATTTGGCAGATGCCCCAGATTCTATTTAACTTTACTCTCAATAATTCTATATCTGAAATAGAAGAAAACTTCATTGAATTGAGTGATCAGTTGAAGTTTGGATTGCGTCTAAGGCCATATGAGGTAACTAACTAGTTCTTTTAACTTTCAACATGAATTTCTTATGTACATGGTTGGTTTTCAGATGGATTTTGGAGGATTTCATACTATCAAACTTATATGTTGTTGTAATACATGTCTGATAGCCATTAGGTTTTGGATTAGGCTTAATGTTAATGGTAGACCTCACTGGAGTTAGTAGCTTGACCTTCTATTTTAATTGAAAAATAGGGAAGAGGGAAAAAGATCATTGTAGCTTCTATGAAAGACTTGATCCATGCTCTTGGACCAGGTTCTTTAAAATCTGCAGTTGTCAGCTGTTCAGTGAAAAACTGGCTGGTAGAGGCAGATTTTTATGGGTTCCTGTAAATGTTTTCTTTGCAATTACCTGATTAGTTACCAAGCCTGGTTTTTTGAGTTATGCAATTTTTTTTTTCTTTGAAAATGAGTTTTGCAATTGAACTAGCTGCTTTGTTTCCATTTTAATAAATAGGATGTCAGGTACTGATTGATTTCTTTATGTATAAGTTCAATATTAACTTCCCTTATCACCCTTTGCTGTGATGTAGAATGTGTATGTGCAAGTAATAAACAAGGATGGCTCCACAATATCTCCACCAGTCACTGTTGAAGCTTCAGTCATGTCAGAAATGGGGAGCCTTTTGCCACAGAGATTGAAACAGTTGGCTCAGATAATCTCAGATTCACCAGCAAAGAATCTTGGCCTTGACAACTCAGTGTTTGGTAAAGTTAAGGGTGTCGTTTTATCTTCTTATCTAAAGGATACACTTCATGCAACCCCTCCAACTCCTTCTCCAGCGCCATCCCCAGAACCATCAATATCCCCATACCCTGCCCTTTCTCCTTCGAACACTCCAGCACCCTCTCCTAACATTCATCGCCTCCCACCTTGTTCTAATTGTGAAGTTTCCTCTCCATCTGATCATGATCAGCCGCAGCCACCAAGCCTTCCAACTCCAGCACCTTCTTCTGCAACTGCTTACCCTCCTTGTCCTTGTCGATGCCCATATCATGTCCATCATCATACTGTTCCTCCAAGCTCTTCACCAGCTTCTGATCCTAACCCAACTCATTCACCTCCAATTGGTCTGCCAAAGTTGGCTCCTGACCTGTCACCCTTACCAGAAGTATCCTATAGCTCTAGTCGAGGCCATGATGTGGGAAGTGCAACAGCCCCTGTGGCTTCATCACTTGCATCGTCTCCTTCATGTATGTATTCCTGAGTTTTTATGTGTGTTGTATAAATTCCCTCTTTCTACATGCGTAATTTGGTTTTATGCGTTCATGAAGGTATCTTTTTGGTTAGGCAAGTTGTTCACCTGGACACTTCCTTTGTTTGCAGCTTCAGCAGTTGCACTTTTCTACAATGAGGCCTGGTTATCGGGATTTTGTGGAGTCTTGATCCTTTTCATTCTTTGCTGGTCATATTGATAGTTCATTCTGATCATACTACCTATAGAGTTTTGAGGCATTCCTGGCACCATGGTGGAATGATGTCAAATGCCTGAATTTTGTTCTAACAGGAATGGTAGAAGCTCGTGATAAGTTTGCCAGTTCTTTTTCCCCCCTTCCTTTCCTCCTTCATGGAAGCGACTTATTTGTAAATGAAATAGAACAAGGTCAAAGCCAAGAGGGTGGCAGGCTGCTCATCACAATTCAATGTTTGCGATATGTGAAGAGAACAATTTGTATGTTCTTCCCAAAGGGAATCAACTCTGGGTGTGAACTGTTGCAAGTTGACAAGTACAAATATTTCCTTGTTGCCGATGTCAAGAGAACCTTCAACTCCACTGACCTTTTAAGTGTAAAATATGCAGGTTCATTTTGAGCATCTGCAATGTAGTAGTACAAAGCAAAAGATGTCATGCAGAAATGGAATATAAACTAGTATCATAAATTACTCAAAAGATGAATACTTGTATATATGAATTCAGTATTATCTCAAATTTTTTACTGCTTTTTGAGTTGCTTGATGAATAAGATAACAAAGTTATTAAGCTGCATGTAAAACTGCATTTCTCAGGTAGGGAAAATAATAGTAATAATAATGATGATGAAGCCGACAATCAAGAATAATTTGAAGATCATATTATAACTTCATAAGAAAGTGAGCTGAACAATACAGTTCTTCAAAGTTGGACTGCTCTAACTTGGGCTTCAGAGGTATTCACAAAAGAACCGACCAGTTCTCTCAATAATCATTACCTAAGAAATTAGACAGTGTGCCATCTGTTTATTCATTATTGGAATGTATAATACAAAAGATTCATATCTAAACGAGCAGATGCATTTTCGGTGCAAAAATGATCGGGAGAAAAAGTCTTTCTCATTTCCTGTGAGTTAGCATGGGTCTTAGAAAGAGTGCTTGGACATAAAGTCAACTCTTCAATTGAGCTGCCTAGGTTTTTCTTTTCCAGTTGATAAGGTGGAAAATCGGTGCCCTGTCAGAGAAAATTCTGGAACCATCGGCAGAGGTGTTTTCATACTTCAAGGCAGGTCCAAGAAGCCATGACATTGCAGCTCCACCAAGCAAGCCTCCTACCTGGCATTGAGCAATGTGCATACCACAGAAGGATACACCCATAAACAAATCAATTGACATCAGCAAAATATAACAAGGACTCCCATAAAGAAAATCTCAATAATAAGGATATGAGAAAAAACTAGACCACCATATATTGGGGCTTTTTGTGTGTCGTAGTCGATGACTCTGCCATGGATACCTGTGAGGGTTTTGATTTGGGGGAATAACTCTAGGGAAGTTTAGGTAACTCCTAATAGTTACAGAGGGACTATTCTCCCTGACATATCCTAGACAAGGGGGCCCTGGCATATCCTAGAGAAACAGGTCAAGTAGAAATGTCATTACATGTAAAAAAAAAAAAAGTAATTTGGTGTCAATTCATTCTGTCATTTTGCAGTGCTATTTGATATGGAGATTTTTCAGAACACTATAAATAACTTATGATTCATATCTCCAAGATATTCTAGGACACTGTAAGCGAGACAAGACTCTCGCGAAACCTCCCTATGGATTGCCTCAATCCCCCTGAAATCATAATTTCTGCCAACATGCAGAAAAGAACCTTTATAAGACAATAGCAAATGTGCAACTTCCAATGGACAAAGCAGTCAAAATCAAAATCTGACATAATATTAGAGGCCTTGATCTACAAAGGTTCAGTAACCATTACTAACTTTATGCAGAATACCAAATACTTGTGCCACATTGTCACAATACGGTCAGCGCCTCAATATCATGACAACTGAACTAAGGCAGAAATTTTTGGCATTTGAGAAAAAGAAAAGCCAATTTGGATGCTTGTTTTCCCTTTTTTAACGTAGATACTGAATCAGATTTCAAAATATATGCATTTTTATCAAGAATTCTGTATCTGAAAGACTCATTCGTGGGATCCCATTTTCCTGTTTTCCAGGGGAAAAATATCACATACACAGAAAGAGAACAAGAGAGGGGAGACTTGTATACTTACATGTCCCCAGTTATCAATGCCTTTAATTAGAAATCCAATCGCCTGCATAAAAAATGCACTTTACCAGGTGGCTTAAACAGGCACGGATAAAAGAGATTCTAGCAAATCATTTCGTTTATTTGGAAGGATTCATAAAATAACATATGTTTCTCAAGTCAATATATGCCTGCCTTCTCTTTTGACAATGTTTGCAAAGCTGCAGAACATACCATATTAAAGATAATCACTTTTGCTAAATGCTGTAGCTCTGCTTTGCCACCTCCAAGAATGCTTCTATGTCTTATAATAAATACAGCAAAAGAACCAACCTACATAAAAAATTTAAACTAAGTACACCACAAAGGAAACAATTACCTTGAAAAAAATTTCAATCAGTGAACACCACAATAAATTTGAGGCATCAGAGCATTGATTCAATGGTCAAAAGAGCATTAAGATTGAAATTGTATGGCACTGAAACTTATTTTATCAGATTGTAAAGAGCCACAGTTAAAATGGTGATAAGTTTACTTAGATATTATCGCCAAGGGTGAAAGTAAGAAAAAAATCGAACGTCAAAATAGCATGTGAAATTGTAATAAATAACAATATAGGGACATATGAGCTAGCATTATTGAGAAAGAGAGAGGAAGACATTAAGGGCTGTAAATATTTCCACTTTCCAGGTTCTTAAAGAAGAAATCTCAGAAATAATTATAAGTTTGAAAACGTACAGCACTGAACCTGATTGAGTTATTGATTATTTGCCTATATGGTTGTAACATGGTAACATATACCAACATAAAGGACATTCAATTTTTTCCGGAAAGAGTTCAAAATGACGTACCAATCCAAAGATTGCTCCTGATGCACCAACAGCTGGGGAATTACAGAGACGATAACTCATAGCTGAACCTAATTTCTTCAACGAACTAAGTCAGAATTATAATGGGTAATCAATTTCATCACTTGTGACAGTGAGGTTATGAGATGTTACTTGCAATTGCTGAGGAAAAGTACAGTCCAAGATATCTCCTTGGACCACAGATTTTCTCCATGGTAGGACCAATAGAGTTCAAAGAATAACAATTAACCTATACAACATAATTTTTTCATATCAGACCAACATGAAAAGGATAAAAAATGATGAGAAATAATTCAAGCCAAAAGCTTCAGACCAGACCATGAGGTGTACAATATTTGCATGCAAAAAGGCACACGTAGCCAGCCTCCAGAACTGTCCTTTGTCAATTAGACTATTAATCTGCATACTTAAAAAGTTAATATAGAAAGTGGAGAGGAAAAAGGAAAATTCAAAAGTCTATCAGAATTAATGTCCAAATTTTCACCTTAGCTCCCCAGAAAAGCAGCTTGTCTTGTGTTGCAAATTGTGCAATATAAACTCTAGACAAGAAAAACAAACAGAAAGTTATTACTCTGCTTTGCACTCTCTCAGAAATTGGGAAATGAAGATTGAGGCCAAAGCCAAAAAAACTGAAATCAGGTAATATAGAAAAATTGTAAAGAATTGGGGCATTTGTTTATGTATAATAATTATTATATAGATAAGTGATAACTACAATTTATTTCATACAAACATGAGATGGTGATACTCACAAGACATTAACTGCAAGGAGGATATTTGTCCATTTCCTTCCAATAAATAAATTTCTCCTTGTCATCTCCAAATGTGATGTACCCTCAAGTCCAGAGTTCTTTCTCGTACCTCCACCATTGAAAAAAGATAATGAGGATGCAAATGCATCATTTGTGAATCGGAATAAGTTGACTCCATTGAACTGGAAGGCTTTTTCACACCATTGATCCTTCAATCTGGGTATATGACAGAGATGAGAGAGTTTCTGTTCAACAAGAGACATCAGATGGCAGAGAGAAATTTTGATACCCAAAAGAAACTACCAACAGATAATTCAGCAATCACGTACAGATGTTGCAATAGAAACAACTTAACCCTTTCATGTCATCAAGAAATGGCTGAGGAATTTCAGCATTCTATAGACAAATTTGATCTTACAGAGCCATAGATTGCCAAACATAAATTGATAAATATACTATGAATTCTGTAGACACACAATTAAAGATATAAAAGTCTGACAAAACGAACCCACATTTTGAATTAGGAGTTAGACATACAAGACTAAATGGAGCTACCAAAGTCTATGCATTTGATACTTTTTATTACATTTCTACCGAAGATTAAAGGGTTCAGATTCTCATTTTTTTTTTTTAAAAAAAAATAAATAAACAAAAGGGTGAAGCAACAAAATGTCATTACAATCCCCTTTAATTACAAACTCTGCACAGGCCTGATAATATCACATATGAAAAATGACATGGTATATCTGTAACTGTTGCAGTTCTGATTAAATTCAAAGCACAATAGCTAAACTGTACAATATACACCGGTGCTGGCTCACCGTTATTATTGTCAGCAGTCTGTCAGCTCCGTATCATCATTTTAGCATTTTTCATTAATTAATTATTAACCACCCAACCACTTATACAACTAGTGATTTCACATATGCATTTCATGGCTCATAAGTCAGTGGCATTTTTTGTAATTTCCCAATCAAGTGAATTTTTTCTTTTTTTATTTGTCTTTTTTATCAATTGAATTAGACTGAGTAACAACATTACTTAGAAATTCAAAGAGTGTAACATACATACAATATTTACTAGCAAAAGAAACAAATTTGTATTCGCAGTGACAAAACAGAAAAAAAAAATTGGTTAAAAGAAAGGGGCAATTTTGTAATCGTACCTTGACGGAGAAATGGAGAAGGCGGCGGGCGTGGTGGGGGTGGTGGTGGAGGAGAAGATGAGAAAGGCTGAGAGAGAGAGAATGTTTGGCTCTTGTTGTTATCAGATTCAACGGTGGTCTGGTCAGCCAATCGAACGGCTCATGATGATAATCAGGCAAAGCTCTGCCTGATGCTGATGATTCCATTTTGTTTTTCTGTCTCAAGTTTCAACAGCCTTCGTTTCAAAGTAAGAAACTAACAAGGAGCCAACGGTTCTTGTTTTGTTTATGTACTATTTATTTTTTAAGAAAGCCCATCAACATTCGACCTTTTTAATAATAATAATATATATATTTTTTTGAGATTTTCGATAATTTTTGTATACGAACATATCCAAATTTCATTTAATTAATTATAGGAAAAGACAGTTGCTCATCATTTGAGAAAATGATTACAGAAATTATTTTATTTTAAAAAATAATTAAATAATTTCTTTTAAGATTTTTAAAATAAAATATAATTCAATCACTGTAGTTAATAGATATAATTATTCTAAAATATAATCTATGTGATTAATTCTAAAAAAAGAAAGTTTATAGGACCGTTTTGCTAAACCATTCTCAATGATTATTTTACTAAAAATTTAAAATTAGCATTGAGCTAAATCTTTCTACTAATTTTTAAAAAAATACAATTATTATATAAAAATATAAAATTAATTAAATCTTAATACGTATTAGTATACATGCATATGTGATAAAGAATTATGAAAAATTGAGCACCAAATTAGTTCAATCTGTCGTTAAGTTATCTAATTCTTAAATCTAAATTTTGAATACATTGAGATTGAAAGTTTAGATAAGAAAAACATCCTTATTAGTTGAGTTGATTAATATTTTTATTTTGGAAAATGATACTTGCAACCCGGGTCAAATCCCGAATGCAACAAACCGTTTTGCTAAATAAAAACGGCACCGTTTTGCTAAATAAATTATTTTCCCTACACAACTCCAGTTATTTTCCCTTCCATATAGCGACCAGGACAAGTGGACAACAACCACAATCCCCCTAAAATTGCCACAACTCATAGCCATCACGCCTCCAACCATTATCACTGCCACCGCCGACAGCCATTATGCGACAGTCACAACCATTCACAACCTTAGGCTCAGCACTTTTTCCACCAAGTTCTCATTATTTTCTTCAAAATCAGCCTCTTGTCAATCCTGCAACTCCTATTAAAACAAAACAAAAATGATAAGAGGCTAATGGCTCTCTGCAACAAGATCTCACTTTTCTTGAACCCCTATCTCTCCTTCTTTCTCAAAACTCTAATTCTCAAAACCCACCAGTCTCACTGAAACTCATTACAGAGAATTACTTCATGGAGAGGAGACCCAGATACAATGAATACGCTGAAGGTGAAACCGATGAAGGCTATGAGCCAAATCGATCACCTTTAAAGAAACAATTGAAGTTTCGGGGGGTGATTTTGACTGGTTCAAGAAAGGGTCCTCTGTTTCCTCTGTTTTTGGCTCAGTCAGTGCCTGTCTCTTCAACAACTTTACGGACAGAAAATCGGAAGCCGGCGAGTGGGGCACTTGAGTTGACTCATCCGACGAAGAATTGGTAAAAAATGAATGGGAATTTGTGGAATTCAAGAGGAAGTCGGCAAATGCAGGGGAGAAGAAGGGAATGATGGAAAGAAAGAGTTGTGCGAGCATTGAAGAATTGAAGGGCATGTCAATGGGAGGAAGAGTATTTAACCTTTCATATACGTAGATATTCTTGTTGAATTTAATTTTTTAAATTTAAAAAAAAAAATTAATTTCAAAACAGCGTCGTTTTCCATAACTTTCTGGGCTTGACCCAGAGTTTGACCGGGGCCAGGTATCACTGTATCAGCACTCTTTTACTGTATCTGTAAGAGAATTCAAACATATCATGGTTGTGAGAGTAAAATTGAAAAAAAAAAAAAAAGGAAAGAGAAACAACATATCATATAAACATATATATTGAGGCGGGAATAATGAAAAAAAAACAACACTAGCAGGTATCAAATCAAATTAACAAACAATACAGAGCCTCTAGCTCGAATTGGGATTCTGGAATCTGCAACATGAAACAATGCCATCCTCTTATCGTATATCATGAACAACAAAATAAGTATGAAAAAGCCATAGTTAATTTATGAAACAAAAAGATTTCATTGCAGCTATGCCATCTCTTCTACATTCAACTCCATGATCGAAAGGTGCGAAAAGTATAATTAATTTCATTAATAAAATAGATTTGTAACTGTAATGATTTTATTAAAAATGAATTATATACATACCTGCCTAGCTATTTAGAAACAAAATAAAGCTAGCCATACTTGCATCACTTCCAATTAACTTCACCATAATCATTGACATAATTAAATAGCTAAAGAATGAGCCAAGAGCGCCACCAAGAGCTAGACGCTGAAAAGAAAAATTTAACATACAAAGTCAATTTGTAATGCTAGAATGAATTATCAAAATATTTGTCATTGCAAATAGAAATTGCTATCATCTATTGATATAATGAATATAGTACCTATTACTATCATGGTTAAATCTCATAACACTTAATATAATATAATAAGTTTTATTGATAATTATGAGAAAAAAGATTTGTACTAAACTATGGTAATGAAATATAATTTTATAACTAGGTTGTGATCTCGGACTATTAAAAAAAAATTAATTATCATAATCTAGATTAAATTCACATTTTACGGAATGCGGACATTTGGAATAGAGAAAAATAGAAAAATGAAAAATAAAATATGCAAGAGAAATTGAAACTGACTGCCAGGAGAAGCATTATAATTACCATTATTAACCCTGCTATCCATAACATGAAAATGCCTATGTGCCCATTCTGATATAGCACGAAATGGCCTTAATCCCATCAAATGATTCCACCACAACTCAATATTATTCGCCAATTCTTCTTCAAATCTGTAATTATTATTATCGTAATAATGATTAGTATTAACATAATTATTATTCTCACCATCTCCATCATCTTGTGGCTCATCATGATGATGATCATTAATAATGTTACCACCACCAGAACTGAGTATAGAATCTTTCAACTCGTAACGGCAAACGGGGCACGTAGTGCTGTAAAGGCTCAGCCATGGAACAATGCAATCAGAATGATACAAATGTTTGCATGGCAGCTCCATGATCATCACTTCATCACTATCATCATCAAAATCATCATGAACCCTAAACTCTTCTTTGCAAATTGGACAGCATTGCACCTCGTTGTTCGCCATCAACCGGGTATTCTCCGAGATTCTCACTCTTTTCAGTGCTTCAATCGCCGAAACCGGTGTCGTTGTGGGCCCCGCAGACGGCTGAAGATCTTGCATTGGATATTCAATAATGGGTGGTGGTGCTGGTGGTGGTGTTGGTTCATCAAAATGGAGGGAAATCCAAGAATGAAGGTTGTGTCCATGATTATCTGGTGTGTCGAGAACTTGAGCCCATGAGTCGAGTCTGCGACCAGGCGGCGTCGGGGAAGACTCGACCCTGCCGGGAAAGACAGAAGCAAGCCTAGGCCTTGAGATATCAAGCTCGAGATAAAGTTGTGTGGAGCAATGAGGGCAGAAGAGTTCAGACGGGTCTGTGGATCGGAACCTCGTGGTACGTTGGCAGTTTTGGCACCAGTAGTAATGAAAAGTTCTGGTTCTTCTAGTTCCATTGACAATAACTCGCGGACGATTCTGAGCCAAAGACATGATTGATTGATTGGTTGATTCTTTAGCTTCAAGTTATTGAAATGGGTTTTGTGTTTTCGTTTGACATGATGAGAAAATGGATATGGGTTTTTCTATATATGTATATATGTGCGTGTTTTTGTGTACGGTTTATGCATGGCGAGGGAGAAAAGGATAGCTTTTAGAGCTACAGGAAGTGATTCTTTGTTTTGTTTATAAGTTTTGTTTTGGTTAATTTGATAGCTAGCAGGTTTTGTGAAAGCAAAGGATGATTGAAAAATGTTGCGTACGTTCACGTTACTATTATTTTTCCCAATCTGTTTACGCCAACGACAATCCAATTTTCTTTTACCTTTATTGAATTAACCTCTTACCTCTTGTTTTCAGCACGCACAATAGCTTTTACCACTTCAATTCGAAGGCGTACATTTAAGCTACATGTAGGAGAAATCATAGTTAGGTTCTTAGTATTTGTATTAAATATAATGAAAATTGAAACATAATTATTCTCAAATTGTGACATGTAGGTCCAATAATTTTGGAGAAGTGTTATTATTATGAATTAAGATCCTCTCGTGAACTGCATCTTTTCAAGCAATATTTACTTAAGTTATTGGTAGTTAAATTAAAATATAAAAATAATTAATTTCTAATCATATACTAACACTAAAATACAAGATCTTTAAATTCAAGAAAGCTTATAACTAAAGAAAATAATAATCCTATTAACATTATTATCCATTTGTTGTTGCCTAAAAGTTGATGTTAGGCCCAAATACTTAAAATAATACTATTTTACATGCTTGCCTACACAAAAAACTTCAAATATCACCATTGATTTCCTTTGGTAGAGTTTCACATACTGAAAAATTGAACACCATGCTAATGGTCCATTTGGTATTATTATCAGATAGTTGTTGATTAAAAACTACAACTTATATAGCTTGAAAACTAATAAGGTGATTTTATGATATAATTTGGAAGCACAATCAACTTTTGATATTTTGTTTCCACAACACAAATTGAAGCATAATTAATTATTTGTTTTCTGTCTCAGGTTTGACTTTTATTTTTTATAAAATCTTTTAAAAGTTTTTGTTTGTTTGAATTTTAAATTTTATGTCTGACTCTAAGTTATTTACATTTAAATAGAAAGTATGAAAAACTTTTACTTATATTTAAATGAAAAAGGTATGAATAAGAGATTAAAATTATCTCTCAAAAATACACTTATTAATATACTTACTTCCTTTTATATAAAGCATAATCTCTCCCAATCCCCCTCTTTTTTTTTTTTACTAATTATCGTTCTATTTTCTTATATTAATCATAGGATTTTTTTCAATGCGAACTAATTAAATATAATATTTAGAAATAATAATAATAATAATACTAATAATAATAAAATGATGATGAGGATGATATAACTATGAAAATTTAAATAATTCCTCACGAATTTTCAATTTTTTGTTGTAATTGTTAGATAAATAATTATTTTGATTGACACTATTAGATAAAGAACTTAAGAAGTATAAATAGAGTTTAATTTATCATATGAATTTTAGTTTAAAATAGAGTTTGGCAAGTCAAGTAATTGAAACATTTTTATTAGTTTATTTTACAATTAATAATCACGTGAGATACCATTAATTTATTAAATATTTATTTACAAGTTACAATAAATATATATAATTCTTACAAGGGTATAAATGTCAAAACACCAGCCTTCAAATGCTTTTACATTAACAAAAATCAAAAGTTAAAAACATAAAAATAAACATATCATTTAGACATTTATCTTGAAAATAAAATATCCCTTATTAATTTATATCCTGGCATAACTATGAGTTGTAAATAATAATATAAATATACTGTTAATAAGAAAAGCCGGCTTATAATTCAAGCAAATGTCGCTCCAATCTTAAATCAAACAAACCGATTACAACTTATATAAAGTTGACTCTATTGTTCTAGAAAATAAATTAAATTTCTGCATAAACTTATTTTACCTTCTATATAGTTTTAGTGTTAACCAAAATAATAATAATAATAAATAAATAAATATTCATTTTTCGATTACTGATTCTTAGTCATGTGTTTCGGATTGAAATATTGTCAGGTATAACATTTGTTAACGTTTTAACATCCATGTAAAATTATTTTTGTTATCATACGTGAAATACTATAAGAACATTTATTTTCCTCTCCGTTCCTCCTTGCTTTTCTTTTTCTTGTGCGATAACCCCTTCCAATAGAGATATTAAATAATAGCTTTAAATATTGGAGGAAACTAATTTATCTAAAAATTTGTGCCTCCAATAATGTGTTATGTATAAATTTGGTATTTGCTTTTTCTCCTAATTTTAGTTATAAATTTTGCGATCAACCCAAAACATTTAGAATAAATAAGTTTCCTTTGTTTGAGTTCCTAACACCCTTTAAAACTCTTATAAAATTCAGGTTATATTTATAGCATTTACTTTTATAACAAATACGAAAAAGATAAAACATTATAATAGAGTGAATCAAATTTTAAACATAATTTTTTATAATAAAAATTTTAGCATCAAGTAATTTATTTCATTCTCAAAATTATTTTGAATTTATAAAAAATTATATATTAAATTAAGATTTAAAGATGGGATGGTTCATAATTTATGGATATAAAGATTTTAAATTTAATTAATTTAATATTTATTGGTGTAATTTCCACTAATAATAGAACTACAATCGCTTAATAAAAATTTTGGTGGGCGCAATCATTACTCTTATTTATAATAGAAGGATGTAAAAGCCTAATATACAAATTTATAATTAAAGTGCAATGTGGAAGCCCATCAAAACCAACCAGCGAATAAGTTGTTAACTTATATATGATTATTTTAGTTCTAACTTCTATTCGGCAATTTTATGGATGTTTTTATTCCTATATTAAAGGATACATTTATTTTTCATATGTAGGATACAATTTATTTTTATAACATGAAATGTAAAAAATGAAATAATCTTATTCTTAATTTTTATCTAGCAATTAATTTCAACTCCATATCTAATATCATTTCCTCACCTTTATATTTTATTGAAAAAGAAAAATTTTGTTAAAATAAATTCAACTCCATATCTAATATCACTTCCTTACCATTTATATTTTATTAAAAAGAAGACTTTTTTTTAAAAATAAATTCAACTCTATATCTAGTATCATTTCCTCATCATTTATATTTTATTAAAAAAGGAAAAAGTTTGTAAAAACCATCGTTTGTTTCTTAGGATTCGAACTTGAGTAACTAGCTAAATAAATTGCTTGATAATCATGACAGCCAAACCTTGTTATTATTGATTATAATGGATTTTTTTTCTTAAACTCTAAATATGCTGGGATTTATTGGCAAAAGTTGAAATTCAGCACAAAATTCTAAAAAAAAAAACAAATAAATAAACTTATATACTCACAAAAATTGTTTAAGAAATTAAATTATTCTTACTATATGTAATTTTGGTAACCAGAGTTAACAAATTTGATACGATTCGATTATTTGATATGAATACGATACGAATAAATGGGTATAAGTCATTATATTTGACACAATTATTAAATAGATCGGGTTTGGGTTGACATAATTTTTTTTTTTTGTTAGGTTAGGCTTAAAATTCTTAATTCATTTATTCGATTAATAACACAATTATATTTTCTATTCTAAATCAATTTATAGGTTATTATCATGAAAACTCAAATATTGGACATAATTCTTTATTTTTCTTTTATTTATTTATTAGAAAAGATGAACATATACATAATATTTTATTTATAAAACTCTATATAAATTTAGAACTTCAATAATAAATGATTAAAATATTAATAAATATATATTTTTTATAATATCGATGAATTATATATGTATATATTTATGTATGTATAAAATATAAAATAGTATAATGTAATATAATATGACATAATATAATATAATTATCTAGTAAGAACATTTTGATTTTAATAAGTGATGATGCCATTAACAGATAAAAATATATAATCTTCAATATGTTGAAATCTATATATTTTTATATTTTAATATGTATCTTTATTTTAAAAATGTCATCAATAAAAAGAATATATATATAATAGAATGCAAATATTTGATATAAATTTTATTAAATATATAAATATTAAATAAATTATTAAATGATTCATTTATTTTTATATTAAATTAAAATTTTAATATTTTACTACAATTGTTAAATAAATAGTCGCTGTAAATTTGGCCAGCTCTACCGGGAGTAGGAAGACGGAGCGTACTGTAATTCTGCCGGCTTTTGAAAAAATTGTCCAATTGTTAAGCAGTAGGCATCGATCAGCTACAACTAGTGCGTAGTTTAGCCGTTCGTGTCAGAGAAACCCCAACTCAGCAAGCCCGCCGAGTGAGCACGTTATACCCGGACGAGTTAACTCAACGTCTCAAAAACTACACATACTATACGATTGCTTTTTTGTCGTTTAGTCGACTTTAAGCCAATCCTTCGAAACCCCTTCAATCTCTCTCTCATTTTTTTCTCTCTCTCTCCAAAAGCTCCGAGAGAGAAAGAAAACCAAAAAAAAAGAAATAAAAAATTTCTCAGGAAAATAACTAAAACTTTCTCGGTATCCAAACATTCCAATCATGTCTCACATCATGTTCCAAACGACTCCCGTCCCCACAACCGCCGCCAAAGCCTTATCATCAGCACCATCATCATCGACTCTGGCGGCTCCTCGACACAGTACGAGTTATCCGGTGGGGGTTAGAGTGCGGAGAAAGACTATGCCTATAACGTGTTTGGTGCCGTCGCCGTTAATTGACGGCGGAGACCATTCTGTGGTTGTGTTGGAGAGATGTTACAAAGCGCCCAGTGCTATACCGTCCGGTTCGACTGCCGAGTACGGTCCGCTTATGAAAGGGGGTCAATACGGTGCGTTTGGTGCTGTTACTTTGGAAAAAGGGAAACTCGACACGACGCAGCAGCAATCTGAGACTACACCTGAGGTCTGTAACTGTTGTTGTTTTCAGTTTCAAAATTCGTTTACTTTTTTTTTTCTCTCTTTTTTATTTTAAGTTTAGCAATTTCTTAGGGTTAGGGTTTTGGGTGATTGATTGCCAAGTAAAAATGGTTTTATTTATATTTTTTCAAAAATTTCAATTGTTTTGGTCTCAAAATTAAGAAAATACTAGAGATGATTTTCTTTATTAAATCTTCCTACTTTGAGAAGAAGGCGTGGTGATAAACATTGTTAGGTTATCAATGTTGAATGATGTTGGAAGTGGTTTATTGAAGTCATTTTCCATGAATTCAGTTGCTTTTTAAGCTATGCCTAGAAGGATTACTAATCCTGGGGCAATTGTGTGCCATGATATGTATTGCTTTGCGAAAAAGGCGTGGTGGTAAAGATTGTTAGTTTATCGATGTTAAATGATGTTGGAAGTGGTGTATTGAGGTCATTTTCCATGAATTCAGTTGCTTTAGGGTTTAAGCTATGCCTACAAGGATTACTAATCCGGGGGCAATTGTGTGCTATGATAGGTATCTGAGGGATGGTTTTGTTTAAAGGTTCTAGGGCTAATGTGAGATGGGGGTAAGGGGTAGATTTTTGAAGTATGGATATGAAAGTTTGAAGGTGTTTTAATATGATTGTATTCTGGTTTCTTGTAAGTGGTTGCTCAAATGCTGGAAAAAGGACAAAGGGGTAGAGATTGTCTGCTTGACTTGTGATTTTCATTAGTTCATCCCCCTTTGTTTGCATTGCTTTGACGCAAGCTCTTAAGTTGTGTACTTGCGGAGAAGGTTTAAGACTTATTCTTCCATGAATTGAAGGAGTTATTTTGATATATATTAGTTGTCAATTTTCTTAACACAACTTTAGGAATTTTTGGAAGTTGAGGTTTTTTATTTTTTACTGTCTAAAAGTTAGCTACTAGAGAAAGAAGTGGTTGTTTGTGTCTGTTAATTGTATAAAGAGCTATTAAAGGCTACATTGGGCATTTTAATCTTTCATTTTAGGTTGATAAATGAGTTTTTAGAGGAGCTAAGATGTCTGCTTTTAAATATATGGAAATGAATTGACCAAGATTATAGAAAGCATCGTTGGATTAAAAACAAACAACTAGGAATTGAAAATGTGCTTCTTGATCCCAAAAATTTGGGATTCTTGTCAAGTAAATCTCTATTTGAGCTACTTGAGCCACTCATTAAACTCAATAATGTAATGAGCCCCATCTACTGAGAAAGTGAAATTATGGAATGTTATGAAAAGTTAGTTTGATTCTTTATTCAATACTTTTTAGAATCTGACATAGTTGTTTGGTCAGCTAGCTGCCCACAGAAAACGCACTAGATTTGATTTTAATGACTTCCCTCTGCTGGTCATCATTTATGTAGATTCAGAGTAAAATGAAGTAGTAATATATGACCCAGCACTTATGTAACATATAAGCAGTTTTCACCTCAAAAGTGTTTGTGACATGAGAAATTACTATTTGTGAAAGCATAGGAAAATAAAAAAGACAAAAAATGAAAATGTGCATAAATGGTTTTGAATTTACCTCATGAAGAGGTTATCATAACTATCTGAAGCTCACATATTTCTCATCGCAAATATACAATGTTGAGCTGAGAGGTGAAATTTTCATACCCCTTTTTTTTTTTTTTCTTATCTCTAAAATGTTCCTTGCCATACTTTCAATATCTTGAAACTGTTGTAATGTAACTTACCCCACAGTATGACTCCAAGCAACCAAATGTGCAAGTAGTGGTCTAGAGACCCCCATGTTATACATTTATCCCGAGTTGTAAATCCTATCCCCCCATAATCATATTGCCATTGGTTAGAATGTTTTGAATGAGTTGTAGTTCTAACCAGTTCAAACGTAGAAAGCTACCTTGAAATGTGTTAGATGAACTAGGTTTCCATCTGGGAAAAATCAATTTCCTCTCTCTTTTACAAGCTATTATGTGTTTTAACTGCCAAATTTTCATCTTAAATGATCTGAAACCAATTGTTTAGTCCCTATCACTATTTTATGCCCATGGTTAAAAGTTCCAAAAATTGTTAATCAGTGTTAAAAGTTTTAAACAATTTAAATTGAGTTTTGTAACTTTAGGAATGTTGGACAACTGGTGCACTACCCTACTCTAGTCCACATGTTTAGCCACTTTCTACCTTGTCCTCCACAATATAGTGCAGATCAGGAAACATGAACCTTAATAAACCTCCAACATTTTACATTCTCTGAAAAACAATCTCGGTTGTGTTGCTTACACAAAATATTGTTACTCTGTATATTATTAAAAACTACTCTAATTCTTTTCTGTAAACTTAACTTGCATCAACTTGTTACTTCTTTTGTACAAGAGCATTCTGTTCCGCCAATTAAACTCGCAAGTTGTTCGATATGATGATTCCATTTCAAAAAAGTGTCCTCAATATGATCCCTGAAAGGTGTCTAAAAGCAGTTTATACAATTCATTTGTTTTGACACCACACCAGTTGTGTTGTTCTTAGCCGTCTTGTAGATATTATGATTTGAGGTTTTATTCCTCAAAATAAACATTAGTGGAGGCATTGGTTTTCTTTGCCTGTGACCTTATGTCAGTAGAAGATATTTGCTTTTTCATTTTTCCTTCTAGGATGGTGAATATTCAGTTATTGTAATAATTGGTTTACATCTTTTGATGTGTTACTGCATTTTTTCAATCATTGCTATTAGTTAGTTAGTACAGTCATCTTCCTCTTAATGATTCCCGTGGCTGTATGTGGTATACAATGCTTTTATTTTTGTTTATGATTCATACTATGGGGAAATTTGTGTAATTGATTTGTTGGCTTTTAATTGTTTGGCAAAAGCCTAGTCTTGTTACATGCCTGACGAGCGTTGCTCTTTATGGCGGGCGAGCTAGCCTATTTATATTATTATATATACCATTATTTGTTTGTGGAATTGTGAACCTTATGCATTGTTGGACTTTAATCATTCATTTGTGAGTGGGGTGTTGGTAAAAGTCTCAAAGTGATGTTCAAGGTTTTGCTTTTACATAGCATCCAAACGCAAAATTTTCATTTACAAGCTGAGATATTTCATTTATTTGCTTGCATAATATTTAGAAATTTGGGCAAGGAGGCTAATTCATTTTAAAATTACAGCTTGCAACTGGGGGTGGTGGTGGAGATATTGGAAAGAAAATCAACCATGGTGGTGGTGATGGAGGTGACGATGATGGGGATGATGATGACTACTTCGATGATTTTGATGATGGCGATGAGGGAGATGAGGGCGGACTTTTCAGGAGGCGGAAAATCCTTGAAGAGGTTGAAGCTAATATAAACTTAAGAGACACACTTATGGATATTTGTTGGTTAAATTAATGATCACTTCTGCTCATATTCTTTTGAATTTGAATTTCTATGTAGTAACTATTTCCACACTTTTTGCCAGCTCTTTGATCGAAAATTTGTAGATGCTGTGTTGAATGAATGGATGAAGACAATGATGGATTTGCCTGCTGGGTTCCGACAAGCTTATGAAATGGTACGTGGTTGTTCGTAATATTTACTTTTGCCCGTTGACTTGTATGGTTAAATACTCACTGAAATATTGCCTCTAGGGATTAGTCAGCTCCGCTCAGATGGTAAAATTCCTTGCTATTAATGCCAGACCAACAACTACTAGGTTCATTTCTCGTTCACTTCCTCAGGGAATCTCGAGGGCATTCGTTGGCAGGTATTCTTCCCTGTTGTGCTCGTGGAATTACTTGGGAATATGTCCAAGATTTATTAATTTATCATTTGTGGGGTTTTGCTTTCGTGATTTGTGTATTTAACACTTTGGTGAATTGCTCTTGAATGAAGAACTTATTCATGGATGTTATCTTCGTACTTGTTCTCTCTCTCTCTCTCTCTCTCTCCCTCTTGCTTGATTTTGTTGCTAAATAATCTTGGCTGCTTTGCATCCATGGTAGGATTGAAAAGTTTGGAGTTCAAAATGGTTAAAGCTTAGACTAATAGAAGAAATTTATGCATTCATTTATTTTGGACAGTTTGGGAAAAAAATTATACATATACACTTTCCAATGGTTCAGTGATGTTTGATTGGTTGTAAAATGTTGGATCTCTCATCAGATTTCTTATGTATCGACTGCTGTTGCCACAGGATGCTTGCAGATCCTGCCTTTTTGTACAAACTTCTACTAGAGCAGGCTGCCACAATTGGTTGCACTGTTTGGTGGGAGTTGGAGAATCGTAAGGATAGGTGTGTTTTTATTTTTCTTATCATAACAAAGGAACTTTCCACTTGCTTTTTATTTTTATTTTATATATATTAAGCTAATAAATGTTTGCTTCTGTCATTATAGGATAAAGCAAGAATGGGATCTTGCCCTAATAAATGTGCTCACAGTAACAGCATGTAATGCTTTTGTTGTTTGGTCGCTTGCTCCTTGTCGTTCTTATGGAAACACCTTCCGGTTTGACTTGCAAAATACATTACAAAAGCTCCCAAACAATATATTTGAACGGAGTTACCCATTTCGAGAATTTGACTTGCAAAAGAGAATCCACTCCCTTTTTTACAAGGCTGCAGAGTTGTGTTTGGTGGGATTAACTGCCGGAGCTGTGCAAGGTTCTTTGTCAAACTATCTGGCTGGTAAAAAGGACAGGTAAAACGTTGTTGCAAAACTTCCTTTTCATTCCTTTGTTCACTTATTTGTTATAAATAAAGAAAACCGTTTACTGTCTAAGCCAGTCTTAACATTTGTTAAATTTGGTCAATCTTTAATGTCTGACAGGTTATCTGTGACAATCCCATCTATGAGTACTAATGCACTTGGTTTCGGTGCTTTCCTTGGGCTATATGCAAACATGAGATATCAGCTATTATGTGGATTTGATAGAGCAGTAACCAACCATTTTGATGTTATTGGAGTAGCACTATTCTTAAGCACGGCTTTCAGGTCTCTCCCTCTGTCTCTTTTACATATTTGTCTATTGATCTACATCTCTATATTCATTGATAGACTATTCTGGTCATACCAAATTACTTCAGTTTTAATTTTTTTTTGGTTGAACTTTGACTTGGGAATTTGTTTATTTGTCTGATATGATGTTAGTGTGGTATCTATTGAACTGTGTAGATCTATCACCTCAAAGTAGTATTTCAATTTTAATTTACTTAATCAACTAGCATCCTTTCCAAGTCCAGATCCCTAACAATAGTGAGACTTCATTGCAGAAGTATAATTTCTCTTCTTTTACGGTTAAATATAAGAATGTTTTTAAATTTACAGAACTCAGAGATAGTTATCTAAGGAATATGGTTCCAATGTTTAAGAGCCTTAATAGACCAATTTGTTCAGCCCTGTGCGTAACAATCAGTGATTGTGGTCGAAATTCTTCTTTACTGCCTATTTGTGTTGGAGTTTGTCTATTGTTCAACTTCTCAAATGGATTCCATGCAGGGTTTTGAATGTCCAATTAGGAGAAAGATCAAGGCTTGCTTGGCTAGGAGTGGAAGCGGATCCGCTGCTCCAGTCAGATGACCTTTTGAAGAAGGCTTACAACAGGCCATCTCAAGATGTCCGTGGCTCAACTCAAAAGTCCCCAAAGTGGTTGATTTCAAAGAATGCCTTTGTTTCTGGGCTTGGGCTCCTTGGCATCAAACAGGGGAATGTTGGCTCTTCCGAAGGGGAAACAAGGGCTCCTAAAGCGCGAAGAAAGAGGATAGTCCGGAAGAAGGTGACCGCATAAATTTCTTGGAGTTAATCTAGTCAATTGCCCAATTTTGCTGCCTGCCGAAGAGACAACACGGAAGTCCTCATCAAATTGAGACATCTAAGAACTAGTAGGAGGTGGTGGTATTTCACCTTGTTTCCTGGCTGAGTATAGTCCACTGATAGAGGGATTCTTTTCTTGATGTCGAAATACTGTATGTGATACAAAGTCGTATATTCCAATTTTTCTTGAGTTTATTCTAGTAAGTTAGAAAAGCTAATTTTGCTTTAGCTATGAATTGTTACCTGAATAGTAATAATTGCATGTTGCTTTGGAATCTTATTCACACTGTAACCCAATTGAATTTTGCAAATTCTACAACAGATTTGTCAACAGTGTCGTGATTTCTGTGATAATTACTTTTGATCACAAATTTCAGTTTGAAGTATCTTGTAATACCAAAAGATCTTAACGTGTAATTACTTGATCATACTGGACTTCCCGATTAGTATCATTGCGCTGTAGTTATAGTTACTTTGAAAAAAAATTATAATTATAACGTAAAAATTGATATTTTATAGTATATATAATTTTTAAATAATAATTTTAATGAAATTAATAAATATTCTATTAATTTTTTATGCTATCAACTTAATTTTTTATGTTATAATAATAAATTTTTAATAAATATTTTAATATTATAATTTTAAAAATATATTTTATGAGATTTTTTGTGATTTAATTATATTTACTAGTTTGATTATACAAAGAATTTTGTTACAATTTAAATAATTTACAATTCATGTAATATAATAATAAATTCTATTATCAAATTATTAATTTTTATATATTTTATAAAAATTATAAATTATCTAAATTATAACTTAACAAAATCTTTATAATCTTTCTTCAACGTACTTGACCGTGCAAGAAGTTTCTTAACTTTACCCAATCTTACTCGACTTTAATTGTATATTTTATACCTAAATTTTTGTCATCAAATTGGTCCCGAATCCCGATTTCCATGCTCCTTCCGGTGATCCCAGCAAAACAACAACTTCCACTCAAAAGGGTTCCACGTTGAGTGCATGTAGTCCACACAAGTTTGAGCAGAAATATATATAAAAAGAAAATAATGAAACCCGTCGTCACAGAGGCCTAGACAATATACGCCATCTGCTTTTACCATATTTTATAATTAAAGAGGCCATTGTTGAATTTAAAAATTATGATTCAAATTCCAAAAATAGAAAAAGAAAAACAATTCTCGGATACACACTCGGAGTTCTAAATTGATATGAAACAGGAGTTCGATATTACAATTTTTTTTTTTTCTCAAAATTTAAGCTAAGACAAGAATATATGCCCAAAATACCCCTCACATTATCCCAAGCTTTCTAAACTCCCCCATTCCTCTCAACATCATCTCTTCCAAATCTTTCTTCCAACAAAACCAGCCATGGCTTCAAATTCAATCACCTCATCGCTCCAATATTGGCTTGTATACCATCCACAAATCCTCAACTTTACATGGACTCAAAACCAAACCCTAGCGTCCTCCCGACACTTCCTTATTCTCTCCATCCTCACTTACCTCTCCGTCACATTCATCCTCTACCACATATCGGCATCAACATCACCTCTCATTGGACCCCACATCCTCAAACCCATCACGGCCGTCCATAACCTCACCCTCCTCCTCCTCTCCCTCATCATGGCCGTTGGTTGCACCCTCTCCATCATCCTCCACTCACCCCACCTCCATTCCACCCTCTGTTTCTCCCCCACCATTTCTCCCTCCGGCCCTCTCTTCTTCTACGCTTACATCTTTTACCTCTCCAAAATACTCGAATTCCTAGACACCCTTTTGATCATTTTGTCCAACTCCATCCAGCGGCTCACGTTCCTCCACGTCTACCACCATGCAACCGTTGTTGTAATGTGCTACATTTGGTTACAGACGAAGCAGTCTTTGTTTCCTATTGCTCTTGTTACCAATGCAAGTGTGCATGTGATCATGTACGGGTACTATCTATTGTGTGTGATGGGGTTGCGGCCAAAGTGGAAGAGGTTGGTCACTGATTGTCAGATTGTTCAGTTTGTGTTTAGTTTTGCTGTTTCGGTTTTGATGCTGTATTATCATTTTACGGGATTTGGTTGCTCTGGGATTTGGGGTTGGTGCTTCAACGCTGTGTTTAATGCTTCCCTTTTGGCCCTTTTTGTTAATTTTCATTCCAAGAGCTATGCTAAGAAAAAGAAGCAGGGATGATCAAAACAAATAGTGGCTGTGATTGTTTTGTGTATTTTTTTTAATTTTTTATTTATTTGATTTTGGTTAATTATGAATGGTGGTAATTGGTTCATTCCAATTGAAAGAGATGTTTCAGTTCAGTTGCCTAAACTTTGTATTTTCAATTTTGGTAATACATGTCATTTGTCACTACATTTGTTTTGTTTCTCCCTTTTAAATGCCCTCACACACACAAAATTCTGATTTGTATTTTGTAAACAAGTATTTTCATTTTGTTAATGTAATAATTATTATTATCTACATTTATGTGATACGACACATGCCACGTCAGCTAAAATATTTAAGTTATGAATTTTAGGCACAGGTATAAGTCCCACCATTTGGTAGGAAATAAAGATTAACGTTAATGAAGATGTTAAGGACTAAAAATAACAAAAACCCCAACATATTTATTATCTAATGATCATATATCAGTAATCCATATGTATTTTTCTTGAGAGAAGTTCCATTCAATAGACAATGCTTCCATTCATTTTTCTTTTCTAATTAGATAAAATAAAAAAAGAATTTGATTACAGAACCATTACTTTTCCAAGAATATATAACAAAGAAATTGATTTCAGAACCTTGGCCTACTTGATATATATTACAGGGGTAAACTTTTTCTTACTATCTAACTAGAAGGATAATCTTTAATTTACTCCTCAAAGTCTATTATCCTCAATTTCTTTAAAAGATGAGAGAAACATTAGGTGCACTTTTTTTTTTTGGTGTATCAATTCTCATGTGTAGGCACTTTTATTTTTTATTTTAATACAAATATGTTATTAAGTTGTATAATTTAATAGACGTTAATATTCAATTTACTAAAAAATCATGTAGTTAAATAACACGTCTAAATAAAGAAAAAAAATGAGGAGCACTTGCATGAAAGATTGATTATATATATAGTCTTTCTCAATGACAAATAAGTTAAATTGATGTTTCACATTTTTAGGGTTAAATTGAAAATTGTCATTCCAAGTAGGAGATAAATTAAAATTTATCATATTAGATACAGGAGCTCATGATTCTTGAGCTAATTTAGTCATTCTATTTATTAGGGTAAAATAAAATACAAAAACTTATCTTAAAGCAATCTAAATGGTTAAAGATACCCAAGTTAAAGAAAAATTATAAGAAAGATTTAATTTGTTAATTATCTAAATATTTTAATAATTTATATACTT
Source organism: Murraya koenigii (assembly GCA_025617385.1). Classification (NCBI taxonomy): domain Eukaryota; kingdom Viridiplantae; phylum Streptophyta; class Magnoliopsida; order Sapindales; family Rutaceae; genus Murraya; species Murraya koenigii. The sequence continues at coordinate 14,346,175 of CM046812.1, forward strand.
TAAAAATAGTATGAATTTATTACAATTATCTTTAGATAATGGGGTGGAATTACAATTATCTTTTGATAATGGGGTGGATTTGTAAAATAAATGGGGTAGAAAATATCCCCACCCTCAACCAAAGGGCAATTGTCATAAAATTTCTCTGTTGTTTAGTGTATTATCAATTTGATAGATCGTATTTGCATATTTCCAACCGCCTCTTCTGGTATACCATTTAGTATAAGTTGAGTTGGCGAGGGCAATATGGTAATAGAAATTCAATTTAACTTAATAATATCAATTCTAAAATTGGTTTAATATCCATTGAGTGAAAAACAGAAAGATGCTTTTAATTAAGAGACATTATCACTTATATAAAAAAAAAAATGCGCATCTCCTTGCTCTGTTCAAACCAAAGCTACCACGAACAACACCCGTTTCATTTTCTCTATCTCTGCTACGCTTTAATAGAAAATGGGTGCCACGATCGGGAGACCATGACGAACTCGAAGACGGCAACACCAGGGACGACTGAATCACGATCGCCAGGTGGAAGAATGTTGATCAGTGAGTTTCGTTGTTGACCTACACGCAACCTCAGTTTATTCGAGCCGCGAATGAGGTATGAAAATGGAATTAATCAATTTGGTAAAAAATGAGTAATGGGTCTCAATAATTTTTGACAGACTCTTTGTTGCTTCCATTTTTTTGTTCCATCGATTGGCGTTAGTTGTAGGTTAATAATTGTTGTAAAAGCATTTTCACTTGATTTTAATTGAGGATGGCTTCAGCCACATTATGCTGCCTTGTGAATGATTGAAAATGGGTATGAAAATTTTTTAATTGTTTAAGCTACTGCTACTGATTGTTGAATCGAGATTCATGCTAATTTTTGTTAAATTACAGATTTAATTAAGTGTTGGAAATACCATGTGTTGCAATATTAATATATTGAGGATACTTGATTTTTTTTTTTTTTTATCATGATATGTACATGTCTTGTACGAAAAAATGTCATGGTTTGCTGCATTCTCTTGCACCAGAGCAGTGAGTTTAGTGGTTTTAATTCTTTTCTTCTCCTTTACTACTGGCTCTTTCTCTCTCTACTCCTTCTAGGGTTCCTTTCTATGTTCACATTTCTCTCCAATTCCCCTCAATCCATTCATTGACTCACTTGTCGACTTTGTATTTTGAAATATTTGTTTGGGGAGACAGAGTTTATTATTATATTTCTAAGATGTGAGATAGTTTATTTTAGGATGTACTTACTTTGATTATGATGATATGGAAGCACTGTTATGTAGCATCTAGCTATTGCTCATTATTTTCGCGGAAGAGAGATGCAGAGATATCTTGGACTTAATGCTTCTCAAGTGGTTGATTCTAGTTTTACAGCAAATGCTTCTTTAACGCTGCCAACAAATATAAATTTAGCAAATTTTTGTCATGGATCATCTGACACTGATTTGCTAACTTTTGTCATTTGATCAGTGACAATGCTTAACCTCCCTCATCTGATCCTGATGTTAACAGAGATAGCCCTTTTAAATCTATGTATTTGTTCAAAACTCAAAAGTCCAATTGTTTTCCATATTTCAGTTGATTTCAATTAGCATTTGGCTGGCAAAGCCTAAGAGCAAATCCTTGACTCCTCGAATACAATGGAATTTCACACCTGGCAAATCTTTCACTCTACCTCCTCTTAGTAAGACCATAGAATGTTCCTGCAAATTATGACCTTCGCCCGGAATGTAAGCAAATATATCATGTCGATTGCTCAACCCGATTGCCAATTCACTTCGCCTACCTATCCCCAATCACACAGGAATGTTCACTTGGCCGCCTACCAATGATGCCTTTCACTTTCAGACAGTTCCCTGCACATCAAAAGATATTGAAAGGATAAAGAAAATTAGAACTGGCTTCGCAGGTTGAACTATTCCTGTAAAAGCGTTTTCAGTGATGCAGTAAAATAATAGTCAACTTGGGTGGAAATACGAATGATTTCTGCCCACTCATATAAGCTTATCTGCTTTCTTTTTTCCCCAGTTGTTATATAAATGTACTTTTGAAAAGCTTGTTGTTGTCTTCTTCTTTTTCATAAGTGGATTTATCTTACATATTTTTTTGCCTTAGAAAGCTTTTGCTTCAATTGCACAAGTGTTTGTAATTACAATTAATAGATTTATATTATTTATATATATGTTTCATATTATTTAATGGGTTATTTTGTTTCAGAATTTTCTTCAGACAGTCATCACCTGATAGTCCAAAGAGGCCAAACCCTTCTGAGATTCTCCTTTTTAGAGTCTGTAACGGGAAAGCTAAAATTGAATCGAGAATTCAGATTGGTACGGATAATTAGGAGCGGTGTTGTGTTAAGAATTCTGATTGGTGTAGATTTCGCGATTGGTTGGGAAGTGGATTGGAAAAGGAAATGATGGGATTGTCGGCGGGAGAGGAGCGGGATTCCCCCTCTCCCCTCAGAGGGCAGGTTCTGGACAAGGAAGGCCGCTATTCTGATAGGAATTGAGTAAGGCCTTCACCTCGTGAAAAAGGGGGTGAGGGGGCTCGGGGGAGGGGAATCCCTCTCCTCTCCCGCCGACAATCCCATCCTTTCCTTTTCCAATCCACTTCCCAACCAATCACGAAGTTCCTGGTAAATGGCCCGCGTTCCGCGGCTTCGCTAGCTAGTGCAATATGTCGGTACTATTCCGTCGGGCAGTAGAGGCAACAGAAAGTGTGTGGAATCCTGTTCCCCAGGTTGGACCTTGTTGTTGGGAACTCATTTAGGACGAGACGGCGGCAACTCTCTATCTACTGAAGTGAGCTTACTCCTATTAAGATTCTAAATTCCTACCAACGTACAACGTACTATTTCTTACTTTCTTGGCTCGCTATCAATTCAATTGGATTACCAGTTACAAACTAAAATGATCTGCTGCTTCAGCCTAGTAGGTTTTTTGTAACTTGGTTCTATTTGAAATTGGTAATATATGTTTCAACTTGTTCTATTTGACTTGTGTTTTTTTTCTTAACAGATACAATGAATCAACCTCAAAAGTTACCTATGGTTTAAAGGAGAGGCTACTCTCTCGAAATGCCTTAGTTAAGGAACTAAGCAAAGAAGTTCAGTGTGAGATGAGTGCAGGAATTACTGGTGTTGCAAAAATGATCAAAAGCCAAGATCTTGCCTCGAAGGGAATTGGAACATCTATCCTTCTTCTGTTGGTTTGGTTTTTTTATTTTTTTTTTTGGTGGTGGTGGGGAGGGAAGGGCACTGTTTTATTTGGTATTTTCAATGTAGTCACATCTCTTGGCTGCAAAACAAGCATTTTATTACTGACGAACAATTCTTTAATTTGTGTGAACAAATTTTTTTTTACGAATTAGGGATTTCTTGGTCATTTTATCAAGAAACAAACGGTCAACTAAATGGTATATTAATGTTAGAGGAGGTGGTCGAGAATATGCGAATACAATTTATTAAATTAAGAATACGCCAAATCTCAAGGAGGTTTCTCATAATTACCCCTCAAACAAATAAATAAATTATCCGGTGATGCAGAAGAGGGGAAACGATTATCGCATTAACCATTTCGACAAAGAAAAGGGGAAATAATTTGATGAGTTATTAAGTGTGCTTTTACCAACTTTTGTTTTTGTTTTTAAATGGCACTGGTCCGACCATTAAAATTGTTGACGTGTGGGGTTCGGAGGATAAGCAAAATTCATTTTTCATGCATTATACGAAGAATGCAACAGCTCATTTTCTTTCTGTTTCTTCGTATACTGCATGAATTGTTTTTTTTTTTTTTTGGTTATCCTCCGAACCCCAGATGTCAGCAATTTGGAAACAAAAACAAAAGTTGGAAAAAGCACACTTAATAACTCATCAAATTATTTCTTCTTTTCTTTGTTAGATGCGATAATCGTTTCCCCTCTTCTGCAGCAGCTGATCTCCATTGTTACTAACGAAGTGAAACAACAGGTGAGGCTAGTGATTGGTATCCGACAAGAAGTGCTTCCCACCGATCTTCAAACCGTTCAAGTTGTGCTGGAAGATGCAGAGCAAAGGGAATTGAAGCACGACAAAGCTATTACTTTAACTTTTAAAAGAGATATTATCATTTTTCCACTTAAGTTATTCTGACAACATATTAAGTCAGTTCAATGATTTATTAAAAATAATATTTTACTACTAAATATTTACACTGTTATCATTTTATCACCATTCTATTAAAAATCCGTTAGCATTTAATAGAAAATGAATAATAAGTTAATTTTACCCTTGGAATAAAAAGATAATTTTGCCTTTCGTGAAGAAATAAATAATAATAGTTAAAATTACAAAAATATCCTAAAAAGTAGTAGTTAGAAGTGAAAAACGGGTGCTTTCTAGCTTATAAAATCCTATCTTTATCTTTCATTAATAGAAATTTTTTGATGTAGTTAGTAATAGCTCTGGTGGTTCACCGTTTAAGAATTATTTTTTAAGCAGTTCAAACCATCCATACATATTATTTTGATCTAAGTTTCAATTCTTCTATGCTTCAGCAGTAGCATATTGTTCCATGGAGCTAAGGTTCAAAATATGGAAGAAATAGATGTTTCCACGACTCTACCACCTAGTCAATTCTCTTCCACTTAATCACTATTTCATGGCCACGTATCTTTCCAACTAAGCAACGGGAAACCTTTCTCCTTAAGTATCAGAGGTTTTCACTGAAAATAACTCCAACACCCCTTAAGATTTCTTTGGCTCTTGTAGGAATCAATAGACGATTTCTTTGGTTGACAATTGGCACCGCCTATGGTGATTAAGTTAGAACAAAAAGATCAATTTCCCCGAATAACTGATATCCATGGCTCCGACTTTACCTCCCGATCAATCGCCTGCGATTTCAACAGCAATACCTCTCTAGATCTCCTAGAAGATGTTGGCACCAACAATTCTAAAGAGGACGAAATCAAAACCATGGTGACCCGACCACTCAAGCTGAAGATATGAACAGCTGGTGAGAACAATTTGCTCAACCAAACACCACACCAAAGATCGGCATGATAAAGCACTCGAAAAATATGATCACACAAAAGGCTGACATTAACATCAGGGACTTGTGCTCGATATGATAGAAAAGAAACAACGATATGATGATCTCTACGAACACAATCCAACACATGGAAGTACTCAGCAGTACAAGTATACCGCGGTAAAAAAAGGAAAACAAAAGCTCTATCCGAAACGGGACAATGCGGGACGTTCAAAGCACACCCATGAAGAACTACGACGCCGATCGCATTCAGCTCCAGCATATTCCCTACCTGCAAGCATTCATTCCACCCTTTCCTATGCAACGGTCGACAGTCGACAGTCGTCCATGGTGAAGACCAGAACGACAAGTAAGAATCAACCTTGAAAAAGACAACGAGTGTCTGTATAGACAAGTCCAAGAGCCCTGGAAGGCTATGGAAGAGATCAGGTAGTGAGATTGTGATCAACCAGAGATTTTGACACTAGAAGAATCTCCTCTTGTTCTTAAAATCCGAAGACCAGATCTCCCGTTCACCTTCACCATGCCCACATTGGAAACATATGTGGGAATAACTGACCTCTAAATCCACATCGAGAAATATTAATTGACCATGCAGGTACAAGGTGCTCGCAGAGAATCAGTATGTAAACATTTTCCACTCACTCTGGGAGGAACTGCTGCAGCATGATTTCGTACTTTGCCCCGCAACAGTTTCTGTTCCAAGTGCTTTCATTCAATTTTTTTAAGGTGTGGCCATACCTCAAAAGGACATCGGTACGCTAAGAACCTTAACTCAAGGTCCAACCGAGACACTTCGGAGTTATATCCAGAGGTATCATGCTGCAGTTCTAGAGGTCGAAGTTTATCAATCTCTTAAAGCCCTTGAAAGCCTCAAGACTGGTTTGCAGCGTAATCTGTTGTAGTACTTATCCAAAGGCATACGAACATGCAAGATGGCATGTTGTTTTGGAGGAACCATAAAAAGCTCAGAAAGCGTTGGAAAAAAGAAGAAAATGAACAGTTCTGCACACGTAATTTCATACCGTCGTTCGGTGAAACAACAGTCACCTAAATGATCACAACAAAAACCAGCGAAACCGACCACAGCCTAAAGATTGGGAAAACATGAAAGCATTTGCTCTATCAATAAAACAGTCGAGTCAGCGTGACAAGCACAAATTGATGCCAACCAACAACCAAATTTCGAAGGAATTAGACATATAGCTTAAATCTCTCCAATAATGGACAGCGTATCATTTAAAATCCCAATAGAATAGTTATTTGTACTGTTAAAGACAATGGTTTACTCTCCCTGCCTAGAAAACAAAGAGCACCAATAGGGAATCGGGGAGACATTAACAAACATTAGATCTTTCATTAAGACGTCAGTCACGACATCAACACTTGTATCAATTTTCGTGAACAAGTCATCTTATTACTAAAAAATAACTATCTGCATGAATACATAGAAGAAGGGCAAACCAAACCAAAGCATATGAGTGATGACCGTACACTGATTATTTGTAGAGGATCGTCTTTAGCATAAATTCAAATCGAGCAAGAAAATAATATGCCAAATATTCACTAATACCCGATGTTGATGCTGATTCCTGGTCGCTCTAAGATGTCGATGCTATCTTCTGGTTGCTTATTTCTCGAGTAGGATTTCCAGTTGGTTCTTGCTTTTCTCTATTCGCTGAATCGATCGTACCTTCAGGCCTGTGTTCACAGAGAAAATATCAGAGATCGACGGGTGTTTTTCCGGCGAAAACTCTCCGACGCTCAAGTCAGTAATCAAGTTGATTTTTTTAAATTCCTTCTTAACTAGAGGAAAACCGGAAAATAGAAAGTTGAAAAAAGAAGAGAATCTCTCTTACCTTACCTTTTGTCTGATATTTATCCCTCTTTTCCTTAAGACCCTTACTTGGGTGCCGTCCCCCGCATTCATTGTGCTTGTGTCTTTTTGACAACTATGGGTCGCAGTGACACAACTTGGGGGTGAAGGACGTCTGACGATTATAGATCGCAGTGATAAAACTTAGGGGTGTGGGATGCCAGACGGTTATGAGTCACCGCGATGAAATGTTGACACTGTGGAGGTATGTGACGATTATCGATAACAGTGACAAAACTCTGTGGCGTGGGGGTGCCTGTCAGTTATCGATCATCGTGACAAGACGTTATGGTGTGGGGGCGTCTGACAGCTACTCTCTTCTTCTCGAAGAGAAACGTTCACCATCCTGAACTACAAATGTGGGGCTGCCATGCTTGGGTTTAGTTTTACTCGAACTTTAGTACCTTCCTTCTCCTGGGCTGCTCGTAGCGCGACCAGGGCTCGCTTGATAGCCACGAACATTCCTGCTCTTTTAACTATGTTCGAGCAGGATGTGAGCGTTTGACCTCGACCAGCTTTGACACCGAGTAGGGGTGTCTTTGTGCTAGTGGTTTGGGCTTCTATTTTGGCTAGCTTGGCCTCGTACAGGCTTGATCTTTATTTCCCAAACACCAGTCTCTCAGTTTTTAGTCTTGAGAGTGAAACAGTATAATACTAGAAATTACTTGTTAGAGCAAGTTTTTCCCCCTTTACTTTTTTATGTTGTGCTGTTTGACTCTTCAGTCAGTTCACATTTAATGCGAGTTGCGTGGGTTAATCTGGGCCACTCTTTTGAAATTTGAAGAGGCGGTTCCCTGAACAGTCACGCTCCCTTGAGCAACGAGCCATCTGTTGGAACGACTCACTTTCCTCTTTATAAATCCCTAACTTCACCGTTTCTCACTTTTTTATTTTCCCACATTGCTTAACGTCGAGGTCTGCCGCTTTCAAGTAAAATCTACCTCCTCAGTTGTAGTCATCGCTATTTGCATCCTTTAAATCAGTCTCAGATAAATTCTTCAACTTCTTTACAATTTTGTTTCCCATTTTGGGTAGACTGTGGTTCAGCTTTTCGAAATCTGACAATGGTGTGTTATGGGGAAAGTAGTTGGCCTTTAAAATGTCCTCCACACAACAATCAAGGAGGATATCCCTTGAAAAATCTTCTTTTTCTAGTGACTCTCGGGCCGATAGAGGGGTTGTAATGAGAGACCCGAGTCTGGAAGAGGCCATTAATACTGCCGGCGATGTCGTAGAGGGCGACGTTCTAGAAGAGACCCGGCCAAGTAAAAGGCAAAGGACCTAGATAGACTCAAGGCCACATATCGTATTCCTGTTACCGTTGACCTTCTTCCTAGCAAGAATAACACTCCTAGTCGTCCTCCTCGAGGGTATGTCACTCTCTACCTCGAGTGCTTTAGGTGGGGTGTCAGGTTACCCTTGCAGCCTTATTTTGCCTGAGTTCTATCCCAGTTGCACTTGGCACAAAGGCAACTGAATTCAAATGGGTGGAGGGTTTTATCTAGCCTATACATTCTGTGGAATTGGTGCAACCTAGGTGAGCCTGTGGTAGACGAAATAAATCACCTCTACCAGCTGAAAAGCAGCCCAAAAGATGCGAGCTAGTATTACTTCACCTCCAGCTCCAAGGACAAAAAATCAGTCACTAACCTCCGCACATCTGGTGGCAACTGGAAAAGTAAGTTCCTTCTCGCTTTTGCACTCCAGGTCATTTGCTGCTCATTATGCCTTCTGATTTGAATTTTCTTCTTACTCTTTCTCATTGTCATTTTTGGTCTTTGTAGTCTCTTGGAGTGTATCGCATCGGATCGAGGAGGAGATAAAGTGGCATGTGGATACTGCCTTAGACAACGCTAGCTTGTGCAAAGAGTTATTGACTCACCACATTCTCGTCGAGTTTGGCTTAGCGTCCGAGGAAGAAGAAATGAGTAGTATTTTTGCCCGGCTGAAGAAGCACTCTGAGACGACCCGCCCCATATGCAGAGGCGACCTATCTTAAGAAATTGAACTTAAATATTAAAATCATCTTATTAATAAGAATTCTACCGAAATTTCGGCAGAACCTCCCCTAAATATATAACATTTCCAAACCTGCAATTACAACACAAGAACTCCCAAATCATTTATCAAACATCAACTGCATCAACCTAATCTCATTCGATAACATATCCAATAATACACACGTTTCATAATCCATATATCACATCTCTAATATAAATCCAAAACATGATAATTATACATTAACCAAAAGAAAATAATTTTTCTATGTCCTCAAACAACCTCAGTGGTCCAAATGACTCCAACTATGTACAATACTTGGGTTAATCATTGTACTAGTAATCTCCTGGGGAAAATATAATAAAATGGAATGAGTATAAAACTCGATGAGCTCGATGAGTGGATAGTAATTTTAAAATATAAAATAATTACAAAAATAAGTGCATCACTTGTATAATCACGTTTCTCAAATAATTATTTGAATATAAAATTACTTTCAATTCAATCATAATTTGAACATAAGCAAAATTGATACTATCACAAAATCAATAAAAAAAATATCTCATATTGAAATATCATCTTAAACTGAAATATCAAATACTAAGTAAAACAAATATCCTTAAACAAATACCTAGGGGATAATCTAGTCTCATCCGGATCTCAACGGACGGCAATGATGTACTATCTGAGTACCATCATGCCCGGAGCTACACGTATAGATGAAAGGACGTACCATCTCATGCTTATCAGCATAACTCATACCCCGGATCTCAACGGACGTGCTATGATGCTCCATCTTGCGACATCATGTCCGAACCATCCGATCTCATATCTCAATATCTGTCTCCATGCATATGCCCCCAAAGGGCGAAAGCGCCCAAACACACGGCCCAAAGCCTCTATGTGTGTTCAGACGGACCCCAAAGGCCTATTATCTCATCTCATCTGGAGGGAACGAGTATTTGCTTAAAACTTAAAATCATGATCGAAATCATTATGTATATACACTTTAAATCAGGCTCAAGATCAATATATATATATACTTAAAACCATGCTCAAAACCATATGTATAAACATTCTAAATCATGCTCGAAGACCATATGTAAACACTTTAAATTATTCTCGAAATCAACATATAAATACTTTGAATCATGCTCAAAAGCAATGTATATACATTTTAAATCATACACAGGATCAATCATATACTCTTTAAAATCATGTTTGGAACTTTAAATCATGTTCAGAAATCAATCATCTCTTTTACTATTTTAAGATCGATACGGAGCATAAATAAATAAATATAACTTAACACAATAATTATATGCAATAAACATTTATTTCGGAAAACCATTTAATGAAAGCACTTTAAATATTTATTTCATAAACAAGCCTTACTATATAAAAAATCAAATAATTTTAATATATTCCACTCACAGTGACAATTTCAGACTCGGCTATCACCCAAGTCCGTAGGTAGATTCTCGTCCGCAGATCCACCTATTTTACAGAAATGATATAATTACTTTCCATAATTATAATTCGAACTAATCCCGCAAAAATAACGCTTAAAATAAATATTCGTCCTAACATTACAAATTCTCAATTTTTTCCCGGGTTACCGTATTAATCCCGTATTCGTAATTAACTAACAACATATCCGAACTTATACTACCCTCAATTTCATAATTTACTAATTTACCCTCAACCTCATAAGATTACCAATTTATCCTCAATTTAGATTACAAAATCACCCTCAAAGATGGAAATTATGAAATTACCTCTATACGTGAAATTATCAAAATGCCCCTACGGTCAACGATGACCGGAATTGACCCAACGGCGGTGGGGAAGCTCGGGCTAGACACTTCTCATCGAGGTGAGTCCAACGGTGCCGGTGGTGTCCTCCCACGCGCAGCGGCAAAGTCGGATCGAGCTCGTGAAGCCGCGGCATTTAGAGTGGTCGATCGGCGGAAAAACGGCCTCCTCGATGCCGATGGCTGGTCGGGAATGGAAGATGGTGAGGTGGGGAAGCTTTTCCAACCGGTGGCACGGCCAAAGACGGTCGGAATCGTCGGAGATCGTCCGCGCAAACCCGTGGAACTTTTGAGCTTCACCGGCGGTGTTCCGTGCGTTTTCCGGCAGCAAGGATGACTGGGGATGGACAGCCAGCTTACAAGCTTCTGTTTGACACCTTGCTCGGCCGGTTAGGTGGCTGGAAATGAGAGAAACCGGCGGGTCGGTTTCGCGGGTTCGGGTCGGGTTACAGGTCGGGTTCGGGTCTCTCCTCTCTCTCTTTCTCTCGGTTTTCTCCAAATTTTAACCGGCTTTCTCCTTTTATAAGCACCCACAAAATATCAACTAGATCCCCTCATGATATATCACATAAACCCTCTCTTAAATTAATTATTTACATAAATAAATATAATAAATTCATATGTTACACACTCTACTACTGTTGAGAGCCCAATCAGCTCCTCTGCTCCACTTAAAAGGCCCAAGGTTGACCTTATTGCCTTTCCAGTCAGAGTTCTTCCTCTTTCATCTGAAAGTGAGAGAGCGGTCGAAAAAACTGCTCTAAGGGATTCTGGCTCCGTTGTTCTTGCTAGGTCTCTGTCACCGCGTTCCAAGGAGCGGGCTGACTTCGCTGAGCCTTACATCAAGGAGTTTATAAAGCATGATAAGTTGGAGTCCATCAGCTTTAACGACTTGGCCAATTTCTTTCAGCGTTCTGTATATCCAGCTACTGTCGTCGCCATAGCCTTTAAGACTAGAGTTTTGTATTTTGAGAAAAAATTTAAGGCTGAAAACCAGAGCTTGAAGAGGAATCTGGAGCAGGAACAAGAGGAGTCGGCAAAGCTTTGCACTAAAATCTTCACATTTGAGGAGAGAGCTGCCATGGCGGAGTTGTCCATGGTCCAAGATGAGCTCGTGAATGGTAGTGAAGATCTCGATGTTCACAGATATTTTTTAGAAAGGACCATGGAAGCCGAGACTTTTCACCTTCAGAGCAAACTGGACTCCATGGGTAACTAGCTTACGGAGGAGTACAACAACGGGCTGACATTCTACTACGAGTGTATCATGTCTGTCTTGGGCAAGGAATATCCCAAGCTGGATATGTCTAAGCTCAAGGCCGGTGTGGACGCTTATATGAACGATCAGGACGCCCGGAGCCAGTAACCAAGGAGTCTTTTCGCATGTGGAAGTGGCCGCTGCAGGACCTGAAGAGGCTGATCCTTCCACCGAGGAGGCTTAAGCTGTTCCCCCCACTGAGCAGGACTCTAAGGCTGCTCCTTCTTCCCAAGTCCCCAACCCAGTCCGATCCATCTCGCCTCATTTCGATTGATTTTTTTATGTACTTGTAAGCCTTTGCAGACTGAATTGAAAAAAAAGTAGATTTTCTACTTTTGTCTTCGTACCTTCAATCTGTCATAAATTTTCTATGAGATAAGTTCCCAACAGGCTTCAAGTTTTTCCCTTACTCTTATCAAAATTTCAAGACTTTTATTCGTTTTGCTCGCTTGCAAAGATGTGAACAACTCTGCTTACCCCTTATGCATTTTGACTTTTTTACTTGACCACGAACGGGCTTTGAGATCCCTGGCTGTAGCCCCTTCTTTGGCGAGCTTATCATGCTCGAGCCAATTCTGGCTATGCTCCATTGCCTCACCTTTGACAGGCTTCGAGGCTTTTATTTGCGAGTTTATCTTGCTCGAGCCGATTCTAGCTATGCTTGGCTCTTTGTCTCGCCTTGAGGAGGCTTTGAGACTTATGGCCTTAGCTTTTACTTGTGAGCTTATCCTGCTTGAGCTATCTCTGGCTATGCTTGGCTCTTTGTCTCGCCTTGGGTAGGCTTTGATATATATGGCCTTAGCTTCTACTTGGGAGCTTATCTTGCTCGAGCCATCTCTAGCTATGTTTGGCTCTTTGTCTCGCCTTGGGCAGACTATGAGACTTATGGCCTTAGCTTCTACTTGCGAGCTTATCTTGCAAGCCATCTCTGGCTATACTTGGCTCTTTATCTCACCTTGGGCAGGCTTTGAGGCTTATGGCCTTAGCTTCGCCTTGCGAGCTTATCTTGCAAGCCATCTCTGGCTATACTTGGTTCTTTGAGGCTTATGGCCTTAGCTTCTACTTGCGAGCTTATCTTGCTCAAACCATCTCTAGCTATGCTTAGCTCTTTGTCTCGCCTTGGGCAGGCTTTGAGACTTATGGCCTTAGCTTCTACTTGCGAGCTTATCTTGCTCGAGCCATCTCTAGCTATACTTGGCTCTTTGTCCCACCTTGAGCAGGCTTTGAGACTTATGGCCTTAGCTTTTACTTGCGAGCTTATCTTGCTCGAGCCATCTCTGGCTATGCTTGGCTCTTTGTCTCACCTTGTGCAGGCTATGAGACTTATGGCCTTAGCTTTTACTTGCGAGCTTATCTTGCTCGAGCCATCTCTGGCTATGCTTGGCTCTTTGTCTCGCCTCAGGCAGGCTTTGAGACTTATGGTCTTAGTTTTATTTTTTTTCGTAAGCTTTGACTTACTCGAATTGAACCAGTTCTATAAATTCATGAACAAGGTTTACATACTCTAATTTGGAGGAACTGAATATTGATGCTATTATACAAGGGAACTTACTAGAAATACTTTATCAGATGCTTTGCATTCTATAGTCTTTTGACTTCCCGTCCATCTGGATAAGATAGTCTGTATGCCCCTAAACCGACCACTTTTGAGACCCTATAATGACCTTCCCAATTTGGGCCTAGCACCCACTGACTGGGATCCTTGGTGCTTTGGTTTACTCTTCTAAGTACCAAATCGCCCACCTCAAATCGGCGGATGTGCACATTTTGGTTGTAGTAACGAGCAACTTTCTACTGATACTCCACCACCTTCATTGCTGACCTCTCCCTTCTTTCTTCTAGCAGATTTAAATTTACACAAATCTGCTCGTTGTTCTGCTCCTCATTAAAATGTTCCGTCCGATGTGTGCCTACCCCTATCTCTGCTGGGATCACTGCTTCGTGTCCAAACGCTAGAGCAAACGGTGTCTCCCCTGTAGCAGTCTTGTGTGTAGTTCTATAAGCCCATAACACGCCAGGCAGCTCGTCCTCCCATGCTCCTTCTTACTCCCCCAATCTGATTTTCAAGAGACGCTTTATGTTTTTTTTTGGAGCCTCCACTTGCCCATTTGCCTGTGGATGTGATGGCGAGCAGAACTTCAACTCTATTCCCATGTTTGAGCAGAAGTCTCTGAATTTGTTGTTGTCAAACTGTCTCCCATTATCCGTAACCAATGTGTAAGGGATTCCATACCTACAAATTACATTTCTCCAGATAAAATCAGTTGTCTTGCTCTCCGTAATTCTGCTCAAGGCCTCTGCTTCAACTTATTTAGTAAAATAATCAATCGCAACCACCGCATGTATCGCAGATGCTAGTCTATTTAGTAGTGGTTCTCTGGTGGTTGGGCTATGAAATTGGCGAAGCTTTGGCAACTCTTGTAGCTCTTGGTCTTTTCTTATGCATCTTGGTGCATTCTGGGCTAGAAGTACCCTTACCTCAAGACTTTAAAAGCTAAAGACCTTGCACCAGAGTGATTTCCACAAATCCCCTCGTATACTTCCCTGAGCATGTAGTTGGCTTCTTCCTCGTCTAGGCAGCGTAGTAGTGATAGGGTGTATCTTTGTCGGTACAATACCCCGTCAATCAGTGCATACCTTGGTACTTGATACCTTAGCTTTCTTGCTTGCTTATTATCGGCAGGCACTGTCCCTTCCTCAAGGTAGGAGACAATCGGGTCCATCTAGGTGCTGCTCGAGGTTACGTTCATTACCTCGCCTTCCTGATCTTCACGAGAATTGACTTGGGCATTTAGGGGTCTGACACAGTGGCCATTCGCGCTATCATATCTGCTCGAAAGTTTTCTGCCCTTGAAATCTGTTCCACCTTCACTGCTCGGAACTTCCCAACTAATTGACACAGTGGCCATTTGCTTGGAAGCTTTCGTTGAGGTGATTTGCCACTAACTGGGAATCTGTTTGGATTTTCACTTCCTCTGCCTTTACCACTAACGCAAGTTTTAGCCCTGCAATGATGGCCTCATACTCAGCCTGGTTATTAGTGGCTTCAAATTCAAGCTTCACGGCATATTGAATCTCTACTCTTTCAAGGCTAAGCAAAACCACTCCCGCTCCTGCTCTTTGATCCCACATGATCCGTCTACTGTGACCACCCACATCTTGCCCTGAACATGCTCCCCCACTGCTTGCTTGTTATCTATGCCTTTATCTGATTCTGTACAGTCAGCCACAAAGTCTGCTAGAGCTTGTGCTTTAATTATTGTCCGGGCCTGATAGTTGATGTCAAACTCGCTGAGCTCTATTGACCACTTCACCAACCGACTTGAGGTCTCTGGCTTATGTAAGATTTGTCTAAGCGACTAGTTTGTCAGGATCACTATTGAGTATGCTTAGAAATAAGGCCTCAACTTTCGAGCTGCCATTATTAATGCTTTGCTCGTGTAGTACACGGGGTGTTGTACCCCTGACTCATCCCTTATTAAGATCGAGCTCGTTGCCCACTATGAAACGGTCAAGTACAGGTATAAGAATTCTCCTGCTCGCGGTGTTGACAATAACGGGGCCTTTACAAGTACTCCTTTAATTGCTGAAAGGCCACCTCACATTCTGGTGTCCACTTCGTCTTCCTCCACTTTTCATTTCCTGGAAGAAGACATGGCACTTACTCGTTGCTCGGGAGATGAACCTGTTTAGTACTGCTAGCTTACCTGCAAGACTCTGTATCTCCTCAAGAGTGCGCGGGGACTTCATTTATACTACCACTCTTATATTTTCTTTGTTGGCCTCAATTCCTCTGTTACTGACCATGAAACCCAAGAACTTCCCCGAACCTATTCCAAAGGCACATTTCTCTAGGTTAAGCTTCATTCTATACTCCCTCAAAAGCGCGAAGGTCTCTTCTAGATGCTTGACATGTTCGTCTGCCTCCTTGGACTTGGTGATCATGTTGTCCACGTAAACTTCCATTGTGCAGCCAATCAATTGTTTAAAGATCTTGTTCACCAACCTCTGATATGTTGCTCCTGCGTTCTTTAAACCGAAGGGTATGACCTTGTAGCAGAATAGACCTTGATTAGTAATAAAGGCCGTGCATTTATCGTCCTGCCCAAACATGGGGTTTTGGTTATAACCGAAAAATACGCCCATGAAGCTGAGCAAATCATGTCTGGCTGTAGAGTCGACCAGTTGGTCTATCTTCGGCAATGGAAAACTGTCTTTAGGATAAGCTTTATTTAAGTCTGTGAAATCCACACACATTCTCCATTTTCCATTTGCCTTCTTGACCAGTATCACGTTCGAGATCCATTCAAAGTAATGAACTTCCCTTATGAATCCTGCCTTTAACAACTTCTCCACCTTCCTGTTCATGGTGTCATATCTTTCCTGGTTGACTTGCTAACTGCTAACTTGTGGCGTGCCACCTTCGGGTCAATCCCTAGCATGTCATCATGCGACCAGGCGAACACATCACAATGGGCTCGTAAGCACTCGAACAGATTATTCCTCACTGCACGCCTATGCCCGAGCCAATCTTAACCTTCTTCTCTTGGTCGTCAGATCTTATCAGAATTTCCTCAAATTCTTCAGCAGGTTCTTGCCCCCATTTCTTTGACTCTCCCCTAGTGTCCAACGATGTCATCTACATCGCTTCCTTAGCCGCTGTTGTATAGCAGCTTCTCGCAACTATTTGATCGTCCTTAGCAACCTTCACCGCTCTGTTCATTCGGTATTTCGGTGCCAGATAGTGCATTGACATCACCGATTGACTGATTCTCATGAACGGTCTTCTCAATATCATTTGGTAAGGGCTGACCTCATCCACAACCATGAAGTCAAGCATCATGTTCTTTTTGAACGGCTTTGAGCCTATCGTTACTGGTAAATTTACGAATCCTAGGGGGTCAACCTTCTCACCTCGAATTCCTTCAAAGAGGTGTTCATGCGCTCGAGCCTTGCGCAGGCCCCTTTGCCTCTTTGGAGGTTGATGAACCATGAGCAGGCCCCTTTTTTTCCTTACGTTATGCTCCGCCAATTTGCTCTCTCCTCAACTTTGTTGTTTTTTCCTCTTTAATCACGATATCCCTCTTCATCTGCTCGTATGCATTAGAATACGAGCGAATCAAGGGACCCTGCAACTTGTACCAAGGCTTTCCCATCCTCACCCCTCCTTCAATCCTCTCAATGCCTAGAGGCGATTGAATGCCCTGAGATCTATGACTGCCCGGTGATATCTCTTGACGAACTCTCAGAGGGACTCCCCTTCCCTCTGTTTAATCTCAACTAGCTCCATCATATCGTCTTCGGGAGCTACTGCCCCCCGGAACTACTCTGTAAATTCCGTCCACATCTGTTCAAAGCTCTGAATGCTTCCCTACTGTAACTTGCGGAACCATTCTCACGCTCGCCCTTCCAAGGTAAGTGGGAAGGCTCTACATCTTTGGGTTGTTGTCAAGCCCTGTACCCCAGTCAAGTTATTGAAGCGCTCAATGTGCACTAGTGGGTCACACTTCCCTGAAAACTTTAAGTCAGGAAAACGAAAATCCCTGGGGATTGTAACACTCATGATCTCCACTGAAAGTGGGAACTCATTGTCTAGTATAATCCTCCAACTCGGGGCTTTCCTATTTTCCAAGATGTCCTCAACGACCCGAGCCAGCCTGTGGATCTCCCCCTCCAGTTCTTCCGCACGAGAAGGATTCTGCGGGGCAACTAGTACATGTTCCGGTGCCGTGTCTTGTAGGTGCTGTCTTAGCTCTCTCTCTCCTATGGTTTGTCTCCTCCCTTCCGGCCGCGTTCTGTACTCTCGGCCTTGGGGCTCCAGTTCCCATGTCCTCCTCAGTGGGAGCATTCCTATGACTGGATTTGGGAACGTCATTGGATGCTCTCCTCTGTCCATCCCTGAGCTCTTGAAGGATGGAAGTCAGTGTCTCCATGTGTTTCTCCATTCGGTCCATCCTTTCTTGCATCTCTCTATCTCGGGCCTCGTTGGCCACTTCCCTCAGAGTTTCTAATTCTTCGAGACTTATTCCTCTTTGGCTATTGTCTCTCATTGTCACATCGTTTTCGAAGTGTGCTATAAATTCTGGCTTTTTGAACTGGTCGCCACAGATGGCGCCAAAATGTTGATGCTGATTCCTAGTCGCTCTAAGATGTCGATGCTATCTTCTGGTCGCTTATTCCTCGATCGTACCTTTAGGCCTGTGTTCACATAGAAGGTATCAGAGGTCGCCGGGTATCTTTCCGGCGGAAACACTCCGACGCTCAAGTCAGTAATCGGGTTGGTTCTTTTAAATTCCTTCTTAACTAGGGGAAAACCAGAAAATAGAAAGTTGAAAAAAGAAGAGAATCTCCTTTACCTCACCCTTTGTCCGATATTTATCCTCTCTTTTCCCTAGGACCCTTACTTGGGCGCTGCCTCCGCATTTATTGTACTTGTGTATTTCTGACAGCTATGGGTTGCAGTGATACAACTTAGGGGTGTGGGACGTCTGACGGGTATGGATCACAGTGATAAAACTTGGGCGTTTGGGATGTCAGATGGTTATGGGTCACCGTGATGAAATTTTGACACTGTAGGGGTATGTGACGGTTATCGGTAACAGTGATGAAACTCTATGGCGTGGGGATGCCTGTCAGTTATCGATCTTCGTGATAAGACATTATGGTGTGGGGGCGTCTAACGGATACTCTCTTCTTTTCGGAGAGAAAAGTTCATCATCCTGAACTACAGATGTGGGGCTACTATGCTTGGGTTTGGCTTTACTCGAAATTTGGTCCCTTCCTGCTCCTGGTATTGCTCGTAGCGCGACTAGGGCTCGCTTGATGGCCGTGAACATTCCTGCTCTTTTTAATTATGTTCGAGTAGAATGTGAGCGTTTGATCTCGACCAGCTTTGGCTAGCTTGGCCTCGTGCATGCTTGATCTTTATTGCCCAAACACCCGATATCTTGGTTGTATCACCAAATAAAAAGTGTGGACACAATTCAATCCCCATCATGTTAACAAAAAAGGACTCCAAAGGTATCTTTTATCCTCACGATGATGCCCTTATAGTGAAAATGAATGTAGCAGGCAGAAATCTCAACAAAGTCTTTATTAATTCTGGCAGCTCTGTGGATATATTGTTGAAGATTATGCTTGACATATTAAAAAGTGATTGTACTAGGTTTGAACCTGCACACACCTTTTTATATGGGTTCGGTAAAAGTTGCCTCTATCTATTAGGCAAAATTTATCTACCGATAACCGTGGGAGATAAAGCTCAAACTATAAGCATGATTTTCGATTTTATTGTAGTAGACACTCCTATGGTCTATCAGACTTTATTGGGAAGAGCCTTTTATGGAAGCATTCCAGGCTGTAATGTCAATGCACTACCTCGAGCTCAAATTCCCAACTGAAGATGGCATAGGGGTGATGTTTGGAAACCAAAAGATTCTCGAAGTTGTTATGTGACTTCCTCAAAACAAACATATTGCACTTCTCATACTTCATCGCAGAAACAACCTCTACAATATGGTCCTGGTATCAATGATGACTCTGTTGATCCCTGATCTGATGATAAACTTGAAAATACAGAATCAATTGAAGAGATAAGATATATTTTTCTGCTCAAGCATGACCAAACAAAAAATATTAAGATCAAGGCTTCATTAGCTCCGAGCCTTACTAAGCAGTTGACACAACTTCTAACTGACTATATTTATATCTATGCATGGGATCAAATTGACATGCCTGGGATTGACCTGAAGATAATAAGTCACAAGTTATCAATTAACCCGAGCTTCAGGCCAGTTGTTTAACGTCACCAAACATTTAACCATGATCGGTATCAGGCTATTCAAGAAGAAGTAAATAAACTTCTGGCAACTGGTTTCACCCACAGTGGATAGCAAATTTGGTTTTAGTCAAAAAGCTAATGGCAAATGGCGCATGTGCGTTGACTTCACCGACTTAAACCGAGCTTGCCCTAAAGATAGCTACCCACTCCCTAAAATTGATTAACTTATTGACAAAACGGCAGGTCATGCTTCATTAAGTTTCATGGAGGCATTCTTGGGTTACAATCAAATTTGAATGGATGAACGCTATTTATCACCAATTAAGGCTGATATGGCTATAAAGTTATGCCGTTTGGTCTACAGAATGCGGGTGCTACATACTAAAGGCTTGTTAATTACATGTTCAAACCTTTGATTGGCAAAACCATGAAGCCTTACGTGGATGACATGATCACTAAATCCCTTTCAGTTAAGGAACACGTCAGTGATCTTCATGGGACATTTGATATCTTTCGTAAATTCCAAATGCGATTGAAGCATGAAAAATGTAATTTTAAACTAACAGCAGGGAAATTCCTCAGTTTCATGGTCAGTAAAACCCTGAAAATACTCGAGCGATACTCGATCTCTGATCCCCCTGCACAATTAAGAAAGTGCAAAGTCTTACTAGGAGAATTGCAGATTTGAACCATTTCATCTCACCATCACCAGAAAAATGTCGTCCATTCTTTGATACCATCAAGAAAATTCGCAATTTTGGGTTGTATGATAACTGTGAAAAAACACTGCAACAAATAAAACAATATCTGGGAAACTTCAGTAAAGCATTTACTGATCTTAAGACCCGCTATCCTCCAATCGAGAAGCTCACACTTACCCTAGTAGTAGCAGCACGAAAACTAAGGCATATTTTCAATCACATGCTATCGTGGAACTTGCTAATATACCACTTAGACAAGTTCTTCATAAGACCGATCTCATAGGTTGGCTTGTCATGTGGTCAATTGAGCTTAGCGAATTCAACATTGAATATCAACCATGACCATCTGTTAAAGGACAAGTTATGGCAGATTTTATAGTCAAATTTGCATCTTATTGCATCATGACTACCACTGAAAACCAGTAGTTCCATCATTTGGATAATTACAAAACGACTCACAATCTCTTTTTCAATGGAATTTATTTATTGATAGGGTAGTATATAGCAAGGGACCAGGTGCTGGAATTATGTTGTATTCACCTAAGAACACAGAGATTATTTTTTCGATGTTATTTGATTTTGTGGTGACAAATAATAAAGTAGAGTATTTGAAGGTATGAACTGACTCTCAGTTAGTCGTTAACCATGTTTCCGCAGAATATCAAGTCAAGGAAAAACACATAAGAGGCTTATTTACATAAGGTGAAAGACATTATGGGAAATTTTAAGATAATTAAGTTCATCCTTATTCCAATATTAGAAAATCATGAGGCTGATGCATTAGCTCGGTTAGTAGGTGCACAAATAGATCGAGTATTAAGAACTATTCACACCAAGCTACTTAAAGAAAATAGCATAAATAAATATTAATCAGCAGTAATAGTGATCTAACATGATTCTCGTTGGATGAACCCGATTAGAGAATTTATCGAAAATGGTGTAGTCGTCGACGATAAAGTATTAGCTCAGAAATTACGTGATTAGTTGACTCGGTATTGTATCATAGATGGTATTTTATATCGGTGTAGATACACATTACCCTATCTTCGATGTGCTACTCCAGAAGAAGGTAACTATATTCTCCATAAAATTTATGAAGGAATTTCCGGCAATCATTCAGGCTCAAAGGCATTAGCTTTCAAAGCTTTGGGCCAGGGATATTACTGGCTAACCTTACATAGAGATGGTGATCAAGTTACTCGCACTTGTCACAATTGTCAAATCAAGTGATGTTCCTCAAAAACCTCCTACACCTTTAACGGTTTTAAGAAGTCTATGGCCCTATTCTCAATGGTAACTTGATCTCATTGGCCCACTACCAACGGGCAGAGAACAAGCTAAGTATGCAATCGTATCTATTGATTACTGCACCAAATGGATTGAAGTTGAGCCATTAGCCACCATTGCAAAGAAAAAGACAACCAATTTTGTTAGCATAATATTTTTTGTCGTTACAGCATACCTCGGGTTATCATTATTGATCACGACAAATAATTTGATAATTCTAGTTTTAGAACTCTTTGTGCAGATCTGAACATCGACCTCGGGTTTGCCTCACTAGCACATCCAAAGTTTAATTGACAAGTTGAAGCCATAAATAAAATAATAAAAAAAAGCTTAAAAACTCAACTTGGAGAACATAAAGGGGCATGGATAGATGAACTCCATGAGGTACTTTGGGCATATCAGGCAATTAGTAGAACAAGCACGGGAAAACACTTTTTTCCCGGCCTTCAGCCATGAAGCAGTGGTGCTTGTAGAGATTGGCCTTCCAACATATCGTGTGCGAGATTACAGTGAGGATGAAAATCAAAAGGTTTTATGTGCTAACCTTGATCTCCTGAAAACAAAATGAGAGCTATCACAAATATGAGCAACAACTTATTAACAACGAGCAGCTCCTTATTACAGCCAAACTGTTAAGGCTCGCACCTTTTCTGAAGGAGACCTTATGCTCGGACAAATCACTCTCAATACTAAGCGCCCCGATGAAGGAAGTCTTGTCCCATTCAAAGTCATCAAGATGGTGCGTTCAGGGACTTATCAGCTCGAAGGTATTGATGGATGTAAAGTTCAAAAAAATTAGAACACGGAAATGCTCAGAAAATATTATGCTTAAAGAAATTTTGTTAACTGCTTGACTTTTTGTACATTTCTTTCATTCATTTTAAACTCCTTTTTGCATTATTGTAACTCATTTAGTAAAATTAATTGGCCCCCTCTTATGGCTCAATTTTAGATAATTGGCCATTTCTGTAGCCTAATGTTAGAAAATTGGCCCCTTATATGGCCCAATGTTAGATAATTAACCCCTCATAGACTCCCGATTTTATGCGAATGTAAAGACAAGAGAGGAAGTCTTCGCTATGGTTCGTTTTCTAAATTTCTTCTTCTTTTTTTTTTTTCCTATTTCTAACATAATGTTTAATACATTAAACTTACGAAATAATTCCATAGTATCTTGAGTCCAAAAATTTTATAAAAAACATATGTTTATATCTAACTATTTAGTTCATATCCTAATCTCTATCATGTACTCAATCTTTTCGAGTCTAATCGTCCCCTTAATCACCGGTTTTACTTGCTTTCAAACTGTTCTTCCCTCGTATTTCAGCCTTTTACTTCTGCTCGAATACTCGAGATATCCAAATCAGCATACTTTTCTGAAACAACACCCAAACTTTACTGAAGACCAAAGAGTGTACTCTCGTCATACTAGAGTTGGTGTTCGTTTTCCAGTTCGTCAATCCTCTTTTTTTATTTATTATAATCTTGTCTTTCTCCTTGAGCACGTTCTGAGATAGGGAGATCTGTTTCTTATACTCTTTTACTCTACCCAAACCATCCTCCAGCTCTTTTAACCTTTGCTTTAAACTCTCCTTTTCAGCCAGGTCTAGCTCCGCTTTTTCTTCAAATTGAGCTTTCAAAGTGTCCATCGCCTCTTTGAATGTGTTCTTTAAAGCTGGAAATTGTGACCCTTACTTCAACAGTTGACCTAGTTGTCTCTTAAACCTGCAATAAAGATAATTGTCCTACCAAACTAATAAATTAGTATTGAAACTTAGTGGTTCCTAATTTTTTCAGACAAAATATATACCTCCTGTTGTTTTTCTGTGAACCGTTCCCGGGCATCTACAATTGAAACCTTGTTGAGTTCCTCTGACTTTTTCTCTATTCACACACATCATATCTTCTGAGTACTGACCTCCTAAAAAATACTCGGGTAGACCAGCTCTCGCCCATAGTACATACATGCACCCAAGATTCTCCTCTCGTTTAAAGCTAGCTGACATGGAGCTAAACCTAATGAGCTTAACATCTTCCTAAAGTATGGCTGCAAGGGTAGTCTCATTCCACAGTCAAAGAATTTTGTGTATATGGCCACCATCCCCTCAGGAGGGTTACTTGGCCTCTCCCCTCTCTTAGGGAATTTCATTTTCACTTAGTTTGGGCTGTGGTAGTTTTCTCTCTAGATCTGGAGATCGAACTCCTCAAGAACGGACTCTATCCTATCCATATCATATTATATGGATCCGATCCTAATGGGAGGAGGAGGATCTGGTTTCACACGCCTTTTCTTTTTCTTCCTCCTTCTATTTCCGTCAATAGGTTCGTCATCCTCCTCGGTCGTGGTATCACTAATCTTATCTATATTAAATTTAAAGGAGTCGATTTGTTGAAGCAGTGGATCATCCTCTGTTTTCTCAGAATCTATTTCTGTTCTACTTTTTGTAATCTCCTCAGTAGATTCGGTATCATCACCACCTGTGAAAGCATGAACCGAAGATTCCCATGATAAATTTTGAGAGTTATCTATAGAATCACTACTGATAGTCATTTTATGAGCAAGAACTGGTCAAATTTTCCCAGATTGCACAGAAATGAAGACAAACTTAATATCTAATCCTTACATCATCAATGAAACTCGAAAGCAAAAAGCCAAAAACAACGACATAATGAACTAAGGGTAAAAGAAAATATATCAAACAACCCCTTTGCAAGTTTAATTCTACGTCAAATGAGTCTATGAGCCTTGTTTCTTTGTCTTCTCCAATTCCTTCGTGTTTTGATTCTTATCTCTAGTGATTTTAAAGTTTGAATTGGAATGAAATTTTAAAATCGAAGTTGCATGGTTTACTTCCATTTTATGCTTGATTCCCTGCTATAACCGGTTCAATTTTAAACTTAACTGGTGTTTCTCGGTGGCTTCCCCCATTTTCCCCATACTATTCGAATGCAAGAGTATATTTGAGATTTTTACATGTGGCTGATTGGTACGAATCGTCAAATGGACAGGAAATGTTAATGTCATCGGTATTAATGCGCACATATTTCCAAGCTCATAACTTCTGACTTGTTCTGGTCGGTTATTCTTTTTCTGTATTCTTTGCAATAATGAAGCTTTTGTTTTAATCAGTTATGTTAACCACTTATTAGTGTACTTGCCCTTTTACTCCGGGCACTGGACAAGTAAACTAGTGGACTGATTATTATTTTATAATTTACCGATCATTTAGGTTAAGTAAGAAGTTTTAATGTTATAGTGATCTTGACGTCGTTGTTCAATTATGACTATGAATTATGTGCACATGCATCATTTCAAGTCTGACATGAAAGTGAAGAGATCCTATTATAAAAGACCAATTTGCTCTCATAATAAGGTATCTTGATTTTGATATTACAACACAAAACTAAAGGGCTCTCTCTCTCTCTCTCTCTTTCTTTCTTAATCCACCCCTTACGATTTCTTTAGCTCTTGCAGGAATCGATAGACGACTTCCAGAGCAGCATTAGATTGAACGCCGATCTCATCTTCGTCTACAAAATTTGGTGCCATCAAAATTAAATGAATGTAAACCATTAGATCTAGTTCGGTAGCTATCCAGCATCTTGCTATGCAAGAAAATGACATGTATAAATACATTATGATGATCAATAGAAAAAGCAGTGTGCTGCGTCTATTTCCTTGGTATACTCAGTTCCTTATATTCTCTGTTTTAACTCTGGCTTTGATTTTCAAATGTATAATTGTTAGGTTGGAGAAGATATTGTTAAAAAAGGGCATTTAACTACCCAATGAAAATTTAGGTGCCAATAATGCATTGAAATTGAAAAGGTTAATGGTTGAGGAAAGTTATTGTCTTAATTAAATTACAGTTGATAGGCTGTTGCTTGAGGCAAGCTTCTTGTATATCGAACATTTTGCCCACATGAGATGCTATGATTCTTGACATCAGGTTAACATAGGTCAACATTTATTATCAATATATTATCTTCTTACTATTTTGCCACTAGAGACTAAAGATTAGTAAAGTTGTTTTTGTTATCAAGTTAAGATACTAAGCAGCATATTAAGGCAAATGCCAGAATGAGGATTCAGTTTACCAGCAACTGCTATTATAACACAAGGATACCCTCTAGGTAACCACTGTGGATAATTGAGGCGTTGCATTTGACTAGAAGATCATCCTGAACCAGAAACAAAAGTACATTTCTATTTCTTGTGCTTATTATTTTGTCTCTTGTCATCGTATAGATTAATTTTTGCTCAAATTCATGCTCTCAATCAGAATTTAGAACCATTTTCAGGTGGCTTGTAGCTAAAGTTTAATGTCATCAAAGATATATACTCTACACAATAATGAGCAAAAGATGATGAATACATATTGTAATGATATTGAAAAGCTATTAATTATTGTTATAAATTACAGGTGATTAGATGTTGCATAAAGCAAGCAGCTTCTGTTGCTAGCCTTTTCCCACATGATGAGATGCTGCGATTGTTATCGGCCCCATGATTAACTCAGGTTTTATTATCTACTCTGCATAATGATCTTCTTCACTATTTTGGCAAAATTAAACTTTAGTACAGATGTTTCGGTTTTCTCTGTAATCAGGTAATTAATAGGGCAAATGTCATGATGAAGATTTTGCGTAACAACTGGTATGTCAAGGATGATTATGGTGAGGATGATTCTTCACAAGCCAATTTGATCAGTGTGAGATTTTGGCCAGTAAATAGAGCCCCCCATTTTGAGAAATATATCATCCTCTATCTTGAATTACAACCATATCAAGTGAAGGTGAAGCTTTAAATGGGACTTTCTTGTGAAAGTTTCAGTTGACTGAATTCCAGGAAATTAAATGCTCATGAGTGAGAAATTAAGCATGTATTAGCGATTTGGGTCGTGAGTAAATTTTATCCTTTAATATTGGTACTCTCTCCTTTTTTATTAAAATTTTCTTCATATCTTTGAGTCAAAGAACGTAAAATTGTGCTGTCATTTTTTTTTTCCATATTTGAGAACTTAATTTTGTGATTATTCAACTTAGCTTCTGCAAAGATGCAGTATATAACAAGTGACATGCCGCATAATCTTTTCCCATTGTCTTTCTCTATTAAAATTGCCATCAATGCAGGTGACAGGCGCCATCACAGTTAGATAAAGAATTTTGAGTTGCTATCCATAACTAAGAAACTGCCAATTACATTAGGTATTCATTCGCAAATATTCCTGTCCATAAACTTTCTGAGTTGCTATTGAAAACTAATAAGAAAATGCAAATTAAGTATTTCATTAAAAAAATATTCTCATTCCCACTGTTTCTTAGTTGTCATCAAAATTAAAAAACTGCTAATTAAGTATTCCATTACAAAATATTTCCATTCCTAGACTTTTGTTGTTATCCAAAATTAAAAATCTTTATATTAAGTCATATTTGATATATTAAGTCATATTTGATATTGAGGTACCGGCTATTTTAAACTAAAGTTGTTACAAAAAAAAAATTGTAGCTATTAAATAAAAATTTATAGTTGTTATAAAAATAATTTTTAAATAATAATTTAATAGAAATAATAAAGATATTATATATTTTTCATTATACAAGTATCAATAATGCCACATGGTGATGCGGTTTTCTAGTTGCTCCTGAATAGTGATGTTGCTTCCTGGTCGCTGGTTGCTCGAGCAGGATTTCCAGTTGGTTCCTGCGTTTTTCCGTTCATTGAAGCGGCGATGTCCTCCGATCTGTATCCACAGAAAAAGTATCAGGGGTCGCCGGGTGTTTTTTGGGCGAAAACCCTCCGACGCTCAAGTCAGTAATCGGGTAGATTCTGAGAGGACCTGCCCCATTCTCAGAGGCGACCTATCTTGAGAAACTGAACTCAAATATTAAAATCATTTTATTAATAAGAATTCTACCGAATTTTTGGCAGAACCTCCCCCAAACATATAACATTCCTAAACCTGCAATTACAACACAAGCACTCACAAATCATTTATTATACATCAAACTACATCAACCCAATCTCATCCAATAACATATTCAATATTACACACGTTTGTTAATTCTTATATTACATCCCTAATATAATTCCAAAACATGATAATTATACATTAACCAAAAGAAATAATTAATCTATAGCCTCAAACAACCTCAGTGGCCCAAATGACTCCAACTATGTACAACTACTAGGTTAATTGTTGTACCTGTAATCTCTTGGGGGGGAAAAATTATAATAAAATGGAATGAGTATAAAACTTAGTAAGCTTCAGTGAGTGGATATTAGCTTTTAAAACATAAAATACTTTAAAAAAGAAATGCATCACTTGTATAATTACTTTTCTCAAACAAATATATTTTCATGTAAAAACTCCTTTCATTTCAATCATATTTTGAACATAAATATATTTTCATACTGCTACAAAATCAAGAAAAACATCTTATATTGAAATATCATATCGTACTGAAATATCAAACATTAAATAATACGAACATCCTTAAACAAATACCCAGGGGATAATCTAGTCATATCCGGACCTCAACGGATGGTAATGATGTACTATCTAAGTACCATCATACCCGGAGCTACACGGATAGACGAAAGGATGTACCATCTCATGCTTATCAGCATAACTCATACCCGGATCTCAACGGAAGTGCTATGATGCGCTATCTTTCGACATCGTGTTTGGACCACCCGGTCTCATATCTCAATATATGTCTGCATGCATATGCCCCCAAAGGGCGAAAGCGCCCAAACACACGGCCCAAAGCGCCCAAACACACGGCCCAAAACCTATATGTGTGTTCAGACGAGCCCCAAAGGCCTACTATCTCGTCTCATCTGGAGGGAACGGGTATTTGCTTTAAAACTTTAAATCATGCTCGAAATCAATATATATACATGTTAAATCATGCTCAAGATTAACATATATATACTTGAAATCATGCTCAAAATCCATATATATAAATACTCTAAATCATGCTCGAAGTCCATATATAAACACTTTAAATTATTCTCGAAATCAATATATAAATACTTTGAATCATGCTCAAGATCAATTATATACTCTTTAAATTATACTCAAAATCAACATATATAAACTTTAAATCATGCTTGAAATCCATATAAATACACTTAAATTCATGCTCGCAAATCAATCATCTCTTTTACCAATTTAAAATCGATACGGAGCATAAATGAATAAATATAATTTAACGAAATATTTATACGGAATAAACATTTATTTCGGAGAACCATTTTATGAAAGCATTTTAAATATTCATTTCATAAACAAGCCTTCCTATATAGAAATCAAATAATTTTAATATATTCCACTCACAATGACAATTTCAGACTCAGCTATCATCCAAGTCCGCAGTTAGATTCTCGTCCGCAGATCCACCTATTTTACAGAAATGATATAATTACTTAACATAATTATAATTCGAACTAATCTCGAAAAAATAACGCTTAAATCAATATTCGTCCTAACATTACAACTCTCAATTTTCCCGGCTTACATATTAATCCCGTATTTGTAATTTACTACCGAAATTATACCACCCTCAATCTCATAATTTACTAATTTAACCTCAACATCATAAAATTACCAATTTATCCTCAATTCAGATTGCAAAAACATCCTCAAAGCTGGAAATTATGAAGTTACCCTCAATCACAAAATTACCAAAATGCCCCTACGGTCAACGTTGACCGAAATTCACTCAACGGCGGTGGGGAAGCTCGGACTAGACACTTCTCGTCGAGGTGAGTTCAACGGTGCCGGTGGTGGCCTCCCACGCTGCGGCGGTGGCGCCGGATTGAGCTCGTGAAGCCGCTGCACTTTGGGTGGTCGATCTGCTGCAAAACGGCCTCCTCGGTGCCGGTGGCTGGTCGGGAATGAAAGAAGGCAAGGTGAAGAACAAAACCCAAGTGGTGGCGTTGCCAAAATCCAGCGAAAACACGACCAAATCGTGAAGGGTTTTTACGCGAGCTTTGCTCTTCCGTTCGGTAGTGTTCTCGATGTTTCTGGCCGGCAGAGATGGCAGGGGGACGTTCTCTGTCTCGTAAGCTTCGATTTGATACCAAGCACATCCGGTGGGGTAGTCGGAATAGGGAGTTATGGCCGAGTCAAATTCGCGGGTTCGGGTAAGGTCAAACGGGTCAAACACTCTCCTCTCTCTCTCGGTTTGCTCCAAATTCACCCGGTTTTCCTTTTAAATACATTCGCAAAATATCAACTACACCCCCTCATGATTAACACATAAACCCCCTCTTGTTTTAATTATTTACATAAATAAATAAAATAAAATGCATATATTACAAATTCTTTGTAAATTCTCTATTAATCTGAGAAACAACGGAAAATGGAAGGTTGGAAAAGATAAGGAAGAAAAAAAAAAATCCTTTTACCTCACCCTTTGTTTGATATTTATCCCCCTTTTTTCCTACCATCCTTGCTTGGGTGCCACCCCTTGCATTTATTGTGTCTGCGTCTTTTTGATCAGTTATGAGTCACAGCGGCACCACTTGGGGGTAGGGGATGTTAGACGGTTATGGGTTACCGTG
Source organism: Murraya koenigii (assembly GCA_025617385.1). Taxonomy (NCBI): domain Eukaryota; kingdom Viridiplantae; phylum Streptophyta; class Magnoliopsida; order Sapindales; family Rutaceae; genus Murraya; species Murraya koenigii. The sequence goes on from CM046812.1 coordinate 14,376,497, forward strand.
ATCAAATAATGATGCCTTGTAGGTTTGTGTAAAATGATGATACTGTAGAGGCATGCGCCGATCATTGGTAACAGTGACGAAACCCTACGGCGTGGGGGTGCTTGTCGGTTATCGATCGTCGTGACAAGTTGTTAGGGTGTAGGGCTGCTGTGCTTAGGTTTGCTCTGCTCGAGCTCTGGTCTCTTCCGGTTCATGGTGCTATTCATAACGCGACATGACTCGCTCGGTGGTTGAGGATCTTTGTGGCCTTACCCGAACAGGATGGGAATATCCGAGCCCGACTAGCATAGAACACTTGACCCCGACCAGCTTTGACACCGAGCAGTAGTGTCTTCGTGCTGGTGATCAGGTCTTCTGTTCTGACGGGTTTGTCCTCGACCAAGTCTACTCGGTATTCCCCAAACACTACACATCGCAAATAACTATCCCAAATGATGTGACATTCATCAATTGATTGGTAAAATTAAAATGAATTAATTATATTATATTACCAACTAATTGATTAATGCCACACCATTTAGGATAGTTATTTGAGATAAAAAAATTTGGGATATGTAACATTACTCTACAAATATAATATAAATTAATTTAACTTTCAAATCACATCAGTTAGTATTTATCAAATATTTCAATCCTATAGCATTTTTCCAACTACAATACCAAAGAGGCCTAATTGTTTCATTCAAAATTGTTACCATTCTAATATTTCTGAGCTGCTATGGAAAACTAGCTAGTACGAAAATGCAAATTAAGTATTTTATTCAAAATATTCCCATTAATTCCCAGATTCTGCATTGCAATTTTAGAAATAATGATTTAATGTTAAAATCGTATCAGTTATAAATATATATTCGCTGTGCTATAAAAAGATCAACAAAGATTATAAGTTTCTCACAAACCTTTTTAAAATCGTATAAACAACTTTATATATTCTTCAAAAGATGGCAAAGTTCACTATTGTTTGCTTCCTGCTTGTTGTCCTCCTTGTATCTGGTACATATATATATTTATTTTTTTATCGTCTTACTTAAAAGCTTTGTATCATTGACTCAATCTATATAATTAATTTCGAGTATATATAGATAAATATAATGAAAACTTTTCAAACGATGGATAAAAACTAATATATATATATATATATATATATATATATAATGTTCATAAAATGCAGATGGGAACATGTTTCTTGGGGCAGAAGCAAATACTTGCGAGAAATTTTGGACCTGCAATGGCGATGATCAGTGCAAAGCGGATTGCCAAAAAAATTACAGGGGAACAGGATGGTGTGATTTTCACAAGGCATCGCCGCCCGAAAAGTATTGTTTTTGTCAGTACAATTGTTGATTGTTAATTTCACATTACTTCTCCAGCTTGTGTACGACTTGAGGCCTTAAATAAATGGAAGCTGTTCGTGCTTGAAAATCATTTTTTATTAAAAATCGATATACATTCTTGATACTTCAATGTCACTCTACATATACGTGAGCAAAGTTCTGTGACAAATTTGGAGTTGGGTAGTGCCGAAAATATAAATTTAAAATAGTACTATCAGTGGAGCTTTGTGCCAACTTATTACAAAGATGCAATTGGTGGTTAAACTTAATTTTGCATTTGTGAATATACGAATAGCAGAAGATTACGAAAGTATGAGTGCACAATTTAGCTTAGCATCGAGAAAATTAAGTTTTGAAAAGAGTTGTATATATTCATTTTCTGGCAATCGAATGAGAGACTATTTGTACAAAAGTTTACAAGAATTAATATTCAAAAATTACGATCCTAAATCCAAGGAAAGGAAATACAGATCCCATATTCAAAGGGATTACAAATCAGCCATATATAAGGAAACAAAGTCCACAAGATCATCGCTCTAATACTATGAAAATTAAGTTTTGAAAAGATTGTATATATTCATTTTAAGAAATAAGAGAATATTTATATATAAGTTTACAAGAATTAATATTCAAAAATTACTATCCTAAATCAAACGAAAATAAATAATGATCTCATATTCAAAGAGATTACAAATCAGCCACATATAAAAAAAGAATCTTTCCTAATTACTCAAATTAAGGTAACCAAATCTTAAGATTGGATCGTTATAATAATTTATCTTTTTAATTCAAATAATTACTTTTACTCTATCTTTTAGAAATAGTTATCATATATATAGCCCTTTTCTAGTACCAATGCGTTCATTATTTTTTCAAGATGATATGCTTTTAAGCTATACTGTTTAATAGAATAACCGTAGATATATTATTAAACTGCATAATTTTATAGTATATTGAAAACTAATTTTATTAAAATATTTAACTTAAAAACGTATCCACATTAATAAAAGTAAGGACACTTGCCCGTGAGAATGATTGTATATATAAGGGAAAATATAGTCCTACATCATTAAGATTTTTTCATTAACTTATTAGTCTGATAACTCCCATCCTTAACATTCTAGTTGGAAAAGTTTTTCAACATGTGATTTCTCGTAAGCCACTTGAAGCACAACAAATTTGATCTGAATTGGAGCTGTATCCTGAACTGGTGGGCTAAAATTGATCCGTTGTTAAAGTTTGCAAGAGTCGGCTGGAATTTGCTGTGTGGTTTTGGGCCGTCATTACTCATTAGTTGTTTTCTTGGCGGACTTCTATTGACTTCTTGATGACATATCGAGATCTTTCCAAAAATCAAATCATATTCTTTAATTTGTTCATACACACCTATTATTTCTTGTTACATCAAATAATTATTAATTATAATTAATTATTAAATAAAATTAACTAACAAATATAAGTTAAAAGTAATAAATACAAGGCTGGTTCGCATAAAATTAGGTTGAGTCAGGCTCGGCTTGAGGGCTTGGACTTCTTTTAGCTCAAATTTTCTTTTAAAAAAAAAAATCAACTTTGTAACAATAACGCAATATATTGGAAACAAATTATTGAAATATTTAGGGAAACAAATTATACTTTTTCCTATTAGTGTTACATTTTGTATTTAGGAATTGTGGCATTAACGGGAAGAATTGTGATGTTCCCCGGAGCCCTTCATTGAAAGGGCCCTTGCAACATCTCATGCTAGTTTTTGAGTGGTTCAACATCTAATTTTCTTATTGCCTGATATTAATAACATTCCTAAGAATTAATTAAGGGTTTTTTTTTTTATCTGAAGTCTTAATTTAGTTTAATTTAAGATGTTTTGATATTTTAATTTATTTGTTTTTGCATCAAAATCTTATTGTAAGACATTTTCATCTGAATACAAAAAATAAAATTTCCTGACTTTTATCTGAAGATAAAATGTTGAATGAAATTTTTTTTTCTCACAAATAACCTTATTAAATGTATTTATTTTTTACGTACCTATTAGATGTTATATTAGAATTTCACTTGATCTTAAATTGTGTTTGGTATTAAATACTTAACATTTTAAATTGTATTTGGTATTAAATACTTAACACACATTGAATTTGAATTTTAAACAAATTCTTTTATTATTAAATAATAATTTTTTATTTATAAATATTATGTTAAATTGTAAAAAAATAATGTTATCAAAATTATTTTTCATAAATTATATATCAAATGCTTACATTATAAACATTTATAACATATAAAAACTATTGTACTAGAAAATATTGTAAATATATACTTATTTAAACTTAAAATATATTTAACATTTTCAAGGTCATAAGTATAAAAATATTAGAATTAAAATGTTTTAAGCTTATAAAAATAAATAACTTACTACTTATATTCAGATGTAAAAAAATAAATAAAACAAATATGTTTTTTAAACATATGCATTTAGACATATTCATATTTCAGTAATATTCAAACCCATTTAAATTTCAGATTAAAAAAACAAATACTACCTAAGTCTAGAATTCCCATAACTACAAAACCAGTTTCATGGTAGAAGAAAAAAAAAAAAAGACCCTTAGAGAATTTCTTGAACATACAATAAACAAACTAACACATGAGTTCATCTCTATGGATGCTCAACATTTGAAAAATAAACAACACATGAGTTCATCTCCACTAATACACATATTTTTTGTATTGCACAAGAAATTAACATGGAGCTTCATATCATACTTTTAGGGTTCAGCTTTTACTAGCTTTTGTCTGAAAAATGAAACTGATAAGGGGTGAACTATCATACTCAATAAGTAGAAATGTACATAACAAATATAGTAGTATCTTTGCTCAACATTTTTGAAAAATTCAGTTTGCTTTAAGTTCAGAACAAACACATGAACTTTTGAGTAGAAAATTTACTAAACACTATTTACTCAAAATAAATTCTAATTGAATAGTCTAAACTAAATTCAAATTTAAAAGCATTTGTGAAATCAAACAAATTGGAATATATATATGTATATATATTATGTCAAAACAAATGGGAACATATATCATATCACCTACATCCATGGTGACTCAACATAATTCAAAACAAATAATTTGCACAGCATAACAGAATTTCACTAAATAAAGTCACTTGTTTCTCTCAGTGACCTAGCCAGAATAGAAAATATTGTATAAAAAATAACTATCGACATTGAGCCAAAACATTTAATGAAATGACCCGTCCCATTCCCAGAGTCGACCTATCTTAAGAAACTGAACTCAAACATTAAAAATCTTATTAATGAGTATTTTACTGAAAATTTTGGCAGAACCTCCCTTAAAAAAATAATATTCTCAAACCTGCAATTATAACACAAGCACTCCCAAAATAATTTATTATGCATCAAACTACTTCAACCAGTCTTATTCAGTAAAATATCTAATAGTAAACACATTTCTTAATTTTTATGTCACACCCTATATAATTCCAAAATGGGATGATTATACACGCTAACAAAAAAAAATTTATCTATATCCTCAGACACTCTCACGTGGCCAAAAACGACTCCAAATATGTACAGCTGTTGGGTCAATAGTAATACCTGAAATCTCCTGGGGAAAACATAATAAAATAGAGTGAGCATAAAACTGAGTGAGCTTAGTGAGTGGATAGTAGTTTTTGACACATAAAATACTTACAAAAACAATAAATGCATTTCTTGTATAGATAACTTTCTCAATTAATTATATTAATGTAAGAAATTCATTGCAATTCAAATCATATACTAAACATAAATATAATTAATACTATCACAAAACAAGAAAAGCATCTCACATTAAAATATCAAATACTAAATAATACAACTATCTTTAAACAAATACCTAGGGGAATAATCTCATCACATCTGGACCTCAACGGACGGCAATGATGTACTATCTAGGTACCATCATGCCCGGAGCTACACGAATAGATGGGGATGTACCTTCTCGTGCTTATCATCTCATCTCATCTCATCTTACATTATCTGGGGGGAGTGGGTATTTGCTTCATAATTTTTCATAACTTATATACACATATATAAAACTAAAATCATGCTTGAAGTTAACGTATATACACTTTAAATCATGCTCGAAATCAACATATATACACATTAAATCATGCTCTAAAATCAATCATCTCTTTTACCATTTTAAAGTTGATACAGAACATAAATGAGTATATATAACTTAATAAAATATTCATACGTATAAAACATTTAGTTCGAAGAACCATTACATGAAAATAATTAAAATAGTTATTTCAAGAATAAGCTTTACTATATAAAAAAAAATCGTACACAAATAGGTTTAATATATTCCACTCACAGTGATAAACTCAAACTTGGCTATCGCCCAAGTTTGCAGGTAGATTTTCGTCCGCAGATCCACCTATTTTAAAGAAACGAATATAATTACTTCCTATATTTATAATTCGAACTAATGTCACAAAAATAAAACTTAAAATAATCATTCGTCCAGACATCTCAACTCTCAAGTCTCTCAACTTACCATATTAACCCCGTATCCAGTAATTTACTAATAAAATCTGAAATTATACTTGTCGACAACCCTCAAATTCATAATTTACTAATATATTCTCAATATCATAAAATTATCAATTCATCCTCAATTCAGATTGTAAAAACATCCTCAAAGTTATAAATTACAAAATTACCCTCTATGTGTGAAATTACCAAAATACCCCTACGATCAACGTTGACCGGAATTTACCCAATGGCGATGGGGAAGCTTGGAATAGATACTTATCATTAAGTTGAGTTTAATGGTGTCAGTGGTGAGCTCCCACGCATGGTGGTGGCGCCAGATATAAATAAATGAGGTTACTGAGTTCGCATCAAGTCCTCAGATTCGTAGGTAGCCTCTTCTTTTGAGTGGTTCCTCCACAGTACTTTTACCAAGTGGATGGTTTTCGAACGTAACACTTGGTGTTTTCCCTCTAGTATCTCAATTGGCTCTTTTCGTAAGTCAAATCTTCTTTCAACTGAATCGGTTGCTTCAATAAAACATGACTTGGATCATACATGTACTTTCGAAGCATTGAAACATGAAACACATTATGGATTATGGACAACTCAAGTGGTAGAACTAATCGATAAGCCAATAGACCAATACACTCCACGATCTCATATGGCCCAATGTAACGTGGACTGAGCTTCCCGCGCTTCCCAAAACGAAGTACTCGTTTCCAAGGAGATATTCATAAGAACACTTTATCACTAAAATTGAATTCAAGTTCCCACCTACGCTTATCTGTATAGCTTTTCTGTCTATCTTGGGCCACTTTTAATCTATCCCGAATAAGTTGTACTCGTTCATTATTATCCTGAACCAATTCTGGGCCAAATAACTTCCGCTCACCAACTTCATCCCAACATACTGGAGTTCTACATTTCTATCTATACAAAGCCTCATATGGCGCCATCTTGATACAAGCTTGATAACTGTTATTGTACATAAACTCCATCAAAGGTAAATAAATGTCCCAGTTACCCTTGATTTCCATAACACAGTCACGCAGGATATACTCTAAAGTTTGAATGGTACGCTCTGATTGGCCATCAGTTTGATGATGAAAAACAGTACTAAAATTCAACTTTGTACCTAAAGCATTTTGCAAGCTGGTCCAGAACTTCGAAGTAAATCGAGAATCTCTATCTGAAACAATAGATACTGATACTCCATGAAGACGAACTATCTCAGCCACATATATACTCCCCAACTTATCTATTGAATAGATGGTTTTGAATGGTAGAAAATGAGCAGATTTTGTAAGTCGATCTATAACCACCTAAACACTGTCTTGTCCATGCTAGGTACGCAGAAGTCCTGATACAAAGTCTATAGTAATATACTCCCATTTTCACTTAGGAATAGAAAGCGGTTAGGAATACCCTACAGGTCTTTGATGTTCAGTTTTAACCTGCTGACAAACCAAACATCGAGAAACAAATTCTGTAATCTCTCTTTTCATGCCTTGCCACCAGTAATGATCCCTGAAGGTACGGTACATCTTCGTACTTCCAGGATGCATCGTATAGGCTGAACAATAAACTTCTTTCATGATCTCCCTCTTTAGCTTCTCAATATATGGTACACATAGTTTATTATCCATGACTAACACTCTATCATCTCTCACCATGAAATTGGTTCGTAAACCTTTTTGCACATCCTCTATCAAATTCATTAACTAGGAGTCCTGTGCTTGCATCCAATGGAATTTGTCAATCAAGGTCGGCCTAACTTAAAAATTGGCTATCAAAGCTCCGCAGTTATCGGCATCCAACTCGAATCCCAAAGATCTCAGCTCGATCAATAGAGGTATACTGGCCACTCGCATATGAGTCATGGAATCAGAAGATTTCCTACTCAGTGCATTAGCCACCACATTCACTTTGCCTGGATGATAATCAATAGTGCATTCATAATCTTTAATTAAATCCATCCATCTTCTTTGTCTCAAATTTAAGTCTTTCTGAGTAAACAAATACTTGAGACTTTTATGATTAGTGAAAATTTGACAAGTTATCACATACAAATAATGCCTCCATATTTTGAGTGCAAACACCACCGCTGCCAGCTCTAGGTAATGTGTTGGGTAATTTTGCTCATACTTTTAAGTTGTCTAGAAGCATAAGCCACTACTTTCCCATGTTGCATTAGTACGCAACCCAAATCTTGTCTGGAAGCATCACTGTATACTACAAACCCTTCCTTGCCCGATGAAAGTAAGAGAACTGGTGCTGAGGTAAGACGTGTCTTGAGTTCTTGAAAACTCTTTTTAGAATCATCATTCCACTGGAAATTGACATTCTTTCTAGTTAACTGTGTTAGCAGAGTAGCAATCTTAGAGAATCCCTCTACAAATCGATGATAGTACCCTGCCAAGCCAAGGAAACTCTGAACCTCTGTGACATTTGTAGGCCGTTCCCATTTGACAACTGCTTCAATCTTTTGGGGATCGAACTAAATGGCCTCAGCTGATATCACGTGGCCTAAAAATGTCACTTTGTCCAACTAGAACTAATACTTACTAAACTTGGCATAAAGTTATTTTTCTCACAACGTTTACAGAATCGTCCTCATCTGATCAGCATGCTCTTCTTCATTTCGGGAATACACCAAAATATCATCAATAAACACAATTATGAATTGATCTAAATACTAGTGAAATACCCTATTCATGAGATCCATAAAAGCTGCCGGAGCATTAGTGAACCCAAACGATATTACTAAAAACTCGTCCTCTTTAATTTTAAGCTGATGATATCCCGATCGTAAGTCGATCTTAGAAAATACCTTAGCCCCCTAGAGTTGGTCAAACAAGTCATCAATACACGGAAGTGGATACTTATTGCATTATTCAACTGTCGATAGTCAATACAGAGTCTGAAGGTACCGTCCTTCTTCTTAACAAATAAATTTGAAGCTCTCCAGTGAGAAACACCAGGCCTAATAAACTCTTAATCCACTAATTCTTGTAGTTGAACCTTAAGTTCCTTCAACTCTGTCGGACCCATTATGTACGGTGTCATAGATATAGGAGATGTTCCAGGAACTAAGTCGATAGAAAACTCAATCTCCCTATTAGGTGGCATACCCGGCAGTTCATCTAGAAATACATCTAGAAACTCTTTGACTATTGGAATATCCTCCAATTTCAACTCTTGAATTTTTGTATCCATCGCATATGCTAAGTAAGCTGAGCATCCTTTTCTAAGCAACCGTCTCGCATTAATGGTGGAAATGATATATGAGGGTAAAATTTTACGTTCCCCACAAAATTTCACCACATTTTTCCCTGGCTTATTAAATGCAACTTCCTTCTTGAAACAATCCACCGTAGCATAATGAAACAAGCCAATCGATACCTAAGATAGCATCGAAATCTTGAATATCTATAACAATCAAATTCACCTCTAATTCATGCTCACATATTCTAATCACACAATTCCGATACACACTCTTGGCAAAATGTGGCTCTCCCGTAGGTGTACTAACAACTAAGTTACAATCTAGTGGTTCAGGCTCTCGCTCTACATGTTTAACAAATGTACGAGAAATAAAAGAATGTGTAGATCCAGGATCAATAAAAATATGTACTTTACAGCCAAAGATAGATAATATACCTATAATAACTTCTTGTGTAGCAGGTGCCTACTGTACCAGTTGATGTAGAATCACCTATCTACACACCTTTCTGGCCCTGAGTTTGTCTAGAGTAAGGTTGGTGCTGAGAGGATATCCCTCGTGCAGAACTGTTACCCTGAAATAAAGTAGGACAGAATCTCTTGACGTGCCCAAGCTGACCATAACGATAATAAACTTTCTCTCCAATTCGACACTGATTATGATGGTTCCTACCAAAAACAGGGCAAGAATTATGCTGAGCACCCCTAACGACGATCATCATGATATCCCCTTTTACTCCTGTTATAATGTCCCTGACTCTTGATATTACTTTCCACTGATTGCTGCACTGAACCATGGTTGACAATCTGTCTCAGGTCTCCCTTGATGCTTATACCCTGACTTCTTATAGTGTCATCAAAATATCCCATACCAATGCTTCCTCGCTTAGGCGGTCTACTACTAGAGCCACTATCTGTCCAGCTCTGGCTCCGTTTCTACTTCAATGCATGAATTTTACGTCCCTCCGCAATATTATGCTCAACACTCCTGGCTGCTTCAACTACCTCTGCAAACTCGATGTATCTCGATGCAGTTATGAAGGTTCAAATCTTAAATCGAAGACCCTACTCGAATCTTTTGCATCTCTCTCTCTCATCACTCACTACAATCGGAGGAACTCACTTCGCTTGATATCTTGATACACCACTGGAAAATAATGAGCATAGAATTTCTTGCGGAAAATGTCCCAAGTAATGTCAGCATGCCCATGATATCGACGTTCCACAGTCTGCAACCAGTGATAAGCTCTATCCTCAATTAGAAAAGTGGCAAATGTTAATTTACCTCATCACCTCAAAAATATGCGCTAACTTGAGAAGCCATTACTCGGCCTCAGGTGGCTCTCCAGTACCATTAAAGCTTCTCCCTCCTAAACTTTTCACGTGCTCTATGGTGTTAGAGCTACTAGCCTGTGAATGAGCTTGATTCTGTATAACTATAGTCATAATCTGAGTTAATCGATTAAATGACTGCTCAATGTTTGGAGCATTTCTAGGCGCGTGTTGTGCAGCCGCATGCGTTGAAGATTCCACAGGTTTACTTGCCCCCATAGGTATAATGCTAGGAGTCAACCCAGTTACTGGCCGAGTACAGCCACGGCCACGACCACGTCTACTACTACGAAGAATCATGATGGTGCCTACATAATATTTATTCCACTTTGTAAAAATTATAAACTTATTCTTCCTAAACAAGTAAAGTCTACAGAATCTAAAACCATTCTCTGATACTAACTGAAACGGCCCGCCCTATTCCAAGAGGCGACCTATCTCAACAAACTGAACTCAAAAATTAAAAATCTTGTTAATGAGTATTCCACCGAAAATTTCAGCAGAACCTCCCCTAAATATATAATATTCCCAAACCCATAATTATAACACTAGCACTCCCAAAATAATTTATTATGCATCAAACTAATTCAACCAGTCTGATTCAATAAAATATCCAATAGTACACGCGTTTCCTAATTTTTATGTCAAATACCTAGTATAATTCCAAAATGGGATGATTATATACATTAACCAAAAAAAAATTATCTATATCTTCAGACACTCTCATGTGGCCAAAAATGACTCCAAATATGTACAACTATTGGGCCAACGGTTGTACCTAAAATCTCCTGGGGGAAAATATAATAAAATAGAGTGAGCATAAAACTCAGTGAGCTTAATGAGTGGATAGTAGTTTTTGAAACAAAAAATACTTACAAAAAAAATAAATGCATTTCTTGTATAGATAAATTTCTCAATTAATTATATTAATGTAAGAAATTCATTACAATTCAAATCATATACTTAACATAAATATAATTAATACTACTACAAAATCAAGAAAAGCATCTCACATTGAAATATCAAATACTAAATAATACAACTATCTTTAAACAAATACCGGGGGAATAATCTCATCATATCCGGACCTCAACGGATGGCAATGATGTACTATCTAGGTATTATCATGCCCATAGCTACATGAATATATGAAGATGTACCATCTCATGCTTATCATCATAATCCATATTTGGATCTCAACGGACATGCAATGATGTGCTATCTGGCAATATTGTGTCCGGACCACCCGGTTTTAAATTTCATCATATCTCAATATCTGTTTGCATACATATGCCTCAAAGGGTAAAAGTGCCCAAACACACGGCCCAAAGCCTTTATGTGTTCTCAGACAGGCCCCAAAGGCCTACTATTTCATCTCATCTCATCTTACATTATCTGGAGGGAATTGGTATTTGCTTCATAATTTTTCATAACTTATATACACATATATAAAATTAAAATCATGCTTGAAGTTAAGGTATATACACTTTAACCCCGTATCAACATCATAAAATTATCAATTCATCCTCAATTCAAATTGTAAAAACATCCTTAAAGCTAGAAATTATGAAATTACCCTCTATGTGCGAATTACCAAAATACCCCTACGGTCAACGTTGACCGAAATTTACCCAACGACGATGGGAAAACTCGGACTAGACACTTCTTGCCAAGTTGAGTTCAATAGTGTCGGTGGTGAGCTCCCACCACGGCGCTGGATCGAGCTCTTAAAGCTGCAAATCTTCCGACGACTGATCAATGGCAAAACGATCTCCCCGGTAGTTGTGGATGGTCAGAAATGATAGAGGTCAAGGTGGAGAACAAAACCCAAGTGGTGGCATTGCCAAAATCCGGTGAAAACACGGCCAAATGGTGATGGGTTCGTGTGCGAGTTTTGCACTCCCGATCAACAGCGTTTTCAATGTTTCTGGTAGGCAGGGATGGCAGGGGATCGTTCGCTGGCTCGTGAGCTTCGCTTTGATACCAGCTCGTCCGTGGAGTGGTCGGAAAAGGGAGTTATGGCCAGGTCAAGTTTGCGGGTTCTGGGTCGGGTCGGGTCAAACGGGTTCTCTCTCCCTCTCTCTCGGTTGCTCTAAGTTTCCCACTCACAAAATACCAAATATACCCCCTTTTATTTTAATTATTAACATATATAATAAAAATAAATGTATATGTTACATTTAAATTACATTCATTAAATACAAATATTAATCTCATATAGCGACCTGCATGTGACACTTGCAACTCATTGGCTCTTGTGAGGTGGCCCCATATAACTTACACTTTTTAAATGCAAAATTTTAATTAGAACTTGTTAAACTTGAGGAAAGATCATTGATTTATTTATTCACTAACATTAACAGATTTGCAAAACATATAATTTGCAAAAAAAGAATTAGGAAAAACATTTAGAAAACAAAAGAGTTTGTCATGGATAGGTATACTTACTTACTTGAATCCAAAGGAAATCTTAACCTTTCACTTACTAATCCGAAACATCCCTAGCACATTCTAAAATTGAAACATATACTGATTTACCGCTAAATCCATATAGAATATATAAGAACATTAACAGAAATCCTTATCACAACTAAATTACCAAAATTCTGAACAACAATCAATAACCAAAATATAATTCACATGCTTAAAGACATTAAACAATTCTAATACTTTCCAGAATATTGTCTCCACGTGTGAACTAATTCATCCACAAATTTCAGAATTTATTACTCATTAGATTAAATATCTAATTCTAGCACTGTAGTGAACTCAATCTCCAATTCTCAATCTACCAGTATTTGAGCTAAATTTCACAAAATGTTGGAAAGCCAAAACGAACTTAAAATTTTTATTCCATATCAAAGCTACAAATGTCTGTACAATACCCCAAAATTTCATAATTTAATTCCTTACATATTCAAAGTTATGAATTTTCAAACGCACAAAGGTTAGTTATGTTAGAATCATACTTCGGTAATTAAAAAGGATTGTCTCAACAATTTAGCAATCGAAAAGGTCACAAAAATTTATAAAACTTTATAGAGGGACTTTTCCATATGTGTAATGAACTATATCCAAAATTCATAATTTTATCCATCATATAAAAGTACCACTGCTTATGGGCAAGAACAACAACGCCCAGAAACAGATTTTCTTCCTAATTTCTTTCAAATTATAAGTTCCTTATTCAAGACTAAAATCTACGAGATTAAATTAATCATATTCTAACATGTGATTAATAAATAATAAAATTTCAAAACCAGAATATATTAATTATAAAAGAAATGAAATCAGAAAGAGACGATATCATAAATTTCTTTAATATGAAAATATGAATAAATATCAATAATTCATATTTTATACTTAAACTACTAAAATAATTTACTTTATACTCAAACTTCTAAAGGAATTTAGTTACCTCAATCAATGAAAGTAGGAAATGCTCAAACTTCTAAATTCAACTTGAAGTATGAAAGAAAGAAAAAGATTTTAGATATAAAGAGAAGTTATTAGTAGTTACAGAAGTGGGGGAAGTTGAGTACAAATTTGGTAATGGGTGGTTACTAAACTTTCACAAATCAATTTTAATTTTCAAAAAGTAAAATAACACAAAATTAATAAAATAAAATGAAATAAAAATTACTTTAAAACTATATAACATACAAAACTCAAAGTACGTGTATATGACAAGTCTCCTCTCCTTTTAAGAATTCGTCCTTGTAATTCACCTCTCATATTATAGTATTCATTTACAAAGCACAATTAACCATCGAGAAACTAGGTTGAGTTACCCAAATTTAACTTCTTTCCCTCTCTACAGCTTCATAGACTGTAGGTTCACTCAACCTAATAGGGAAAGATGTTGATGTTGTTTTCTGCTCGTTCCCAAGTAAAGCTGTGAACTTTTACTCGCTAGATACTCCTGCTCGGGGGTTCAAAGACCTCGAGCAGGGAAAGAGGGCCAGGGCTCGACCAGCCTTGGAGCACTTGGCCTTGACCAGCTTTAATACCTAGCGAGGGCCTCTTCGTGTTAACGGTCAAGTCTTCTACTCTGGCTGGGTTGACCCTAGGGGTCCGCTTTGCACTGTGGTCCGCTTCAGATACCCAAACACCAGTCCCTCAGTTTCTAGTCTTTTAAAGTGAAACGAGATAAGACTGGAAACTTCTTGTTCTAGCAAGCTTCCCCACCGTTTTTACCTTCTCACGCTAAGCTGTCCATCTTTTCCATCACTTGAACAATCGTGTCCCTTGTGTAGCGTGCCATCTGCTGACATGACGTGTTTTCCCCTTTATAAACCCCCAATTTCTTTACTATGCTTCTTATTTCCAATCTCTGCTAACACCAAAATCAGCCACCTGTAAACGCTTCTTATTTCCTTTTCCGCCATCGCTGCCATTCGTCGTCGTCCAATCTTTCATCAGGTATAAATTTTCCTCATTTTTCTCGTTCTTGTTTTGTTTTTCATTTTCTAGGTTTCTGGTTCCCATTTGGTAGATTGTGTCCTTAGGAAAAATGTCAGATACACAACAACCCCGTCGAATGTCGTCTGAAGAGTCATCTTCTTTGAGTGACTCAGAGACGAATAAGATAGATCTGGTGAGAGACCCAAGCCTCGAAGGGGTCGAGGTAGTGGGGGAGAGGGTTGGCCAGAGGTCAGAGGCTAGTTTGTTTGCTATTGACTATATGAGGTGTGAGACTTCACACCAAGACCTAGACCGGCTTAGGGACACGTACCATATTCCGACCAACATGGATCTACGTGTGCCCGGCAAAGGTGACATGCCCAGCTGCCCTCCCCGGGGCTACGTCACCCTTTATTTGGAATGTTTCAAGTGGGGCGTTAGGTTTCCTCTTCAACCCTATTTTGTCCGGGTCCTATCTAGATTACGTTTAGCCTCAAGGCAGTTGAATCCAAATGGGTGGAGGGTTCCGTGAGGGTTGTATGTTTTGTGGAGGTGGTGTAATTTGGGTGAGCCGTCGACAGAGCAGATAAAACACTTCTACCAGTTGAAGAGCAGTCCAAAGGATGCAAGCTGGTATTATCTCACCTCCCGTCTGAAGGGCAAGAAACCCATCACTGACCTCCCCACCTCTTGTAGCAATTGGAAGGGTAAGTTCTTCTTTGCCGGGGGAGATTGGAGGCGAGCAGCTTCTGCCGCTGAGGGGGTTCCTCCAATTCCCTCTCACTTTTGCACCCCAGGTCGTCTGCTGCTCACTGTATTTCTTGCTTTAGTTTTCCTGCTCGCACTTTTCTCACCACTTTTTCCTGGCTGTTGTTGTATTATCTTGGAGCGCGTCTCACCGGATTGAGGAGGAGCTTCAATCACGTGTCAATACTACTCTAGACAACGCGAGCTCATGCCGGAGCTACTCGCACTTCACAATCTTATCAAGCTCGGCCTCGCTTCTCAGAAAGAAATGAGTGGCATCCTTTCTAGGCTGAAGAGGCCCCTGAGCACAGTGAACTGTCCGAGCAACTCCTCTGCTCCCTCCAAGCGGTCTAGAGTTGATACTGCAGCCTTGCCGGCCATAGTTGCTCCTCCTGCTCGAGAGGGTGAGCGGTGAGCAGAAGGGGTAACCCGAAGGGGCTCGAGAACTGTCGTTCCAGTCCGGTCTCGAGCAGGACATTCCTAGGAGCAGCAGTAGTCTAACGTTGTTGATCTCTATATTAGGGAATTTTCGGGCATATGGAGGAGAAATTCTTACAGGGGCTGGAGGTTTCCAGTGCCAGCAAGCTGGCTAACATTTTCCATCGCCTCACTTCCCATGTTACGGCTGCTGCCACCAATTTTAAGACCAAGGTCCTGGATGCCGAGAGGAAGACTAGGGCTGACAATCAGAGCTTGAGACAGAGGCTCGAGCAAAAGGATGAGGAGACAACAAAGCTTCTCTCTGAGATCTCCACCTTCGAGGTGAAGGCAGCCCTGTCCGAGTCCAAGGAGCTGATGAACGCTCGAAAGGACCTTGATGTGCAGAGGTTTGCCTTTGAGAGGACCATAGAGGCAGAGGCTTCCTGTCTCCAGGACAAGGTAGACACCCTGGAAAGCCAGCTCACGGTGGAATACAACAATGGAGTGACCTTCAGCTATGAATGCCTCATGTTCGTTCTGGGCAAGGAATATCCCGAATCAGATATGTCCAAGCTCGAGGCGGGTGTGGACACGTACATGCGTGAGCAAGATGTCCAAACCCAGGAGCCAAGGGACCTTCCAGCTCAGGATCCTGCAAGGTCAGGAGAAGCCGTTCCTCCAACCACCGAGATGTCTACCGCTACTACTGCCGTCACTGAAGGTGCCCCGTCCTCTGAAGCCCCGGCCCCCACTGATAGCCCAAAAGCTCTAGTCTCTTGAGCAATCTTTTTTTTTTTTGTCTTTGTACTCTTTGAAGAATAAATAAAAATTATATATTATTTACCTTGCCTCTGTGTTTGTATTTCTTGTTCTGTAATTTTCTGTGAGGTAGACTTCAGGCCTTTGCTATGCAGTCCTTAACAGACTTTGGTTCCAGCTTGGCATCGTCTCGCCTTAAACTAGGCTTTGAGACTTATGGCTCTTTGCATTTCTTCGTGAACTTATTCTGCTCAAGCCTGCTTTTGGCTCACCCTTGGCACCGTCTCGCCTTAAGTTAGGCCTTGAGACTTCTGGCCTTTGCGAGCTTACTCTGCTCGAGCCTGCTTTTGGCTCACGCTTGGCACCGTCTCGCCTTAGGCTAGGCTTTGAGACTTCTGGCCTCTGCGTTTCTTCGCAAGCTTATTCTGCACTAGCTTGCTTTTGGCTCACGCTTGGCACCGTCTCGCCTTAGGCTAGGCCTTGAGACTTCTGGCCTTTGCGAGCTTATTCTGCTCGAGCTTGCTTTTGGCTCATGCTTGGCGCCGTCTCGCCTTAAGCTAGGCTTTAAGACTTTCGGTCTTTGTGTTTCTTCGAGAGCTTACTCTGCTCGAGCCTGCTTTTGGCTCACGCTTGGTACCGTCTCGCCTTAGGCTAGGCTTTGAGACTTCCAGCCTTTGCGTTTCTTTGTGAGCTTATTCTGCTTGAGCCTGCTTTTGGCTCATGCTTGGCACCGTCTCGCCTTAGGCTAGGCTTTGAGACTTTCGGCATTTGCATTTATTTGCGAGCTTATTCTGCTCGAGCCTACTTTTAGCTCACGCTTGGCATCGTCTCACCTTAGGCTAGGCTTTGAGACTTCCGACCTTTGCATTTCTATAAGTTTCAACTTGCTCATATTGACTTATTATTGGAAGTGCTTTTCTTGTATTTATCCATGTACAAGGTGTTACACCCTCCTATTTTTAGAAAGACTAAATAAAAAATAAATATCACGGCTCATGCTACAAGGAAACTTACGGGAAATACTTCATTAAATGCTGCGCCTTCCATGGTCTCTTGACTTCTCGTCCATCTGGGTAGGTTAACCTGTATGCTCCTGGATCGGCTATTTGAGAGACCCAGTACGGGCCTTCCCAGTTTGGGACCAACACTCCTTGCCTGGGGTCCTTGGTATTCTCATTCACCCTTTTAAGCACCCAATCTCCCACTTGGAATCAGCGAATGTGTACGTTCCGGTTGTAATAGCAGGCCACCCTCTGCTAGTACTCCGCTATTTTTGCCGCGGACCTTTACCTTTTTTCTTCCAACAGGCCTAAATTTGCACACATTTGCTTATCGTGTTGCTCCTCGTTGAAGTGCTCCGTCCGATGTGTCCCTATCCTTATTTCAGCAGGGATCACTGCTTCATGCCCAAACACCAAGGAAAAGGGGATTTCCCCTATGGAAGTTTTGTGTATGGTCCAATAAGCCCATAAGACACCAGGTAGTTCATCAACCTAAGCTCCCTTCTACTTGCCGCATCTGGTCTTAAAGACGCACTTTATAGTCTTGTTTGCAGCTTCCACTTGCCCGTTGGCCTGCAGGTGTGATGGCGACCAGAACTTTAGTTCTATTCCCATGTTCCTGCAGAAGTCTCTGAACTTGTTGTTGTCAAATTGCCTCCCATTGTCTGTAACCAGTGCGTGGGGGATCTCGTACCAGCGAATCACATTTCTTCAAATGAAGTCAGTGGTTTTGCTTTTTGTAATATTGCTCAAAGCTTCCACTTCGACCCATTTGGTGAAATAATCAATTTCCACCACGGAGTGTGTTGCAGACGCTCTCCCTTTTGGTAGCGGCCCAATTAAGTCGATCCCCCATTAAGCAAATGGCCATTGTGAGTTCATCACTGTGAGGTTCTCGGGCGGCTGGGCCATGTAATTGGCAAAGCTTTGACAATTCTTACAGCTCTTGGTCATTTCTTGCGCATCCTGGTGCATCTGGGGCCAGAAGTACCCTAGCCTTAAGGCCTTAAAAGCCAGAGACCTTGGGCTGGAGTGGTTCTCGCAAATCCCTTCGTGTATTTCCCGTAGGACATAGTCAGCTTCCTCTTTGTCTAGGCACCGCAGTAGTGGGAGAGTGTATGCTCGCCTGTATAATACCCCATCGATCAGCGTGTACCTGGCCGCTTGACACTTTAGCTTCCTTGCCTGCTTCTTGTCGGTGGGCAACGTTCTTTCCTTGAGATAAAAGACAATTAGGTCCATCTGTTGCTGCTCGATGTTAAGCTCATTACCTCGTCCTCCTGCTCGATGCTCGAGCAGGTCTTGTTCTCCAACGGGATAGGTTTTGGAATTTTAGGGTCGGATATAGCGGCCATTTGCGCTATCATGTCTGCTCCGAAGGTAAGCCTCCATCTTCTCACCTTTTGCTTGGAAGCTTTCGTTGATGTGGTTTGCCACCAGCTGAGAGTCTGTCAGAAGCTTTACCTCTTCCGCCTTTACCACTAGGGTGAGTTTCAGTTTACTATTACAGCCTCGTACTCGGCCTAGTTATTGGTGGCCTCAAATTCGAGCTTTACGGTGTATTGTACCTTCACCCCTTCAGGTCCGAGAAGCACAACCTTTGTTCCTGCTCCTTGATCCCCACATGACCCATCCACTGTGACTGTCCATACGTTGCTCGAGGTTGGGGAGCCTGCTGGGTGCTCGCTGTCCGCTTCTTCGTTCCTCTCCATACACTAGACTATGAAGTCTGCTAGGGACTGCGCCCGTATTATTTTTCGGGGTTGGTAGCTGATGTCAAACTCTCTGAGCTCTATCGACCATTTCACTAACCTGCCGAAGTCTCCGGCTTGTGCAAGATCTGCCTTAGCGGCTAGTTTGTCAAAACTATGAACGAGTGTGCTTGGAAGTAAGGTCTTAACTTTCGGCCATTACTACGAGTAGTGCCCACCTCTCCATTAGTGGATACCGAGTGTTTGCTCCCAACAAAGCTCTGCTCGTGTTGTATATGGGGTACTGCACCCCGACTCTTTCCTTACCAAAACTGGGCTCGTTGTCCATTGTGATACCGCCAAATATAAATATAGAACTTCTTTTGCTCGCAGTGTTGACACCAACGGGGCTTTCAACAGGTATTCCTTCAGTTGTTGGAACGTCGCTTTACATTTCGGCGTCCACTTTGTCTTTATCCCTTTTTTCATTTCCTGAAATAAGATGTGGCACTTGTCTGTTGCTCGGGAGATGAATCTGTTGAGGGATGCCAGTTTTTCGGTGAGGCTTTGTATCTCTTTGAGAGTGCGCGGGGACCTCATCTCTACTACTGCTCTTATCTTCTCTGGATTGGCCTTGATTCCTCTGAAGCTGACTATGAAGCCTAAGAATTTTCCCGAACCAACTCCAAAGGCACACTTCTCTGGATTAAGCTTCATTCGATATTTCCTTAAGAGCACGAAGGTTTCCTCCAAATGCTTCACATGTTCTTCCGCGTTCTTGGACTTAGTGATCATATCGTCCACATAAACTTCCCCCGCGTTTTTCAGGCTGAAGGGCATGACCTTGTAGCAAAATAAACTCTAATTGGTGATGAAGGCCATGCATTCCTCGTCCGGTCGGTACATAGGAATTTGGTTATAGCCCGAGAAGGCATCCATGAAGCTGAGCAGGCCGTGTCCTGCTATGGAATCCACCAGTTGGTTTATCTTCGGCAATGGGAAGCTGTCTTTTGGGCAAGCTTTATTCACATCTGTGAAGTCCACGCACATTCTCCACTTCCCACTTGCCTTCTTTACCAACACCATATTCGAGATCCATTCAGGGTAGGTGACTTCTCTTATGAATCCTGCCTTCAGTAGTTTCTCTACCTCGCAATTCATGGCCTCATACCTCTCCTGGTTGACGCATCTCCTCTTCTGCCTTACCGGCTTATCGTCATTCCTTATCGGCAACCTGTGGCATGCCACTTCCGGGTCGATCTCGGGCATATCCTTATGTGTCCAGGCAAACACGTCAGAGTGTGCTCGCAAACACTCGACCAGAATTTCCCTCAACGGCCTACTAATGCCCGAGCCAATCCGAACCTTCTTTTCATGGTCGTCTGATCTTATCCTGATTTCCTCCAGGTCCTCAGTGGGCTCATGTCTCCCATTCTTCGACTCTCCTCCTGAGTCCAATGACGTTGCTTGTATTGTTTCCTTTGCTGCCACAGCATAGCAGCTCTTCGTGATCTTCTGATTGCCCTTGACAAATTCTACGGCCCCATTCACACGATACTTCAAGGCTAAGTAATGGGTGGATAACACCGACTGGCTAATTCTTATGAAGGGCCTTCCTAGTATCGCTTGGTAGGGGCTGACTTCATCCACCAGCACGAAGTCTAGCATCATGTTCTTCTCAAAAGGTCTCAAACGAGTGGTCATAGCCAGTTTGACGATTCCCAGAGGGATTAGCCTTCCTCCCCAAACCCTTTAAGGGAGGTGCTCGTCTGCTCGAGCCTTACATCCGCTATTCCCAAATCATCGAGTGTGGACTTGAAGAGAATATCCACCAGTATTCGGTTGTTCTCTTTATTGGCAACATTCACTTTCACAACCAAGGCATCCTCGTGAGGTGCGGTACCCCTTCCTCGTCCTCCTCCAGTCCACATGATGGGCACTTGCCACACTTTAGTTCTCTTTGCAGTAGGCACGGCTAGTAGGACTTCCCGGCCAGCAGAGGCGTATCTGCAATAGTTCTTTCGGGCCCTATTCAAATTTCCTACCATCGTGGGTCCCTCCGCTATCTCCCTCGTAGCAGACGGCTCAAGGTCCATGCCACAGGCTTGGTCATCTTCCGCTCGCTGCTGCTCGACTACCGGATGGCCCCCTTCGATAAACTCATCTAAGTACCAGTTTCTAACTAAGTCTTCCACCTGGTTCTTCAAATCCCGGCATTGTGACGTCGAGTGGCCATAGTCACCATAAAATCAGAAAAACTGCCCCCTATCTCTCCTGCTGGTCGGTTTAGACATTGATGTCGGGGGGCTCAGCAGAACTCGCTCTTTCACTAATTGGATCATTTTCTTGAGCGACACCTTCAATGGGGTGTACTATCTGTAGGCGAGGCTTTGTTCAACCACCTGTACCGCCCTATCACGGGAAGCTTCCGGTGTGGAGGCAAGGGCGGTCGGCTAGTCATGCACGGCCCTTGCAGGTGAGTTGCAGGCGGGTTGTCACTGATCTGCCGATATTCCCTATAGTCTTGACTGGGGGACCCGCGAGGTTAAGCAAGAGCCATTAGTGGCTGGAGAGCCCTCTGATAGGGGTTATAGGGAGCAACCCGTTCTCTTATTACTTTGGAAGTCGGTGTTCCCCGAGCAGGCCCTCCCTTTTCTTTCCGTTTCCCTCTACTACCTTGCTCACTTCTCAGTTTCACGGCCTTTTCTTCCCCAATAACCATATCCATCTTCACCTGCTCATATGCAACGGAATACGAACGGATCGAGGGGCTATACAAGTTGTACCATGGCCTTCCTATTTTTATTCCATCCTTCAGCTCCCTCAGCGCCTCGAGGTGATTGAATGCACCAAGATCCAGAACCGACCGGTGGTATCTTTTGATAAACTCATGGAGGGAATCCTCCCTCTTTGCTTTATCTCCGCCAACTCCATCATGGCATCTTCGGGGGCCACCGCACCCGGAATTGCTCTGCAAATTCCTTGTCCATCTGTTCGATGTTCAGAATGCTCCCCCACGGTAGCTTGCGGTACCATTATCTCGCCCTCCCTTCTAGAGTAAGGGAGAAGGCCCTATATTCCGGTCATGTCGTTGAATCGGTCTATTTGCACCAACGGGTCACTCTTCCTCGAGAACGTTAAATCTAGGAAACGAAAATCCCGGGAAATTGTGACGCCCATGATTTCCACTGAGAGTGGGGACTCACTGTCCAACATTATCCTCCAACTCGGGGCTTTTCCGTTTCCTCGGAGGCCCTCTACAACCTGCTCCAACCTGCTCCAACCTACGCACTTCTCCCTCCAATTCCTCCACGCGGGAGGTAGGTGCCGTGTTTTGCAAGTACTGGCGGGATTCTCTTTCCTCCAGGTTCGTCTCCTCCCTTCAAGCAACATTCGGTGCTTTCTACCTTTGGGCTTCATCTCCTACCTGCTCCCAGGCGAGTTGTTCCCGCAGCTGGAATAAGGGACGTCATTGCTTGCTTTCCTCTGTCCATCCCTGAGTTCCTGCATGATGGACGTCAGCGTCTCCATTTGTCTCTCCATCTAGTCCATCCTCTCTTGGATTTCCCTATCTCAGACCTCATTGGACGCTTCCCTTAAAGTCACCGACTCCTCTGGGCTTACTCCTCTCCTTCTATTTCCTCTCATCGTTGTGTTGTCTTTTCGAATGTATCGAAAAGTCAGGCTTTTTAAACTGATCCCTACAAACAGTGCCAAAATGTTGATGCTGTTTTTTGCTCGTTCACAAGTAAAGCTGTGAATATTTGCTCACTAGATACTTGAGCTGGATTCCTCAATAATCCCTATTTCCTCCGTTTACTGGAACGGTGATTTCTTTCAGCCTGCACTCACAAAGAACAGTGTCAGGGGTCGCCGCGTGTTTTTCTGGAGAAAACCCTCCGACGCTCAAGTCAGTAATCAGGTTGATTCTTTTGGTATCCCTCTTGATTTGAGAGACCGAAAATGACAGGGGCCTTTTTGAGGGTCAAGAACGATCGCGAAAGTCTCAGTTTTTTTTTTGATAAAAATGATTCAGGTTTCTTTTGAAAAAGCCCAAAAAAAGAAAAAGAAGAATCCCCTTACCTTGTCCTTCGGCTGATACTTATCCTCCAATTTTCCCGCTCCCCCCTTCGCTTGGACAGTGCCTCTCAGACACTGTGCCCGGCCCCTCCGTCATTGAGGTTGCTGCAGACGCCTAGAGACATGGGATGTCAGGCAGGTATAGGTTTCCATGGCCCAATGATGGTGCCGTGCATGCGTGTATGAAATGATGACATTGTAGGGGCACGCACCGGCCATCGGTAACAGTGACAGAGACCTACGGCGTGGGGAGCCTGCCAGGCATCGATTGTCGTGTTGAGTTGTCGGGAGGAGGGGTCATCCTGTTTTAAGTCGACTCTGCTCGAGCTTTGATTCCCTCTGTGTTTTTTACGAAGAGACGGGATCCTGCTCGGGGGTTCAAAGACCTTGAGGAGGGAAAAAGGGCCAGGGCTTAAGCAGCCTTGGAGCACTTGGCCTTGACCAACTTTGATAACTAGCGAGGGCATCTTCGTGCTAACGGTCAAGTCTTCTACTCTGGCTGGGTTGACCCTGAGGGGGCCTGTTCGGTACCAGGGTCTGCTCGGTATTACAATCTAATTCTACTTTCCTTTCCTCAACCGTTGCACTAGATCACCTATTTTCCTTAAGTGTTTCCTTGGACAATTCATTCAGATATGGAGAAATCCAGCCTCCTTTGTTATAAAAGTCTTAATTTGGGGTTTTGTGCAAAACAAGCGACATACTACAAGCTTATTATTATTAGCTCCCTTGCCATAAAGACGTAGTCCTTGCATAGCCTCGTTGATTTTCTTCTCTGAAGCTCTTGGTCCTGGAGAAGTATCTTTGTGAAAAATTCTAGACCAGCTTAGCCTATCATCCATTCATTGTTTATGAAGTCTTCTAAGATCTTTGACAAGAACTCCACCTAAAGCACACTATTCAATTCTATCAACTTCTGTCCGTCTTTTATTCCTACTTTTTATATCCATAAATGTTTCCTTCATGTCTACAAAACCAATGTAATTAATTCTATTAGACAATAAGATTAAACTTTAAAGTCTTATAATCTACGAAATATTAATAGAATACTAGCTAGTTCGTAAATAACAATTATCATAAACTCTAAAGTTATCATCAAAGTATTTGCCAGTACAAAGAAAGAAAGAAAATAAAATAATAATAAAAGAGCATCCAATTCCATTTCACTGACAATTCAAATACTGAGGAATACTAAAATAAAATAAATAACCGACGCTACAACACCCTCTTAAGAGTAAAGTTTATCCTCGAAATTCGTCTCACCTTCAAAATTAAAAAGTTGAAAATATTTCTCTTTCATTTCAGCCTGTTGCTCTCACGTTGCTTCATTTATAAAGTGATTTTCCCAACACAACTTTACATAGGTAATAACTCTATACTTGCTCTTTTTTGTCAATTATTTCTAACGGCTGCTCCTCATAAGTCATATCTTCCGATACATAGATAGGTTGGTAATCTAATACGTGGAAGGGATCATAAATGTATTTCCGTAATACTGATACATGAAATACAATATGATGCCTGACCAGCTAAGGTGATAATGCTACTCAATGATAAGGACAAGTCACCAACCCATACAAACATACAAAGTTAGAAACTGATATGGTAGTTTGGACAACAATAGCAAAAGGATTTCCAGCATCTCGTCTAAGGCACAATTAATGTGAAACAGAGCAGCAACATATGTCACGGCAGAATCATCACAACGGCTAGTTGATTATTATAATTATTGCAAATATATTCTTTCCTTTCTCATGACCTTGAACATCTTTATATACTTTGTAAAATTAGTAATTGAAAATAAGGAAAAATAAATATTGTTCCATTGAGACAACCCGCCCCATCTGCAGAGGCAACCTATCTTAAAAAAATGAACTCAAATATTAAAAATCATCTTATTAATGAGAATTCTATCGAAATTTTGGTAGAACCTCCTCTAAATATATAGCATTCTCAAGCCTGCAATTACAACACAAACACTCCCAAAATAATGTATTATATATCAAACTACTTAAATCAGTCTCATCTAGTAACATATCCAATATTACACACATTTCATAATTCTTATATCACATCCCTAATGTAATTTCAAAATATGATGATTATACATTAACCAAAAGAAATTAATTATTCTATAGCCTCAAACAACCTTACGTGGCCAAAATGACTACAACTATGTACAGCTGCTGAGTTAACAGTTGTACTTGTAATCTCCTGGGGGGAAAAATTATAATAAAATGGAGTGAGTATAAAACTCAATAAGCTCAATGAGTGGATAATAGCTTTTGAAATAGAAAATACTTGCAAAAATAAATACATCGCTTGTACAAATACTTTTATCAATTAATTATTTTAATGTAAACATTCCTTTCATTTCAATCATATTCTGAACACAAATATAATTGATACTGCCACAAAATCAAGAAAACATCTCATATTGAAATATCATCTCATACTGAAATATCAAATACTGAGTATTACAAAATATCCTTAAACAAATACTTAGGGGATAATCTAGTCATATCTGGACCTCAACGGACGGCAATGATGTACTATCTGGGTACTATCATGCCCGGAGATACAAGGATAGACGAAAAGACGTACCATCTCATGCTTATCAGCATAACTCATACTCGGATCTCAACCAACGTGCTATGATGCGCTATCTGGCGACATCATGTCTGGACCACCCAGTCTTATATCTCAATATCTGTCTACATGCATATGTCCCCAAAGGGTGAAAGTGCCCAAACATTAAATTATGCTTGAAATCAATATATATACACTTTAATTCATACTTGAAATCCACATATATACACTTGAAATCATTCTCAAAATCTTTATATATACACCTTTCAAATCATGCTCAAGATCAAATCATATACTCTTTAAATCATGCTTGAAATCCATATAAAAATACTGTAATCGGTCAGCGGCAAATCGATCTCCTCGGTGTTGGTGACTGGTCAGGAATGGAAGATAGTGGGGTGGGGAACCTTTTCCAGTCGGTGGTACGGCCAAAGACGGCCAAACCCACGGAAGTTTTGAGCTTCACAGGCGGTGTTTCGCGCGGTTTTCGACAGCAAGGATAGGTGGGGATGGACGGCCAGCTCACAAGCTTCCGCTTGACACCTTGCTCGACCGGAAATGGATGAAACCAGTGGGTCCAGTCGTGGGTTCGGGTTTGGGTCAACAGGTCAACGGGTTCACTTCTCTCTCTCTCTCTGTTTCAAATCCGAATTTAACCCGGTTTCCCCTTTTAAATGCACCCACTAAATATCAACTAGACCCCTTCATGATTATCACTTAGACCCCTCTTGATTTAATTATTTACATAAACAAATAAAACAAATGCATATGTTACATCCATATTCAAACATCTCAAATATTTTTATGGTATCAGAGCCTTATGGCTTCAAGTTCAAATTTAGAACCATCTCTATCCCTTCATCTTTCCATCAATGTTTGATATTGGTTCCAATCAAATTCAAGCACTGAAAATTATCTTCTTTGGAGCTCTCAGGTTCAACCCCTTGTATTTACTCTTGGGCTAAATCATCACATAGTTGATGTTAAAACTCCACTAAAGATGATAGAGCAAGATGGGAAGGAGATAATTAATCTAGATTTTCTCATGTGGAAAAATAATGATGGACTTCTCACTACATGGCTTAGGAGTATGATGAATGAAGACGTGTTAAGCATGGTTATTGGCTTGCAACCGGCTAGAGAAATCTTGCTCACAATTGAAGAAAGCATGCTGCTTGCCACTAAGGAGCAAGAAACATAGCTGAAAGATAGCCTTTATTCTCTAAAGAAAGGATTTCTTAAGAAATTCAAGGGTCTTTTGTGACAAGTTGGCTGCAATTAGAAAACCAATGAACGATGATGACAAAATCTTTCATATTGCAAGAGCCTTAGGTCCCAAATATGTTTACTTCAAAATTACAATGCTCACTAAACCTCCATATCCCAGCCTCAAACAATTCATCAATGCTCTCAAAATGATGAACTCCCTGTGATGGTAGAAAAAATGAAGAAGCTAGACTTGGAACAAACTAAAGCCAAGCCTTCTTTAGTCAACGTAGAAGAGGCAAAAATCAAAGGGGTCGAAGACCTCCCAATAAGGGCTGAGGATCTCAACGCAAGCCAAATGGCAGAAATTATCCCAACAATTACACAATTATAATGGCAATAACCATGGACTGCAAGAACAACCACAAAAGCCAAATAAAGAATACAATAACTCAGATGAAGAAGTTATTGTTTGTCAAATCTGTCACAGACGCAAATATAGTGCTGCTAAGTGTTGGCACAGATATGAATATGACAATGAAGAGAATTCACATGCCTTGGCTACCATGAATCTTCAAGAAAATATTGCCAACAATTCTATGTGGATTCTGGAGCAGTATCACACATGAGAAATAACATAGGTAACCTTGATCATGTAAGACCTTATAAAGGTAATGACAAAATAATTGTCGGCAATGGTCAAGATTTAAATATTTCTTATATTGGTTCTACTTCTTTAAAAACAAATAATGGCACTTTACATTTAAATAATATTCTAGTTGTTCCAAAACTAAAAAAGAATATCTTATCGGTTGGATAACTCATTGACGATATTGAATGTGTTTTGAATTTAACACTGATGGTTTTATTGTGAAGAGCAAGGAAAACAAAGGTTCTAGCAAAGGGGAGTAAGCATGGGAAGCTATACACATTGGAAGGAGACTTTCATGCTGCTTTCAACGCAATTCAAGGAAAATCTAGCGTTTTTAGCTTATGGCACAAAAGGTTTGGGCATGCCAATCCAAAAATTTTGGAAGCCTTAAAATGCAATAATACTATTAACTTCCTTAGTTGGTCTAAAGTACCCAATGTTTGTGTTTCCTACCAATTAGGCAAAAGTTGTAGGAAAGCTTTTAATTTGTCAAATAATAAAGCAGAATTTCCTTTACAAAAATGCATTGTGATTTATGGTGACCTGTTCCAATTTTCTACTCAACATTTTTTGTTATTATACATTATTTATAGATGGTTACTCACGTTTGAGTTGGCTATATCCCTTAAAACAAAAATTTGATTTCTTTAAATGCTTTTTGAAATTTTAGAAACAGGTTGAAAATCAATCGGACAAAAAGATCACTATTTTTCAAAGCAATAGAGGAGGGTAATTTAATTCTACAGTCTTCATCGAACATCTTGAAAATTATGGCATCACAAGACAAATTTCATGTCCATACACTCGAGGGTAAAATAATATTGCAGAGAGAAAGCATAGACACATAAATGAGACAACTTTAACTATGATGTTTCATGCATCTTTGCCACTCAAATTATGGGTGGATTCTTTTATTACACCCATTTATATTAGTAACAGGCTGCCTCTTTCAACTTTAAAAAATAAAAGTCCTTATGAAATTCTTTTCAAAAAATTACTGAACTATAAAGGGTTAAAGTTCCTAGGTTGTAAATGCTTTCCTTATCTTCGGGATTATAGTAAAATAAAATTTGATAAGAAGTCTTATCCATGTGTTTTCATAGGCTATAGTCCCCTCCATAAAGGATATCGTTGTCTACAACCAGAGACTAATCATGTATATGTATATCAAGGCATGTTGTTTTTTATGAAAATTATTTACCATTTGAAAAATTAACATCTTCTTTTAATTTGCAAGAACAAAGTACATTGACCACTTTTCCTCTACAAGACGAGTAGCTCTCGAAGATTTTTCCTAATTATGAAAATTGTAGCGCTCCATATGTTGTTCAAGTAAAAAATTCTAAAAGCATTACAATTCCTACACCATATGTGCAATTTATGCCTCACGTGGATGCAAATTTGGATAATCACTTAAATATTGCTTCTCCAATTATTTTAGATTTACAGCAAGGCACTTTGAAAGACAATTTAAATATAGCTTCTACTACTTCAGACACTCTACACAACAACTCAGAAACATCACCAAATATTTTAGAAACTCCACATGTGATGCAACCATTGACTACTAATGCTTCCAATCCAAATAGTTCACATGCAACTCAACCAAAAAATTTGCCCAGAGATGCAGACAATAACTCTATCACCAATTCACAACCAGATTATCCTGACATATCTAATTGCTTATTTATAGAACTCAAAATACCAAACACTACCCCAAAAGACAAAGCCCAAATACTCATCCTCTATTGACCCATAATAGACTCAAACAAAATATTAAGTTAGCACTTTAAAGCAGCCACGGTAGCCAAAGTGAACCTAAAAAACTCAAAACTACCTTAAAGGATCCAGTTTAGGTTCAAGCTATGAATGAAGAACTCCAAGCATTGCATTAAAATCGGACATGGTCTTGTGCTGCGGTTTAATAATGTCAATGTCATCGGATTGAAGTGGGTATATCGTATCAAATACGAAGAAGATGGAATAATTGATCGTTATAAAGCTCAATTAGTTGCCAAAGGATTCACACAGGTTCCTGGAGTCGACTTTGAAGAAACCTTTAGTGTCGTTATAAAGGCTACAACTATCTGCCTTATACTTGCAATTGTCTTGAGCTCAAAATGGCTTGTCAAGCAATTAGATGTTCGCAACAATTTTCTTCATAGACTATTAAAGGAGGCTATCTACATGGAACAGCCACCCGGGTTTCACAATTTACATCACCGATCATATGTCTGCAAACTTAAAAAATCGCTCTATGGCCTGAAACAGGCACCTAGAGCGTGGTTCGAGTGTCTTTCTCAAGCTTTAATTTCTCTTGGTTTCTCTAGTAGCAAAGCTGACAGCTCTTTGTTTATATTTGATAATCAATCCATTATTATCCCTGTTGATGCTATTTTATGCTCATTTCTAAATGACGCTATGAACTTCTGCTCGCCGGTTGCACGAGCAGGATTCCTTGCTAACTCCTACCTCTCCCCGTTTGCTGGAACAGCGGTTTCCTTCGGCCTGCGTTTACAAAGAAAAGTGTCAGGGCTCATCGGGTGTTTTTCTGACTAAAACCCTCCGACGCTCAAGTCAGTATCCCTCCTGGTTTGAGAAACGAGAAAAATAAGGCGTTTGAAAGGAAGAAATGATCGAGCGAGTCTGAGTTTGTGGTGGTCTCATTGGAGTTGAAAATATTTTAGATTTCAAGAAAGGATGTGTGGTAAAAAAGAAGAAAGTCTCAAAAATTCAAAAGAATAAAGAGTGAATCATTTTACCTTGTCCCTCGGCCGGTATTTATCCTCCTGTTTTCCCATCCCTTTTTGTCTGGACAGCCGCCCTCCGCATTAATTGTGCCTGGGCTCTTCTGAGAGCTGGGGTTACTGCAGCACACCGTGGGGATGCGGAATATCAGGCGGGTATGGGTTCCCGTAACCCAATGATGGTGCCGTGCATGCGTGTATGAAATGATGACACTGTGAGGGCGTGCGCTGGTCATCAGTAACAGCGATGGAGCCCTTCGGTGTGGGGTGCCTGTCAGTTCATCGATCGTCATGACACGCTGTCGGGGTAAGGGACCACCACGGTCGGGTCTGCTTTGCTCGAGCTTTTGTCCTCCCTCTCTCCATGACACCTCTCGTGATGCATTTATGTCTGGGTCGGTGGCTGAGGGCCTTTTATGCCGATCAAGATGGGGAGATTAGGGCCTGACCAGCCTTAGAGCACTTGACCTCTACCAGCTCTGACACCTAGCAAGGGTATCTTCGTGGTAGCGACTAGGTCTTCTGCTCGTATCTGGATCGACCTCGAGGCTGTCTGCTTGGTATTACCCAAACACCAGTCCCCCAGTTTCTAGTCTTTTGGCGTGAAATGAGATAAGACTGGGAACTTCTTGTTCGGCCAAGTTTCCCTACCCCTTTTTACCTTTTTATGCTGAGCTGTCCTCTTTTTCTTTCACTTCACATTTAATGTAAGAAGTGTGGGCAGATCTAGACCATTCGTTTGAATTATGAAGAGGCGGTTACTTGAATAGTCGCGCCCCTTGAGTAGCGTGCCGTCTGTTGACATGACTCACTTTCCCCTTTATAAATCCCTAATTTATTTACTGTGCTTCTTGTTTCTAATCTTTGCTTAAACCAGAATCAGCCGCTTGCAAGTGTTTTTCATTTTTTTTCTTCCGTCGCTGCCATCTACCGTCGTCAAATCTATCTTAGGTATAAACTCTTCTTCCTCATCTTCTTCTTTTTTTTATCCATTTTCTAGGTTTCTAGGTCTCACTTGGTAGATTGTGTCCCTAGGAAAATGTCAGACACTCAGCAACCCCGTCGGATATCCCCTGAAGAGTCATCTTCTTCGAGTGACTCTGAGGCCGAGGTAGGTTCCGTGAGAGACCCAAGCCCCGAAGGGTCGAGGTTGTGGGGGAAACCTGGTTGCAGTAGGAGCATGGGCTGGTCAGAGGTCAGAGGCCGAGTTATTTGCTATTGACAACATTAGGTGTGAGACTTCACACCAAGACCTAGACCGGCTTAAGGACATGTACCACATTCCAGCTAGTGTGGATCTGCGTCTGCTTGGAAAAAATAATGCGCCCAGCCGTCCTCCTCAGAGGTATGTTACCATTTATTTAGAATGCTTCAGGTGGGGTGTTAGGTTGCCCTTTTAACCCTATTTTGTTCGGGTCCTATCATTACTGCGTTTGGCCCCAGAGCAGCTGAACCCGAATGGGTGGAGGGTTCTGTCAGGGCTGTATATTTTGTAGGGATGGTGTAAAGCCATCGGTGGATGAGATAAAGCATCTCTACCAGTTGAAGAGTAGTCCAAAAGACGCAGGCTGGTATTACCTCACCTCCAATTTGAAGGGTAAGAAACCCATCACTGACCTTTTCACCTCTGGTGGCAATTAAAAGAGCAAATTCTTCTTTGTCGTGGGAGACTGGGGGCCAGCAGTTTCCGCCGCTGAAGGGTTCCTCCAATTTTCTCTCGTTTTTGCACCCCAGGTCGTCTGCTGTTCATTATTTTTTTACCTTAGCTTTTCTGCTTGCGCTTTTCTCATTACTTTTCCTAGTTGTTGTTGCAGTCTCTTGGAGCGTGTCCTATCAGATTAGGGAGGAGCTTCAGTCACGTGTCAACAATGCTCTAGATAACGTGAGCTCGTGCAGGGAGATATCGATGCTTCACAACCTTGTCGAGTTCAGCCTTGTCAGGGGAAGAAATGAGCGGCATCCTTTCTCGACTGAAGAGGCCCACGAGCACAGCAGAGCGATCAAGCAGCTCCTCCTAAGCGGCCTAGAGTTGACCCCGCTGCTTCACCAACCGGGGCTGCTGCTCCTGCTCGAGATGGTGAGCGGTCAGCAGAAGGGCGACCCAGAGGGGCTCGAGAGCTGTCATCCCGGCATATAGGAGAGAAGTTCGTGGAGAAGCTCAAGGCTTCCAGCCTCAGCGAGCTGGCTAACATGTTCCAGCGCCACTCGTGCTTTGCTATGGCTGCCGCCACTGCCTTTAAGACTAAGACCATGGACTTAGCACTGAGATCTCCACCTTCGAGGAGAAGGCAGCCCTGGCTGAGTCCAAGGCGCTCCAGCTTGAGAAGAAGTTGTCGGTGGTTCGGGATGAGCTGGTGAATGCTCGAAAAGACCTCGACATGCAGAGGTCTATTTTTTAGAGTACCTTGGAGGTAGAGGCTTCTCGTCTCCAGCATAAGGTGGACTCCTTGGAGAGCCAGCTCGCGGAGGAGTACAACAAGGGAGTGACCTTTAGCTATGAGTGCCTCATGTCTGTCCTGGGCAAAGAATACCCTTAATTGGACATATCTAGGCTTGAGGCGGGTGTGGACGCATATATGAGCGAACAGGATGCACGAACTCAAGAGCCAAAGGATCCTCCTGCCTAGGATGCTGCAAGGTCTGGAGAAGCCGCTTCTCCTACCATCGAGACCTCTACTACTCCTGCTGCCGATTATGAAGCTGCCCCTCCTTCTGTAGCCCCAGCCCTCACTGCTAGACCGACTACACCAGCCACTTGAGTGGCTTTATTGTACTTTTTTTTTTGCTTTGTAATCTTTGACGATGAAATGAAGAACATATGTTCCTTAGCTTGCCTTTACGCTTTTATTGTTGTTCTACAATTCTCTGTGAGGTAGATTTTAGTAGACTTTGGGCCTTTACCTTTCCTTTTTGAGCTTGTTTTGCTCGAGCCTTCATCTGGCTCATGCTTGGCACCATCTCGCCTTAGGTTAGGCTTTGAGACTTCTGGCCTTTGTGTTTCTTCTTTGAGCTTATTCTGCTAGAGCCGGCATTTGGCTCACGCTTGGCACCGTCTTGCCTTAGGCTAAGCTTTGAGACTTCTGGCCTTTGTGTTTCTTTTTTCAGCTTATTCTACTCGAGCCTACATTTGGCTCATGCTTGACACCGTCCCGCCTTAGGTTAGGCTTTGAGACTTCTGGCCTTTGCGTTTCTTCTCTGAGCTTATTCTACTCAAGCCTTCACTTGGCTACGTTTGGCACCGTCTCGCCTTAAGCTAGGCTTTGAGACTTATGGACTTTGCATTTTTTCACGAGCTTATCCTGCTCGAGCCTTTGCTTGGCTATGCTTGGCACCGTCTCGCCTTAAGCTAGGCTTTAAGACTTCTGACCTTTGCATTTCTTCGTGAGCTTATCCTGCTCGAGCCTTTGCTTAGCTATGCTTGACACCGTCTCGCCTTGAACTAGGCTTTGAGACTTCTGGCCTTTGCATTTCTTCTCGAGCTTATCCTGCTCTAGCTTTTGCTTGGCTATGCTTAGCACCGTCTCGCCTTAAGCTAGGCTTTGAGACTTCTGGCCTTTCCATTTCTTCACGAGCTTATCCTGCTCGAGCCTTTGCTTGGCTATGCTTGGCACCGTCTCGCCTTAAGCTAGGCTTTGAGACTTCTGGCATTTGTATTTCTTCGCGAGCTTATCCTACTCGAGCCTTTGCTTGGCTATGCTTGGTACCATCTTGCCTTAAGCTAGGCTTTGAGACTTCTAGCCTTTACATTTATTCGCGAGCCTATCCTGCTTTAGCCTTTGCTTAGGTATGCTTGGCACCGTCTCGCCTTAAGCTAGGCTTTGAGACCCTGGCCTTTACATTTCTTCGCGAGCTTATCCTGCTCGAGCCTTTGCTTGGCTATGCTTAGCATTGTCTCACCTTAAGCTAGGCTTTGAGACTTCTCGCCTGTGCATTATTATAAGCTTCAACTTGTTCATATTGACTTAATATTGGAAGCGTTTTTCTTGCTTTTATTCATCTACAAGGTTTTACACACTTATATTTCAGGAAAAACTTAATATCAATGCTCACGTTACAAGGAAACTTATTGGAAATATTTCATCAGATGCTGTGCGTTCCATGGCCTCTTGACTTCTCGTCCATCCAGGTAGGTCAACCTGTACGCTCTCGAACCAGCTATTTGAGAGACCCTATAAGGACCTTCCCAGTTCGGGACCAACACTCTTTGCCTGAGGTCTTTGGTATTCTGATTCACCTTTCTAAGTACCCAATCCCCCACCCAGAATCGGCGAATGTGTACGTTCCGGTTGTAATTATGAGCCACCATCTGCTGGTACTCAGCCATCTTTGCCGTGGACCTTTCCCTTTTCTCTTCCAATAGGTCTAAATTTGCACATATCTGCTCATCGTTTTACTCCTCGTTGAAGTGCTCCGTTTGATGTGTGCCCATCCCTATCTCTGCTGAGATCACTGCTTCGTGTCCGAATGCCAAGTCTGGTCTTCAGGAGGCACTTTATGGTCTTGTTCGCGGCTTCTACTTGCCTGTTTTCTAGTGGGTGTGATGGCGAGCAGAACTTCAGTTCTATCTCCAGGTTCCTGCAGAAGTCTCTGAACTTATTGTTATCGATCTGCCTCCCATTGTCTGTGACCAATGCGTGGGGGATCCCGTACCTACAAATCACATTCCTTCAAATAAAATCACTGATCTTAGTTTCTGTAAAACTGTTTAAAGCTTCCACTTCAACCCAATTGGTGAAATAGTCAATTGCCACCACGGCGTGCAGTGCAGACGCTCTTCCTTTTGGTAACTGCCCGATTAGGTCAATCCTCTATTGAGCAAACGGCCATGGTGAGTTCATCACTGTGAGGTTCTCGGGCGGCTCGAGCCATGTAGTTGGCGAAGCTTTGATAATTCTTACAGCTCTTGGTCTTCTCTTGTGCATCTTGGTGCATCCAGGGCCAGAAGTACCCTGCTTTAAGGCTTTAAAAGCCAGGGACCTTGGCCAGAATGGTTCCCGCAAATCCCTTCATGTATCTCCTTAAGGACTTAGTCAGCTTCCTCTTTGTCCAAATATCGTAGTAGTGGCAGGGGGTATCCTCGCCTATATAATACCCCATCGATCAATATGTACTTTGCAGCTTGACACTTTAGCTTCTTTGCCTGCTTCTTGTCGGCAGGCAACGTTCCTTCCTTGAGATAAGAGACAATTGGATCCATCCAGGTGTTGTTTGATGTTAAGCTCATTACATCATCTTACTGCTCAACACTCGAGCAGGTCTTGATCTCCAATGGGATAGACTTGGGCTTTTTGGGGTCGGATATAGTGGCCATTCATACTATCATATCCGCTCGAAAGTTCTCTCCCATTGCGATTTGTTCTACTTCTACCACTAGAAACTTCTCTATCAACTGTCTTACTTTTCGAAGGTAAGCTTCCATCTTCTCGCCCTTGGCTTGGAAGCTTTCATTGAGATGGTTTGCCAATAGATGAGAGTCTGTCCGGAGTTTTACTTATTTCGCCCTTACTACCAAAGTGAGTTTCAGTCCTGTAATTACAGCCTCGTACTCAGCCTGATTATTGGTAGCCTTAAACTCGAGCTTCACAACGTATTGCACTCCTACCCATTCAAGACTAAGAAGTACCACTCATGCTTCTGCTCCTTGGTCCCCGTATGACCCATCCACTGTAACCATCTATGCTTTACCCGGGGCTGGGGAGCCTACTGAGTGCTCGTCGTTTGCTTCTTCATTTATCTCGGTACACTCGACCACAAAGTCTGCTAGGGCCTGTGCCCGGATCTTTGTTCAGGGCTGGTAGCTGATGTCAAATTCACTGAGCTCTATCGACCATTTCACCAGCCTTCCAGAAGTGTCTGGCTTGTGTAGGATCTGTCTGAGTGGCTGGTTTGTCAAGACCGTTATCAAGTGTGCTTGAAAATAAGGTCTTAACTTCTGGACTGTTGTTACCAGGGCAAGTGCCCACCTCTCCATTAGCGAGTACCGAGTCTCTGCTGCCAACAAGGCTCTGCTCATGTAATATACGGGGTATTTCACCCTTGACTCCTCTCTTACCAATACTAAGCTCGTTGCCCAACGTGACACCGCCAGATACAAGTATAGAACTTCTCCTACTCACAGTATTGACAGTAACGGGGCTTTCAACAAGTATTCCTTCAGCTGTTGGAATGCTGCATCACATTTCGGTGTCCACTTCGTCTTTCTCCCTTTCCTCATTTCCCGGAAGAAGACATGGCACTTGTCTGTTGCTCGGGAGATGAATCTGTTGAGAGATGCCGGATTTCCAGTGAGGCTCTGTATTTCCTTGAGAGTGCGCGGGGACTTCATGTCTATCACTATTCTTATCTTCTCTGGGTTGGCCTCGATTCCCCTGTTACTGACTATGAAACCCAAGAATTTTCCCGAGCCAACTCTGAAGGCACACTTCTTAGGATTAAACTTCATCTGATATTTCCTTAAAAGTGCAAAAGTCTCTTCCAAGTGCTTCACATACTCCTCCGCGTCCTTAGACTTAGTGATTATATCGTCCACATAAACTTCCATTGTGCGGCTGATCAGCTGCTTGAAAACCTTTTTCACCAATCGCTGGTAGGTTGCCCCTGCTTTTTTCAGCCCGAAGGGCATGACCTTGTAATAGAATAGGCCCTGGTTGGTGATGAAGGCTGTGCATTCCTCATCCAGCTCGTACATGGGGATCTAGTTGTAGCCCGAGAAGGCATCCATGAAGCTGAGTAGATCGTGCTCTGCTGTGGAGTCCACCAGTTGGTCTATCTTTGGTAATAGGAAGCTGTCTGTCGGGCAAGCTTTATTCAAATTTGTGAAGTCCACATACATCCTCCATTTCCCACTTGCCTTCTTCACCAGCACCACATTCGAGATCCATTCAGGGTAGGTGACTTCTCTTATGAATCCTGCCTTCAGCAACTTCTCTACTTCACTGTTCATGGCCTCATACCTCTCCTGGTTGACGCACCTCCTCTTTTGCCTTACCGGCTTTGCGTCCTTTCTTATCTCCAGCTTATGGCATGCCACTTCTGGGTCAATCCCAGGCATATCCTCATGTGTCCAGGCAAACAAATCAAAGTGTGCTCGCAAACATTCGACCAGAGTTTCCTTCAATGGCTCGCTAATGCCTGAGCCAATCCTGACCTTCTTCTAATGGTCGTCTGGTCTTACCCTTATTTCCTCTAGCTCTTCAGCGGGCTCCTGCCTGCCCTTTTTAGACTCTCCCCTCAAGTTCAACAATTTCACTTGCATCGCCTCCTTTGCCACCATGGCGTAGCAGCTCCTCACGAACCTTTGATCGCCTTTAATAACTCCCATAGACCCATTCACGCTGATACTTCAAGGCTAAGTAATAGGTGGACAACACCGACTAGCTAATTCTCATGAAGGGCCTTCCTAATATCGCTTGGTCGGGGTTGGCCTCATCCACTACCACGAAATCCAACATTATATTCTTCTCAAAGGGCCTCGAGCCCATAGTTACCGCCAATTGCATGATTCCCAGAGGGGTCAACCTTTCTCCACCGAACCCCTTCAGAGAGGTGCTCGTCTGCTCGAGCCTTATGTCCGATATTCCAAAATCATCGAGTGTGGACTCAAGTGAATGTTCACTGAACTTCCCGAATCTACCAGTATTCGATTGATTTCCTTATTGGCAACATTTGCTTTCACAACCAAGGCATCCTCGTGGGGGTATAGCACCCCCCCATCATCCTCCTCCGTCCACATGATGGGTACCTGCCGCATCTTAGTCCTCTTCACAGCAGGCACGACGAGCAACACTTCCTGGCCAGCAGAGGCGTATCTGCTGTAATTCTTTCGAGCCCTATTTTAATTTCCTGCCATCATGGGCCCTCCGGCTATCACCCTTACAACAGGTGGTTCATGGTCCCTATCACCGGGTCGGTCATCTTCGGCTCGCTGTTGCTCGACTACCAGGCGTCCTTCTTCAATAAATTCAACCAAGTACCAGTTTCTAACCAAGTCTTCCACCTGGTTCTCCAAATCACGGTACTGCGACGTTGAGTGGCCATGGTCACCGTGGAATCGACAAAACCGACCCCTGTCCTTCTACTGGTGGGCTTAGACATTGTGTTGGGGAACACAGCAGCCTTTGTTCCTGCATAATTTGAAACATTTCTTTGAGCTACACCTTCAGTAGGGTGTACTGTCTGTATGCGGGGCTCTGATAAACTATCTGCACCGCCCTATCCTAGGGGAAGCTTACCTGGTGTGGGGGTAATGGGTGGTCGGCTCTACTGTTGTTCTGCATGGACCGAAAACCACTCGTGGCTGGGGAGCCCTTTGGTAGGGGGTTATAGAGAGCAACTCGGTCCCTTATTGCCCTGGGAGCAGATGTGCCACGAACAGGTCCTCCTTTCTCTTTCCGCTTCACTCCACTGCTCTGCTTGCTTCTCAGTTTCGTGGCTTTCTCTTCCTCAATAACCATGTATATCTTCACCTGTTCATACGCATCGAAGTACGAACAGATCGAGGGGCTTCGCAAGTTATACCATGGTCTTCCTATCTTAATCCCATCTTTCAACCCCCTCAGTGCCTAGGGTGGTTGAATGCCCCAAGATCCAAAACTGACCGATGGTATCTTTTGAAAAACTCTTGGAGGGACTCCCTCTCCCTCTGTTTTACCTCCGCTAATTCCATCATGTCATCTTTGGGGGCCATCGCCCCCTGAAAATGCTCCATGAATTCCCTGAATATTTGTTCGAAGCTCAAGATACTTCCCCGCGATAGTTTTCGATTCCATTCTCTTGCCCTCCCTTCCAAAGTAAACGGAAAGGCCTTGCATCTCTGGGTGGCTGTAACGGTTGTACTCCGGTCATGTCGTTGAAACGTTCTATGTGCACCAACGGGTCACTCTTCCCTGAGAATCTTAAGTCGGGGAAGCAGAAATCTCAGGGGATTGTGACGCCCGTGATTTCTGTTGAGAGCGGGGACTCACTGTCCAACATTATCCTCTAACCCGGAGCTTTCCCGTTTCCCCAAAGGTCCTCCACAACCTACGCTAACCTGCGTACCTCTCCCTTCAATTCCGCTGCGTGAGAGGTAGGTGTTGTGTCTTGTAAGTGTTGGCGGGATTCCCTTTCCTCCAAGATCGTCTCCTCCCTTCCGGTAACATTTTATGCTTTTTGCCCCTAGGCTTCATCTCCTACATTCCCTCGGCAGGCGTTCCTGCTACTGGGTTCGAGGACATCATTGCTTGCTTTCCTTTGCCCATCCCGGAGCTCCTGCAAGATGGACGTCAGCGTCTCCATCTGTCTTTCCATCCAGTATATTATTTCCTCTACAAGATGGACGTCCTCTGCAAGATGGACGTCCCGGGCCTCATTGGCCACCTCCCTTAGAGTCACCGATTCCTCCAGGCTTACTCCTCTCATCGTTGTGTTATTTTTCGAATGTATCGGGAAATCAGGCTTTTTGAACTGATCCCCACAGAAGGCGCCAAAATGTTGATGCTGTTTTCTGTTCATTTCCGAATGACGCTATGAACTCCTGCTCTCCAGTTGCTCGAGCACGATTCCTTGCTGACTCCTGCCTCTCCCCATTTGTTGGAACACGGTTTCCTTCGGCCTGCATTCACAAAGAAAAGTGTCAGGGGTTGCCGGGTGTTTTTCCGGTAAAAACCCTCCGACGCTCAAGTCAGTAATCTGGTTTATTCTTTTGGTATCGCTCATGGTTTGTGAGATTAGAAATGATAAGGCGTTTGAAGAGGAGAATGATCGAGAGAGTCTGAGTTTGTGGTGGTCTCGTTGGAGTTGAAAATGTTTTAGATTTGAAGAAAGGAAGTGTGGTCAGGAAGAAGAAAGTCCCAAAAATTCAAAAGAAGAAAGAGAGAATCCTTTTACCTTGTCCCGCGGCCGGTATTTATCCTCTCATTTTTTTGCGTCTTTTTGCCTACGCAGCCGCCCTCTGCATTAATTGTGCTTGGGCTCTTCTGACAGCTGGGGTTGCTGCAGCACACCTTGGGGACGCGGGATGTCAGGCGGGTATGGGTTCCTGTGACCTAATGATGGTCTCGTGCACGCGTGTATGAAATGATGACACTGTGGGGGCGTGCGCCGACCATCAGTAATAGCGATGGAGCCCTTCGGCGTGGGGCGTTTGTCAGTTCATCGATCGTCGTGACACGCTGTCGGGGTAAGGGACTGCCACGCTTGGGTCTGCTCTGCTTGAGCTTTTGGCCTCCCTCTATTCATGACGCCTCCCGTGACGCATTCATGTCCGGGGAGATCATGGCCTGACTAGCCTTGGAGCACTTGACCTCGGCCAGCTCTGACACCTAGCAAGGGTGTCTTCATGCTAGCGACTAGGTCTTCTGCTCGTAGCTAGATCGACCTCGAGGGGGTCTGCTCAGTATTACCCAAACAAT
The DNA here is from genome assembly GCA_025617385.1 of Murraya koenigii. NCBI lineage: Eukaryota > Viridiplantae > Streptophyta > Magnoliopsida > Sapindales > Rutaceae > Murraya > Murraya koenigii. The sequence continues at coordinate 14,417,613 of CM046812.1, forward strand.
CCCTATACTAGTTCATGTTGATGATGTGATTATTACAGGAAAGAATGAGAAGGAAATTCAGTCAATCATCAAAACTCAGCTTAAAGTTTGCTCTAAAAGATCTTGGTAATCTCCATTACTTCCTCGGTATTGAAGTTAAAAAATTCAAGCACGGCATATTTCTATCTCAAGAAAAGTACACCAAAGATCTCCTTTACAAGGCTCGGATGCAGGATTGTTCCCCTATCAATAAGCCAATGGTTGTACCTCAACACCGTATTCAGATGATAATGAACTTGTTGATGCGACTGAATATAGAGGCCTTGTTAGAAGTTTCCAACATCTCACCTACACTAGGCCAGACATTAAATTCGCTGTCAATCGGGTTTCACAACACTTCTAAGCACCAAAAAAAGCTAATCTCAAGGAAGTGAAAAGAATACTTCGTTACCTTAAAGGTACACTAGACCTTCGCCTTAGATTTTTGACATAAAGCTCTCTCAAGCTTTATGCATTTTCGGATTCTGATTGGGCTGGATGTCCAATAACAAAACGAAGTACGAGGGGATTCTACATCTATCTTAGAAGCAATTGTATCTCCCAATTGTATCTCTTGGAGCTCAAAGAAACAACACATAGTCTCTCGCTCAAATGTCGAAGCCGAATATAGGTCCATGGCCTTTACAGCTGCCGAATTAACATGGCTCACATATTTGCTTAAAGAAGTTAGGTTAAGTATTCCAAAGGCCCCCCCACTTTTTTGTGACAATATAAGTGCAATCCATATGACTAAGAATCCAATGTTTCATACTAGAATGAAACATATTGAGCTTGATGTGCATTTTGTTTGTGTAAAGGTTGCTAGTCGATCATTATTGACACGACATGTGCCTTCACATATTCAGATTTCCGATACTCTTACAAAACCTCTGGGAAAGCAACAATTTCTCATTCTTTGAACCAAGCTCGGTGTTCATTGCATGTCACTGCCTAGCTTAAGGGGAGTGATAAGGACAAGTCACCAACATATACAAAGTTAGAAATTGATATGGTAATTTGCACAATTATAGCAAAAGGATTTCCAGCATCTCGTCCAAGGCGCAATTAATATGAAACAGAGCAGCAACATATGTCACGGCAGAATCATCACAACGGCTAGTTGATTATTATAATTATTGTAAGTATATTCTTTCCTTTTTCATCACCTTAAAAATTTTTATATACCTTGTAAAATTAGTGATTGAAAATAAGGAAAAACAAATACTGTTCTATATTCAAACATCTCAAATATTTTTTTACTCAATCGACCACTATGCCAATCCTTTCAAGAACCTCAAAAGGCCCTATGAATCTTAAACTTAGCTTGCCTTTCTTTCCAAATAGAAACACACCCTTTCATGGTGAAACTTTCAGAAACACATAATCTCTAGCTTGAAATTCCAAGTCACGCCCCTGATGGTCAATATAACTCTTATCCTAATTTGAGCTACAGAAAGTCGCTCTTTAATTAATCTTATTTTATCAGTTGTTATTTGTACTAGTTCTGGTCCCAACAGTCTCCTTTCACCAACCTCTTCCTAACGTATTGGGGATCTATACTTCCTTTGATACAAAGCCTCAAAAGAAGCCATGCCAATACTAGAATGATAATTACTATCATAGGAAAATTCATTCAATGGTAAGTGTTCCTCCCACTTAACTCGAAAGTTTGAATAGTTTGTTTTGATTGTCCATCAGTTTGAGGATGGAAAGCCGTGATAAATTTAAGCTTTGTTTCCATTTCCCTATAAAACCTTTTCCAAATATGTGAAGTTGAACGAGGATCCCTCTCCAATATAGTAGAAATAGGTATACCATGTAATCTCATGACCTCTTGAACAAATAATTTTGCCAATTTATCAAAACTATCATTAGTTTTCATAGCACAAAAATGGGCTGACTTAATTGGTTAACTGATCCACAACTACCTATATTGAGTCATAACCCCTTTGAGTACGTGGTAAACCACAAACAAAATTCATTGTAACATGCTCTCATTTCCATTTTAGTAAAGGAAGTGACTGAAGCAAACCCACTGGTTGTTGATGTTCCACTTTCACTTACTGACATATAAGACACTTGGATACAAACTTTGTAATTTCTCTCTTCATACTCCTCCACTAAAAATTTTCTTTCAAATCTCAATATATCTTAGTACTTCCATGATGTATAGTATGAGCAGTCTATGAGCTTCCTCTAGGATTTCCCTTTTCACCTCCTCGTTATTGGCACTTGCTTACTAAAATTTAAAGTTCCTTCTTCATCAACTCTAAAACCTTGTTTGGCTTTTTCCTTAACTTCCTCAAAGATCTTTAAGAGTAGGGAATCTTTTTGCTGATAATTTCCTTATTATTATGTGGTTGGCCGAATTTGTAAATAAGCCAATAAATCTCCCTACCCATGAATTACCACCCGAACACCCATCCTCCCAAGTTCACTAAATAAGTGCTTTTGTGTATTAATCAAGCAAGCCATATCCTGATGATTTTCTACTCAAAGCGTCAGCAGCAACATGTGCTTTCCGTAGATGATAGCTGATTGAGCAATCATAATCTTTCACCAATTCTAACCACCTAGTTCAACTCCTTTTGAGTAAATAAATGCTTCAAACTTTATGGTCTGTAAAAATTTGAAATGTCTCGCCATATAAATAATGCCTCCAAATCTTTCATGCAAAAACCACTGCAGCTAGCTCCAAGTTGTGAGTGGGCTATTTCTGTTCATAATCTTTCAGCTATCGAGAAGCATAAGCGACCGCTTTACCATGTTGCATGAATACACATCCCAAGCCTTTATCGGAAGCATGACTGTAGATAACGTAACCTACGTCACTCGTAGTAGTAGTTAAAATTGGGGCAGTAACCAATTGTTTTTAAGTTCCGCAAAACTCTTTTCACATTCATCATTGTATACAAATTTAGCATTCTTTCGAGTCAATCTCGTCAAAGGTGCTGCTAAACTAGAAAACCATTCACAAACCGCCTATAATACCTAGCTAAACCAAAAAACTCCTTACCTCTGTTATAGTTAAAGGCCTCTTCCATTTAACTAATGCCTTAACCTCAACTGGATCCACAGAAATTCCATCTTTGTTCACAATATACCCCGAAAACAAACTTGATCAAGCTAAAATTCGCACTTCTTGAGCTTTGCATACAATTTCTTCTCTCGAAGAGTTTAAAGAACAATTCTTAAATATTCAGCGTATTCTTCCCTACTCTTAGAACACACCAAGATATCATCTATAAGCACAATAAAAAACTGATCGAGATTGGACTGGAATATCCTATTCATTAAATCCCTTCTCTGAGGGACTCCCCCTCCCTCTACTTTATCTCTGACAGTTCCATCATGTCATATTCGGGGGCCACCACACCTCATAATTGCTCCGCAAATTCTCTGCACATTTGTTCAAAGCTCATAATGCTTTCCCGAGGTAGCCTGTAGTACCACTCTCTCTCCTTCCCTCCAGAGTAAGTGGGAAGGCCCTGCATCACTGGGCTGCCATCAGGCCCTGTACTCCTGTCATGTCGTTGAGCCGTTCTATGTGCACCAGCAGGTCATTCTTCCCTGAGAACCTTAAGTCCGAAAAGCAGAAATCTCGGGGGATTATGACGCCCATGATCTCCGCTGAGAGCGGGGACTCATTATCCAGCATTATCCCCCAACTCGGGCCTTTCCTGTTTTCCTAGAGGTCCTTCGCGCGGCAGTACGGTGCCGTATCCTACAAGTGTTGACGGGATCCCCTTTCCTCTAGGTTCGTTTCCTCCCTCTCGACGACATTTGGTGTCTTCAGCCTCTGGGCTTCGTCTCCCACATGCTCTTGGGCGGGGGCGTTCCCGCAGCTAGAATCAGGGATGTTATTATTTGCTTTCCTCTGTCCCTCCCTGAGTTCCTGCAGGATGGATGTCAGCGCTTCCATTTGTTTCTCCATATGATCCATCCTCTCCTGGATTTCCCTATTTTGGGTCTCATTGGACACCTCCCTCAAGGTCACCGACTCCTTTGGACTTATTCCTCTCCTGCTATTTCCTCTCATTGTTGTGTTGTGTTTTTTGAACGTGTTGGGAAGTCAGAATTTTTGGACTTATCTCCACAGACGATGCCAAAATGTTGATGTTGTTTTCTGTTTGCTCTTGAGTAAGGTCATAAACTTCTGATCGCAAGATGCTCGAGTAGGAATCCTTGCCAATCTCAATTTTCCTCTATCCACTGGAGTAACGATTTCCTTGGGCCTATGCTCACAAAAAACAAGGTCAGGGGTCGCCGGGTGTTTTTATGGTGAAAACCCTCTGACGCTCAAGTCAGTAATCGGGTTATTCTTTTTGTATACCTCTTTGTTTGAGAGACCGGAGAAGTAAAATGATTTATGGGTTAGAAGTGGCCAGAATCCAGAGAACTTAAAAAATTCAACAGGATAAAAAGAAGAAGAAGAAGAATCATCTTTAAAACCCGGAACCCCCCTAACTTACCCTTCGATTCCCCCTTATCCTTCTATTTTCTGGCCGTTTTTCTTCGAGGGCAGCCGTTCCCGCGTTGAAAATTTCTGGGTCCCTCTGACAACCTGGATTACTGCGGCATACCCTAATGATAGTGTCGGGCATGCGCGTTCGAAATGATGAAACTGTGGGGGCATGTTCCAGCCATCGGTAACCGTGATGACACTATACCGCTTGGGGTATGGGCCAGGCATCGATCGTCGCGTTGGGTTGTCGGAATGAGGGGTCAAACTGTTTTGAGTCGGCTATGCCTGAATCTTACATTCTCCTCGTACCGTTGCTGGTGTGACTGGGTCATGCCCGGGGCTTGAAGACCTCGAGGAGAAGAAGGAGCTCGGGGTTCGACCAGCGATCAAGTCTTCTGCTCGAGCCGGATTGACCTCGAGAGGGGACACTCGACCTTGACCAGCTTTGATGCCTAGTAAGGCCGTCTTCGTGCTAGCGGTCAAGTCTTCTGCTCGAGCTGGGTTGACCTCAAGCAGGCCTGCTCGGTACCACCCAAACATTACTATTTTGTCAGAATTGTGTTATAAGTAAGCAACATATATTAAAATTTAGAAGATCTAATGCCACAAGTAAAAACATCTTCAACCTAGTTCATTCTGATATTTAATAATTACCGAATTTATCCCAAGGAGGTGCAAAGTACTTCGTGACTTTCATTGATGATTATTCTAGAAGATGTTGGGTGTGTCCAATAAAAAAGAAATCAGATGTATTTCTAGTGTTTAAGGAATACAAAGTGATGGTGGAGAATATACAGATGGCGAGTTTCTTGCATTTTGTAAGCAAGAAGGTATTCAGAGGCAATTCATGGTAGTATACACTTTTCAACATAATGGAGTAGCGGAGTGGATAAATAAAACTCTTAGACAGATGATAAGAGCTATGTTGAGGACTGCTGGTCTACCTAACTCATTCTGGGCAGAAGCAGCCAAAATAACCTGTTATATTGTTAATCTGTCTCTATCAACAGCTTGTGGACGTAGGTTAAAAGTCAAACTACGTAATTTTGGGTGTTCTAATTTGTGCTTGTTCTTTATTTTTTCTAATTTTATTTTAGTTGTACCCTTACTTCACCCATAAAATTTATAGCAATGCAGGTAGTTCTAATCACCCAAGGCATCGATTCTAGCTGGTACTCGACATGACATTTCTCTTTATATAACATATTCCAATTCAATTAATAAGAGAAGAAAAGAGGAAAAGAAAAGAAGAAAAAGAAAAAAAATAACAACAAGAATAATAACAATATTGATAACAACAATTTCATGCCTTAAGTATTTACGAATAAATAAATTCAATTATAGTTACAATGTGAACTCTTGTGAATACTCTTATATGATTAAATCAGCCCTTACTAACTTGACTTAAACTAATTTGTCAGGAGTCTATAGAATACTAAACCTTTATATTACTTATTATTTGTAAATACTTATTACCATTTAAACAAAACATATCGTGCTTTCACTTTGTAATTCTTTGAGTAGTTCGACATCTAATTTTCTCATTACCTTATATTAATGACTATCTGAATAATTTATTAAGCCTAGAATTCTCATAACTACAAAATCAAATTGAAAAAAAATAATAATAAATTTAGAGAATTTCTTGGACATATAATAAATAAACTGATACAGGAGTTTATCTCTATTGATACACAAATTTTAAGTAATAAACCAACACATAAGTTTATTTTCTTCCTATAAATAAAAAACATAGGAGTTTATCTCCACTAAAACACATCATTTTCACAAATTGTAACTAAAAATAGAAGTTTTCAAACATTGCACAATAAATTAACATAGAGCTTCACATCATACTTCTAGGGTTCAGCTTTTACTGGCTTTTGTATGAAAAATGAAATTGACGAGGGGTGAGATGTCATCCTCATTAAGTAAGAAACATGCATAATAAATAAAATGGCATCTTTGCTCAACATTTTTGAAAAGTCCAGTTTAGCTTTAAGTTCAGAACAAACACATGAACTTTTGAATAAAAGCTTTGTTGAACACTATTTTCCTTAAAATAAATTCAAATTGAATAGTTTAAACTAAATTCAAATTAAGAAACCTTTGTCAAATCAAACAAATTAGAAAATAAATATATAATGTCAAAACAAATAGAAACATATATCATATCGTGACATATCATATAGAAAGCTCATGTTAGATAGCAGCACCTGCACCCACAGTGATCCGGCATAATTCAAAACAAATAATTTGCACAATATAACAAAATTTTACTAGTGAAAGTCAATTGTTCCTCTCGGTGACCCGGCCAAAACAACGTATTGTATTATAAATAAATATTGACATTGAGGCAAAACATTTAAATCACATTCATTAAATACAAACTTAAATCTCATATAGCGACCTACACGTGGCACTTTGCGGCTCATTGGCCCTTAGAGGTGGCCCCTATACAGCTTACACTCTTTAAATGCAAACTTTTAATTTGAACTTGCTAAACTTGAGCAAAGATCATTTAATTATTTATTTCGCTAACGTTAACAGATTTGCAAAACATATAATTTACAAAATTAATAATTGGGAAAAACATTTAGAAAACAAAGGAGTTTAACATATATGATACTTACTTGAATCTAAAGCAAATCTTAACCTTTCACTTACTAATCTGAAACAACACCAACACATCCTAAAATTGAAACATATGCTGATTTACCACAAAATCAATATAGAATAGATCAGAACCTTAACAAAAATCCTCATCACAAATGAATTAACAAAATTCTGCAAACAATCAACAACCAAAATATAATTCACATGTTTAAGGACAATAAACAATTCTAATACTTTCCAGAATATTGTCTTCATATGTGAACTAATTAATCCACAAATTTCAGAATTTATTACTCATTAGATTAAACGATCTAATTCTAAGAATACAATGAACTCAATCTCCAATTCTCAATATGCCAGTAAGCGAAAATAAACTTCAAAATGCACAAACTTTATACCATATCAAAGCTATAGATGTCCAGTATAATACCCAAGATTTCGGAATTTAATTCCTTACATATTCAGAGTTATGAGTTTCTAAACGCTCAATCGTTAGTTCCACAGAATCATACTTTAGTAATTTAAATGGATTGTCTCAACAATTTAGCAATACAAAAGGTCACAAAAAATTATGAAACTTTATAGAGACTTTTCCATGTGCGTAATTAACTATATCCAAAATTCAGATTTTTATCCATCATATATCCGAAGTTATAAAAGTACCATTGCTTAAGAGTCAAGAACAACAACGCCCATAAATAAATTTTCTTCCTAACTTCTTTCAAATTCTAAGTTCCTTATTCAAACACTAAAATCTACAAGAATTAAATTAATCATAGTCTAACATGTGATTAATAAATATTAAAAATTTCAAACCCAAAATACATTAATTATAAAATAAATTAAATAAAAAAAGAGATGATATCATAAATTTCTTTGATATGCAAATATCAATAAAGATCAGGAATTCATATTTCATACTTAAACTACTAAAAGAATTTACTTCATACTCAAACTTCTAAATAAATTTTACTTACCGTAATCAATGAAAGTAGGAAATGCTCAAACTTATGATGAAAGAAAGAAAAAAGATTTAAGATAAATGAGAAGTTTACGGTAGTTACAGAAGTTGGAGAAGTTGAGTACAAATTAGATAATGGGGGGAGGTTACTAAACTTTCTCAAATCAATTTTAATTTTCAAAAATAAAATAAATAAAATAAAATAGATATTACTTTAAAACTATATAACATACAAAACTTAAAAATATGTGGGCATTACACCCCTTAAGTTTATATTTTTGTGCTATCACCTCATTATTTTTCTATATGATCCTTGTTGAACTAAAATCATGGTTTCACCACTAGTAGTATTGTATTCTTATATTGTCTTTTTTACTTTGTTAAATATGTATTCTCTTATGGATTAATTGTACAAATAGTTTTGAATATATGAATGAGTGACACAATAATAAAAATCATATTAATTGAGACACATTTTATATTTCTCAATTCTCAATTAAATTTATGTGTAGCATAATTAACCAAAAAGAAAGTCCTTTAAGAAAAACATAAACAAACCATTTCTAATACTTTAAAATCTTATTAATCTAACCCAATAGTTTCTGAAAAATAACATTCTCTTTGACTTGACCAAATTAATTATTCGGTTTTGTGTAACCTATATATAGGGGAATTGCATTAGATATACCTCATTTCTCTCCAAATACCAAAAATATGCTCCAAATTATAACATCCTTCAATTTTTCGCACATATGCTTAAAAAAATGAGGAAAAATACAAAAAAAAAATTTAATGAAATCACCACAAAAACTGAACTCATTTCCTGAAGCCACAAGGTCTAGCAAGCACAAAATATTTGATTTACCCGACCTTAGTTACTCAACTCCCTTAATTAACTTCTTACTCAACTTACTCAAATTTATACTGGACTTCTTTAAAAAAATTACTCAATTCTTTTTTGACTTGTTCAATAACATGCTCGACTTATTCAATAGACTAAATCAACTTCCTAAATACACTTACCTGATTTTGTACACGACTTCTTTAAAAAATTATACAACTCTTACTCGACTTGTTCAAAATACTTACCCGACTTCAGTTGTTTTCATACTCCATTACATACTCAAATTACCTGAAGTCATACTTAACTTATAAAAAAATTACTCAACTCTTACTAAGATTTTTTCAAAAAACTTACTCGACTTATTTTAAAAATTACTTAACTATTACTTGACTTATTCAATAGACTTATTCAACTAAATACTTATCCGATTTCGTACTTGACTTCTTTAAAAAATAATACAACTCTTACTCGAATTATTTAAGTACTTACTTGAATTGTTTACAAAGTACTCGACTCTTACTTGATTTATTTAATAGAATTACTCGACTTCCTACTTGACTTATTTATCTTCCTTCACTTCTTACTCGACTTACCCAACTTCGTACTCGACTTCTTCCTAAACTGATTTTTAAGAGTATTTTTTACTATTCCCACCTTCATATGATATATGTATATAATAGGGTATATATTTTGTATATAGGGTATATATTTTGTATTTGGAGGTAAATAGGGTTTATTTAAATAAAAAAATGATCTAGATATACTAATGTTGTAGTTATCACTTATCAAATTTAGTGGTCCTCGGACGGCCTTTTATTACCTTCAATGACTTTGGATTAGGCCATCACACGCAAGTGATATACTGATATGAGTCCTCACTAGCCTACAACCACTACATAATTTTATTTTATTTTTCGTCATTAAAAAAGTGACACTCAGGTCCTTATTGTTTCTTACTTTTATAGTGTAAGGGTTGTTTTTTTTTGTTTATTTAAAATCTAAATTTAATTATTTTCAGAAATTTATAGTTTTTAATTTGTTTGTTTCCTATCACATATATCTGATTATAAGATGTTTAGATTTAAATAAAAAAAAACTTAAATATTCTTACTTTTGTTTGAATGGAAAAATATCTAAATGAAAATTTAATATTCTCTCTCATTAATACTCCTATTAAATAAATTTATTTCCTATTATATAAATTATCCTTTTTTATTTATCCATTTTTTCTATTATATAAATTATCCTTTTTTATTTATCCTTTTTTTCTATTATATACATGTACTCAACTATTAATTTTTTTTTTTGTAACTGAGAATTTTAAACATAATAGAACTTTAAGTGAGTGTATGTTTTATAATAAATCTATCTCTTTGTATTTATATTTACTAGTTTTATAATAGATTTTGAATTTTATTTAATAAAATAACTTTAATTCAAATTATTAAACAATTCTTGATTTGGCTTATGTAATTAACAAAAAAAACTCAATATGATGTACTAAAAATAACATTATATTATCATATACTAATATGAAAAAATACATGTGTTACATATATATTTTATTTTTCATGCTTTTTTAATTTAAACATTATCAATTTTTTTTTTAATAATCAAATAATTTATTTATAACTTGTCATGTGTTTAACCAATAAATATAAGTATTGTTAATATTCATGGGTTATATATGTCATTATATCATACTTAAGATGAAGGAAATAAAACTAGCTTTTTTAATTTTTCAATTAAAACCTTTTAGAACCGATCTCATACAACATATAATAATTAAGTAATCTAGAAATTCATACCTTAATGTTTTGAGAAGATGAACAATTGAGAGTTGTAGATCCGTCTCCAAACGATCTTCCAGGCTATGACTCAAGTTTGATCAACAATGGACATGTGGGCGTCTGTTTCACCACTCCCCAATTGCAACTGACTCCTCTTAGATGTCTTCTGTATTTGTCTTAAAATCTCTGAGATTCTCTTCTCTCACTTTTCTTAAGAGAATAATGCCCCTTTTTATAATATCTTATGAAAAGCCCTTCTATGTTAGGATTAGAATTGTTATTTAAAATAAAATTCCTCTTTTCAATTTAAATATTTAAATGTTTAAATTAAATATTATCTCTACACTTACGTAAAAGTGGAAAGAATGTGTAACTAACTAGGAGACCACCTTGTAAAATATCACAAGCCCCCTTTTACACTTGAATATAACATACTAGGCCTTAACAAATATTATAATTATGATTTTCATCTAATATGCCAGTTTTTTCTTACTTTTGGGTCCAGTGATGGTGTTCTCAATTAAATGAGCTAACTCGGGGATCATTTGAGAACATACAATAGTGGCTACAATAATTAAATTTGTAATTAAACAAATATAATTATTTAATTCCAACTCTACTCCATTATAAGATTGGAACTGACCTCCATAATTGTATGCTCGAATATAATTCACCCAAGCCACATTGATTTCTTTACTGCACAATCCTTTGTACCACATGGTTAATTTAAATTGATATCTTAATTGTCCAATCAATTTAATTACATCTTGTTCCTTGATACTTACTGGTTTTCTTTAATGGTCATTTTCAACATTCTTATTAATGTTGAGACACTCTGGCCAAAGAATTGTATGATCAAGTACTGAAAACACATCAAGAGATGTATCGTACAAATTCTATATTGTTAATATATAATTTCAATACTTGTAATTGCTCTCACCAAGATACCAGGTAATCTTGACTACATGTGTATGTCATGCCTATTGGTAACTAAAATGAAATAACAACTACAATCATGAAATCATAACTAACTCAAGATTAAAATTACAGTAAATCAATGCCTATGAGATTTAATAAGTCTGACAGTTATTACTAGGTTAATTAAATCTCATATGTGATACAGTTCAATGCAGACATACTACATCAATAAATTCATACATGATTAAGACAAATCACTCAATGAATTTATTACAGTCTATATCTAAATAAAGTGCCCAACTTTATTTATCAACTGCGAAATTATTTTATTTAATCATAAGATAACTTGTATTTATGTCTTCTGCGAATCCACATAGTGATCGCATAAATACATATAATATGATTAAATAGACATTACTCAAAATATTAATGCAATTCAAGATATCTGAATAAATACTTGAAATATTTTATTAATTAGAAAATCAATATGCTTTAAAGAGTACATAATCCCAACAATCTCCCACTAACTCTCAAAGCATATCTGGCAAATTGCACATGCTTGTAGGACTCTAAGTGTAGGTGATAACCTTTCTACACTATTTCTATATGAGATAATACTTCTTCTCAATGTGTTTTTGTTTCGTACTTCTTCTCAATGTGTTTTTGTTTCGTTTGGTTTCTTGGTTCTTTTGATTGAGCCACTGCACCATTATTATCGAAAAATAATTTAAGTGGTGCACTTGCAGCAGATACCACCTCAAGATCTCGAAGGAACTTGCGGAGCCATACCGCTTCTTTTGCAGTCTAAGATGCAACCGCATATTAAGCTTCTGTTGTGGAGTCTGTGATATAATTGTTTCACACTTCTCCAACTAATGGTTCCACTTGCTAATGTAAACATATAGCCAGAAGTATTCTTTCCAGAATCCTTATCTGATATAAAGTCAGAATCAGTATAACCCACTAGAGTAAGTTCATCACTAGAATACACAAGCATATAATCGTTAGTTTCTTTTCAGATACTTCATTATATGCTTGACAGCAGTCTAGTGTTCAGGTCCAGGATTAGATTGATATCTGCTAACCATCCCAACCGTAAAACATATGTCTGGTCTAGTGCAAAGCATGACATACATGAGACTTCCCATAGCTTCCGCAAAGGGAACTCGTCTCATTTTCTCTGTCTTCTCAGATGTCTTAGGTTATTGATCTTTAGAGAATGAAATTCCATATCTGAATGGTAACAAACCAGTTTTGTAATTTTCCATGCTAAATCTAACCAATATCTTATCGATAAAGACCGTTTGAGACAAAGCTATCGTTTTATTCTTCCAGTTTCGTAGTAACTTGATACCAAGAATATAACTAGCTTCTTCTAGATCTTTTATATCAAATTTGTTTTGCTAGCCAACTCTTTATAGTAGTTAATACTCCTACATCATTTCCGATAAGGAGAATATCATCTACATAAAGAATTAGGAAGGCTACAGATTTTTCCTGAATTTTCTTGTACACACATAGTTCATCAATATTTTGAATGAATCCAAACAATTTTATCGCTTGATCAAATCTGATGTTCCATGACCGGGGTGTTTGCTTCAATCCATAAATGGATATCTGCAACTTGCATACGAAGTGTTCTTGGCCTTTTTATATGAATCCATCTAGTTGCTGCATAAAGATGTCTTCTTCAAGATGCCCATTAAGAAAGGCAGTCTTGACATCCATTTGCCAAATTTTATAATATAGCATTGCAGCAATAGAGAGCAGAATTCTGATGGATTTAAGCATAGCAACCAGAGAAAATGTTTCCTCATAATCGATTCCTTCTTTTTGAGTGAACTCTTTGTCTATTAATCTTACTTTAAATATTTCCATTTTACAATCAAGTGGACTTTGAATTATCTAAAGAGATATTCTTTACTTCAATCATATTGAAGCTCTTTTATGTTCTTGTCTAATTGCTTCTTTGTCTTGTCCATGTACTCTTTTGAATTTCAAAGGCCACGGAATCTTGACGCATTTAGACAAACATAAATGCGATGAATATTTATCAATTAGATTGATAGAATACTCATAACCTCTACTTACATATAAACTAATTAGTCCGCACACATTTGTATGCACTAATTCCATGCAATATAATATTATGCTTTCTTTTAGCTCAAAAGGAGCTACCTTGTCATATTACTCTTCTAAATAAGATTTGTAGAGTATAAATGATCAACCTCAATAAGTCAGGAAAGACCTATTATTAATCATTCTCATGAAATCTTATTATAGTTTATATGATTTAAGCATAAATATTAGAGGTGCCATTGGTTTAGGAAAAACATTTCTTTTCTTAGATAAATACATGTACTTTTTATCATTATATCTTTCTTTGAACAGATCAATAGACTTATATGATATTAATTGTCTTTGTAAAGTAAAAAAATGAGTTATTAACAGAGGATCAAAAAATAACAGTGTACTTCTGTTTATTAAAAACAAGCCACCGAAATTAAATTCTTTTAATGTTTGGAATACAAAGACAAATATCAAAACTTAAAGTCTCATAAAATTAATTTAGTCCTTTTAGCTGATATAAACTAGTATCTTTCTCTGCTGCTGTTCAAAGCTTTCTTCACTTAATCTCTTGGTTTCCTTAAAACCAAATAAATGAATTTACAAATAAAATTAGTTATCTCAGAATTCACTATTGTATTAATCAATAGAAACTGAACTAATTAGGAAGCTTAAAGATTTCCTATACCTGATTTTATAATCTTAGGACAATCTTTCTTTTGATGACCCTTTTGTCCACACTTGAAGTACTTGTCTTTTGACTTGCCATCTTTTCTGGTAGACAGGTTCCTTGTGTCAATTCTCTTTTGCCTACCCTTATCTTTCGACTTAGGCTTTAAAGAGAATTCTTATTTAGGAAGTTCTTTGCTATGATAATATTATTCTATAGCATGTAGTTCGTACATCAATTGAACTAAGGTAATATCTCTATTGCTTAAGATATAGCTGACCTTAAACTCTCTGAATTTATTAAGTAAAGATTCAATCACCATGTTGATCTTTGTTTTATCATCAATCTCAACACTATGAATCTCAACTTCATTCAAATAGTCCATCATTTTGAGGACATGATCACGAACTCTTGTACCCTCTTCCATCTTGGTGTCAGTGACACGTTCTAACGCTGCTTTTCTGGCAGAATCAGTATTCTGCCCAAACATCTGATGGAGACTAGCCAATATTTCAGTGGCTGTTTACATGCTCCAAAGTTTGTTCTGCAGTTCCATAGAAATCAAAGCCAATATACAGCGCTTAGCCATTTTGTTAGCTTCGTACCATTTCTCATAAGACTCCTTCTGATTTCTATAATCGTATAACGTTTGTACTGGAGGGCATTGCTGGGTCAGAACATATTTGCAGTCTTTAGCAGTGAGAATATTAAATAGATTGCGTTTCCAATCTAAGTAATTTTCACTAGTGAGTTCATTTTTAACCAGGATGATTAATAGTGGGTTGATGTAAGACATTTTTTGAAAAATAAAACATACATGCATAAATACATCGATATAACATTCACAATAAAATTCTAAAATGCAAAAAATCATAAATGCATTTTATTTTATTGTAACAATAATCTAGTACCGCTTTAGCAAGCTATCCGTTGGGGAAGTCATGCCGCCACTTACCAGACCCAATTAACCATTAGATTATTTACTTTCATGTCGTAACATGATAAATAACTATCTTTATCTTTTAGGTTCAAAATTTTGTTAACAGAGTTTCGTTAGGAAGGTTAATAACAAATTTTGTTGAGTGTATAACCATTGTTTTAATCTACGTGTTTCTCATATCATGTAGCCACCGTTAGGGTGATCAACAGATTGAAAAATATTTCGATTTTATCTTTAAAGAAGTTCATCAAATAAAATGTCTAACATATATATCCTCCACAGGGAGCATTACCATATCATGAAGTCGAGATATATATATAATTTTATTATTGAACAAACAATGGAGCCCGTGGAAAAATTATCTTGAATCTTCCCTCTCCCACTCAATATCTTAAAGTTGGTTTTTCCTTTTAAAACATACATATATTGTTAATTGCATGCTTCCTATAACATTATCTAAGTGATATCTTATATTATTAAGCATTTGCAAATTTCAAACAATATACATGAATTCATGTTATATGAATGACATATATTATTATGCATGTTCACATCCAAAACACAACATATAGAAAATTTAAATAATCTCAATTCATGGTTTTCCTAAAAATAAAAAAATATTAACCCTAAGCCTAATCTTCATTGGGCTTCACGTCAATATCTTCTTCCATTGGATTGTCTTTGTTGATGGACTTGGCTAATATCATATTTAAATTTATTATTGGTCTAAATTTTTAATTTTAAAGAAAATAAAATAAAATTTTAAGTAAAACTTTTAGACAAAAAATAAACTTAATTTGTTTAAACTATATCTATGCATTTTAATCCATTACGCCCAAATTTTATTGGACTTAAAACTAGGATTTACCAAGCCCAAAATTATTTTTGGACTCAAATGCATAATAGTAAACTAGTTTTGCCCAAGTGGAAATATACAGAACTAGAGGGACCTGAGTGATATTTAACACTCAAAAACCCTTGCTGCATTCTTTTCATCTCCGCCGCCATCAACAAATGCAGCAGCTTCTGTTCACTGTCTTCAACAAACACGACTGAATACGCCACATGCCGGTACGGGCTCTCGATGTCTGCAGCGACACAGGTGAGCTTGCTCGCCTGCTGTGCTTGCCGCCCGAGCTTGTTGCTCCAGCTGCTGCTGTCTCGCATGAGCTGCAGCCTGCGCGAGCCACGCAGTGCTACCTGTTCCTGCAGCTGATCCTACTCGCGGCGCGACTTGCCTCCTGGTGTTGCTGGCTCTGTGCGTTTTGTTGACAACTGTCCCCCTTTTTTTTATTTTACAGATTACAATCCCCAATGACTTACAAAAATTTTAAAACATAAAATTAAATCAGAAGGAAAACATGGTGATAATAAACCACCCCTTTTGTTACAAATCCAAAACAAAAATATAAATAAATTTCTAACCATGAATTGAGACAATCCAAGCATACTTTATTCATATATTAACAAATAATATATATCTAAATAAATTGTGCCACTCTAATACATAATTAACAAGATAGATTTCTTACGAAATTCTTATATATTATTATGAGATGGCTCTTATACCAATTGAAGAGAATAAAACTAGGTTTTTCAATTTTTCAAGTAAAACCTTTTAGGACCGATCTCATACAACATATAATAATTAAGTAATATATAAATTCATACCTTAATATTTTGAGAAGATGAACAATTGAGAGTTGTAAATCCGTCTCCAAACGATCTTCCAGGCTATGACTCAAGTTTGATCAACACTGGACGTGTGGGCGTCTGTTTCACCACTCCACAATTGCAACTAGCTCTTCTTAGATGTCTTCTGTATTTTTCTTAAAATCCCTGGGATTCTCTTCTCTCTCTTTTCTTAAGAGAATAATGTCATTTTTTATAATATCTTATGAAAAGCCCTTCTATGTTAGGATTATGATTCCTATTTAAAATAAAATTCCTCTTTTAATTTAAATATTTAAATATTTAAATTAAATACTATCTCTCCACTTACGTAAAAGTGGAAAGAATGTGTAACTAACTAGGAGACCACCTTGTAAAATATTACAAGCCCCCTTTTACACTTGAATATAACATACTAGGCCTTAACAAATATTATAATTATGATTTTCATCTAATATGCCAGTTTTTTCTTACTTTTGAGTCCAGTGATGGTGTTCTCAATTAAATGAGCTAACTCGGGGATCATTTGGGAACATACAATAGTGGTTACAATAATTAAATTTGTAATTAAACAAATATAATTATTTAATTCTAACTCTACTCTACTGTACGATTGGAACTGACCTCCATAATTGTATGCTCGAATATAATTCGCCCAAGCCACATTGATTTCTTTACTGCACAATCCTTTGTACCACATCGTTAATTTAAAATGATATCTCAATTGTCCAATCAATTTAATTACATCTTGTTCATTGATACTTATTTGTTTTCTCTAATGATCATTTTCAAAATTATTATTTATGTTGAGATACTCTGGCCAGAGAATTTTATGATCAAGAACTGAAAAATCATTAAGAGATGCGTTGTACAAATTCTATATTGTTAATCATAATTTCAATACTTGTAATTACAGTAAATCAATGCCTATGAGATTTAATAAGTCTGACAGTTATTACTAGGTTAATTCAATCTCATATGTGATCCAGTTCAATATAGACATATTTAATCAATAAATTCATACACGATTAAGACAAATAACTCAATGATTTTATTACAGTTTATACCTAAATAAAGTGCCCAACTTTATTTATCAACTGCAAACTTATTTTTTTTAATAATAAAATAACTTGTATTTATGTCTTCTGAAAATCCACATAGTGATCGCATAAATACATATAATATGATTAAATGAACATTACTCAAAATATTAATTCAATTCAAGATATCCGAATAAATACTTGAAATATTTTATTAATCAGAAAATCAATATACTTTAAAGAGCACATAATCCCAACATAAGATGTTTTCCTTTTAAAATACAAAAAACATAACACTTATATTCAGTTATTGAAAAAAGAAAAACAAAAATGTCATTTAGATATATATATTTAGACCTATTTAGACTTCAGTCAAATTCAGATCGATTTAGATTTCAGACAAAGAAAAAAACAAACAAACAAACACTACCTTAATTAAGTCTCTCACTCTTTTCAAATTAACTTGTACATCTATGATGTTATAATTTTATTTTCAAACTTTCCTGTTGAAAGATAAATTAAATACTTTTAAACATGAAACACACTTCTTACCTTTTAGATTGACCAATATAGCTGGCTGTGTTGATCGAGCTCCTAATGTCAAAGTTATATTTGAAGGGTACATACTTGATTAGTCTATATATTTTGAATTAATTGTCGTTTAGTCCTTATATTTTAAAAAATGTCTCAAGATACATTTATTATTAAATATGTGACACTCTTGCCCATATATTTCTTTGGTTTTACAATAATAACCTCTCAATAATATTCTTTGTGACGTTAATGAAAAGCAAAAAATGTTAAGTTATCAAATTAACAATAAAATTAAAATTAAAGTAATCTTTTTACTATTACTTAACACTAAAAGTAAAATAAAACTTAAAGTAATTGTTTTTATTATTATTTTACTTTTAGGGAAATTTTTTATAAATAATTATTAGCAAAATAGCAAAGCTTTAATTGTAGCTTTAAGTTGGCTGGTTGAATTTATTATAAACAATTATTAGAAAGATTGTTATAAGAGTACGGAAAATACTAGTTCTTTTAGATTTATAATTATTGGTTACTTTTCTAATTAACTTTATTTATAGATAAATTAACTAATCCTCTCAAGATTGTAGCATGGGTATTATTATTGTAATGGAAAAGAACAAAATAAAGGTAAAAGTGTCGCATATTTAACAATAGGGTTGTCTTGAGGTATTTTTTAAAATATAAAGATTAAATGAGTACTTAACTAAAAATATAAGGATTAACTGAAAATATAAAAATATAAGGATTAACTGAAAATATAAAAATATAAGGATTAACTAAAAATATAAAGATTACAATATAGGGTTGTCTTGAGGTATATACCTTAAATTTGAACGGGTAATAGATTGTTTGAATCTTTTGACAAGAAGAGTCAAACTACTCCACGATGATGTTCAAAGCATTTTTGTCAAATCCCATAGTTTTGGGCTTGAATTTCAACATTAATTATTTTTCTATTTTTAGGAAATTTTATATATTTTTGTATTTTTATAGGAAAGCCAGATTTAGTTTTTTTTTTCCTATTTTCACTTAGGAGTTTTATATTTTATTTTGGAATAAAATTCAATTCTTCCTTCACGAGAATCTACAAATTAAAAATTTTTTAAAAAACTTTGTTTCTTCTATCCTTTTACATTTCCATTTTCTCAGTGATTTATGTTTCATCAGTGAAAAAATAAGTGTCTCAAGTAAATTTTATACTGCAAATAGCCCCACCCTTCACAAAATGTGTTTTCTTCTGTTATCGTTTCAACATAAAAATGTAGTAAGCAATTAGAGAAAAATTAGGAACTAGGTGGTAATAATCAGTAATAAAAGGAACCTCAAAGTAATTTCGTCACTGGATTGGTTAAACCACCCTTCCCCGCTAAATATTTATCAAAGGTTCACATTATTTTTAAAAAATTACAAATTAATAAGAAATTTCAACAATTAATTAATTAAATCTTTCTCATTTTTTTAATTCTTTTTGGGGCTTAGGTCTTTTGACAATCTTCAACCATTTAAGTTTGCTTTAATATACATGTAACTTAATTATTTTATCTTTATAATATAAAATTACTAAATTACCAAAAAAATGTTATTATATCTAATAGTTTAGATATTTATTTTTATTTTTAATCTAATTTTTAATATCTGACATGTTATAAATACATTTTGTTATGTTATAAATACATTTTTTAGTTCCATTAAATATTAATAATCATACTAATCATATAGAACTTTTACATTGTTTAGAAATAACAAACTTTTGTATAAAACTGAGGTTAAAGAAAAAATTTGGGTATTTTAGTACGTATATCTTATAGCTGTATTAAAGTAACCTTAGTGGTAAAATTGAATAAAAAATCTCAAATCACAAAAAATTAAATAAATTGAGATGTATTTAATTGATTAATGC
This sequence comes from Murraya koenigii, assembly GCA_025617385.1. Classification (NCBI taxonomy): domain Eukaryota; kingdom Viridiplantae; phylum Streptophyta; class Magnoliopsida; order Sapindales; family Rutaceae; genus Murraya; species Murraya koenigii. The sequence goes on from CM046812.1 coordinate 14,438,047, forward strand.
TCCAAATTTCTTTTTCATTTAATTTTTTTAAAAATAATAAAAACTTATTGTAATATTTTTCTAAAAATGAGGTAGATTTACGAAAATGAAGTGGAAATATCGCTGCCCTTTCCGATAAAATCAATTTTTAGAGGCCTAAAGTCATTTTCACTTTGACAAACCATATGGATATTATAAATGCTGGTTAAGGAAGAGTATGTGAATATAGTATACTCTCTATTGGTCCCAGCTTGCGAAATTAAAGGCACGGCTGTGAAACCAAAGCTCTGTCGCGTATGAATATATGTCGGTATATATGCATCCGTGTTTGTCCCCTCTATGTCGGTATTTATGCATACGTGTGTTTGTCCTCCTCTCTCTCTCTCTCTCTCTCTCTCTCTCTCTCTCTCTCTCCATATATATATATATATATATATATATATATATATATATATATATATATATATATATATATATGAAATTTTCATGCATGGATATTCATTCAAAATTATATATATAAACAAATTGTTTTACTACATTGTAAAGTTTTTTATAATGTTGTGTGCATCTATATTTTATAACATATTATTATTTATACTAGAGAATGACAACATATTTAGTTTGAAATGCAGAATCTCATATTTTAGGCATCAGATTAATTTTATTAAATTTTCAATTCTTTCAATTATAGAGTCCACTGTAAAAAGAATTGAGTCAATCCAAGGACCCTATGTGATATCTTGTATTTGAAAAATATCTCAAGACACCCTCATTGTTATATATTTGCACTTTTATCCTATACATTTTTCTCAACTTTTACAAAAATATTCTTGCAATAATCTTGGGGTTATTAATGAAAAGGAAAAATGTTAATTTATCAAATGAATTATAAAAGTAAATAAAAATAAATGTAAAAATTTATTGTTATTTTTTTACTTTCAAAATTAATTTGATATTAATTTGGTATTTGTAAATAAAAGTTATTAATTGTAAAGCTTATTGTAAGGTTATTATTATAAAAGCAAGAAAAAGTAAAGGATGAGTGTAATATATTTTACAATAGTGATGTCTTGAAATATTTGTCAAACTATAAGAATTAAATAGATATTTAATTCAAAATATAGAGACTAAACAAATATTATCTTCAATTTTAATTAATTTTTAATTGGGAGGAGATATTTCCACTCCATTTGAAAAAATAATTTACAATAAATTTCCAATATTTTTAATAAATACAAAATAAAAATATTTATATAAATCAATTAAATCATTCTTATAATCTTTTTACTATTAAGGTTGTTTTAATATAAGTTCTATTTAATTATTTTACCTTTATGATATAAAATGACTCAATTCTAAGAAGAAATATGTGTTCTTGCATCTAATACTTTAAGTACTTAATTTTGTGGCATATAATCTAATTTTTTAAATGAAGTCTAATATTTTTTTATATGCTAGAAATTTGACAGTTTAATAATTTACATAAGTGTCTCATGAAAACATTATATTAGTTTAATTAAAGATTGATAAAATTAAAAAAAATGGTGAAGCTCAAGCAAATTTTTGTTATTTTTAACTTTTAAAGATAGTATAGGCAATTTAAATTTAAGCTAAAGTAATCTTAGTAGTCAAATATAATAAAAAATATAATTAAAAAAATTAAAGTATTATAAAATAAATTAAGATAGATTTAGTTAATTAATTCTTCATAATTCTTGTTTATTTGAAATTTTTAAAAATAATAGAATTTTCTGTAATTACTTTCCGGAAATAAGATAGATTTACAGGGAGTGGCACCATCATTTTTAATTCTTTCAACTGTAGAGTCCATGTAAAAAAAAAATTTGAGTCAATCCACAACCACATCTGTGGATCCCTTATTTAAAGCTAATTTTATTAGACATCACACATGTAAACAACCATTGTATTTTAATACTGACTAATATCCTTTCCGTAGTGTTGGAGAAAGAACGTTAAACACCGACTAGTAAGATACCTCATATTTCTCATGATCAGTACAAATAAATGCAACAAGCCTACAACACAAAATGAGCTTGCGTTTTCATTTTCCTTTTTTCTTTTCGACATATACAAAGCAATAGAAAAATAAGTACCAAACTATTGAATAAGCTTAAAGACAATCTTTGATATATTACTGTCGTTGGTAAAATTTGAATTGTCAACAAAAAACAAATCTTTTTTTTTTTCTCTGATACGATTAAATCAATTTGATCGCAACCCAAAGGCGCGCAGTTGCCTACCGACGGTCTCGTATCACTCAGGAAAAAAGCTTGAAGTCTTTTCTTTGCAAAGAAAAAAAATAAGAGACTAGCAAAGTCTAAATAAAGTTTTTAATTAATCTATTTTTATTTTTCTTAAAATTTGAATTCGGGCGGTCAATTGAAAAAAGAATTACTTGAATTCACTCGAACAAGCTCCCCGTTATTTTCTTTTTTGGTTAAGTTCTTTAAAGCTTTTCTGTAATTTAATAGTCAAACATTTTTACTTAATTTTTATGTTTGAAAATTACTCAATTTTTATGTCTGAAAATTTTTCAATTAATATACTTGATTAGTTACAATAATAATCTTACATTTTCATTCTTTTAAAGCTGAAACCTTCCATAGTGTATTTGTGCTGAACCAAAAATGAATATTATTATTTTACAATTTAATATTTTCTGACATATTACTTTACTACCAAATTTTTACAATCACTTTTTTCCACTTAACATTTTAATTTTTATCCTTTTTTCACCAAATCGTTAAAAAGTTAACAAAATTTTCAAGAGAAATTATAGTAAAAGTCCCCCTAAATTAAAAAATACAAAATTAATTTATATACAAAAATAATATTTTTATCAATTGATTATTTTATATATCTAAATAATTCATTTATAAAATTTTCTAAAATATCCCTATGACATTTATAATTATTAATGGAGTTAATAGTTTAGTGGTAAAATAATAAAAACTAAAACATTAAGTGGAAAACTTAATAGTTAGAAAACTTTGGTTGTTAAGCAATATGTCAGAAACTATTAGCGATAAAATGATAATACCCCAAGCGAAAATAAAATTATTCCCCTCAAGATCAAAAGACACTATATAAAATTACAATCAAGTTTCAATTTTGATCCTTTAAATGATTTAAAAATTAATCTAACATACATTGGAAATTATTGTTATAATTATCTTTTAACGTTTTTATTTAATGCAAAGTATTTTTTTATTTGCTTCTGCACAATCAATGTTCAATAATTATATTTTTGCAAGAACATATACGCTAGCTTACAAAACAATTTAGAAGGAAAAGGAGAGCTAAAGATTTTAGTTTAATTTGAAATTAAAAAAATAAAAATCCATTACAAATAAAATGAGGGAATCATCTATTTTATTTAAAAAAAAAAAAAAGCTATTAGAAGAGTATTTAACAAAATTCAATGTTATAATAAAAAAAATAACTATTTTAGTTTTGTTTGGGTAATATCGAAGCAGCCCTCCTCGAGTCCAACCTGGCACGAGCAAAAGACCTCGAGGTCAACCCATCTCGAGCAGAGGACCCGACCACTAGCACAAGGACTGGTCAAGGTCGAGGAGTCCAAGACCGGTCAAGGTCCAGGAGTCCAAGACTGGTCAAGCCCGAGCTCACTCTTCTACTCGAGGTATTCACAACCTCGTCAAAGCTGGTCAAGGTCGAAGTGTATTATGGTTGGTCAAAACTCGAACATCCTCCTGCTCGAGATCTTCGAATCCCCAGCCATGACCCAACAACACCAGCGATGGCACGAAGAGAAGACAAGATCCGAGCACTGCTAACTTGGAACAGTTAAATTCCCCCTTTCGACGATCCAGCGCGCCGATCGGTGTCTGACCGACACCCCATGTGATACGGCGTGGCCCCTATTACCGATGGCCGGTACAATCCCCCACAGTGTCATCATTTCGCGCGCACATGCCCGATACTATGATCAAGCCATGTGAACCCATGCCAACCGGACAGTCACGCATTCCCGGGAAATATCACGCTAATCCCAACTGTTAGAGGGTCCCAGGGGCCATGGACGCGGGAACTACCGCTCCCGAAGAACAGAGGGCGGGAAAGCGAAAGTATAAAGGGTAAATTGAAGGAAAGGCAGGGGGTTCGAAGATTATATATAGGTTCTTTCTTCTTCTTCTCCTTCTTCGTCTCCACTCTGATTTTTCCAGGGGTTTGATTATTAGAAAGGGAGGATAAAAAGACTCCTTTCATTCTTCCAGTCTCTCCAACTAAGAGGGATACAAAAAGAACAACCTGATTACTGACTTGAGCGTCGGAGGGTTTTCGCCGGAACAACACCCGGCGACCCCTGACCCTGCTTTCTGTGAGTACAGGTCCAGGAGACTTCCGTTCCGGTAAGGGCAGAGGAATCGAAGTTGGAGAGCAATTTTGCTCGAGCTCGAGCTTGAGCTTGCCGCGAGCAGAAGGTTTGGGTACTGTTTGAGGGCACACAGAAAAACCGCATCAACAAGTTTTTTTTTTTTCTAATTTACTTCAATATGGGAAAGTGGCACTTCATATTTTCACTCAGACACACCTCACGTGGCCTTGAGCTGCCATGTTTTGCTATTAAGCACAGAAGAGTAGGGATATTAAATAGTAGTCAAACTCAAACAATATATATACATATCTTAATTTTTACATGATCTCTAAAAAAATAATTAATTACGTAATCACACTAAATTTTAACTTATTTTTTTAATTGCATCCTAAAAAGAAAAAGTGTAAAACAAATAGGAGTAGGTTTTGAAAAATTAAATATCATCTAACATCATTTCTTATTATAATTAATTATTACATAAAATTAATTAACAAATATAAATTAAAAGTAATAAATATTACTGAATAGGCTTGAGTCAGGCTCAGCCTCGCGAGCTTGAGCTTTTTTGAGCTAATATTTCCTTAAAAAATAAAATTTTCCAAATTTTAAATTAAGATTTAGCCCGTCAAATTGTATTTTTTTTTTTTTTTATGTAAGGGATGAACAAAGCTCATGTTCATTTTTCAATCTCTTACTTTTCCTAAGATTCGAATTCAAGTGCCAGCTAAATAAAATTATTTGGAAACTACTCGACCACGTCTTTAAAGGCTATTGAAAATTGTATTTGATTAACTTATAAGTTTCTAAAACACAATTATATGGTTGAATTAAACTAAAGCTTAGTTTGGTTTATGAGAAAGTGAACAAGAAAATAAAAGAAAATAAAAGAAAATGAATTCTTTATTTATTCATTAATTGTATATTACGAGAATGTGTCCAAGCCTTTCTATTTGTACTTAAATGTTTACATACACAAATCTATTTACTAGATTAATCTAGAATCTTCGTACATGCACAGCTATTAGCTACTGAAACTGTTATAACTAACTTGTCAAGTCAGCGTAACTAACTCATAACTGATGTGCTAAGCTACAAGCCAAACCACCAAGCTTACCAAGCTTTCCAATCATGCCCTATAATCTCTGCATCAGCATTACCACATACTCTAACATCCCCCTTAAAGCAAAATGTTCCAAGCAGAACATTGAGCTTGCATCTAAGGTAATGAAAATTACCATAAGGGAATGCTTTAGTTAAAATATTTGCAGTTTGATCAGCATTAGGAACAAAACAAATATCAAGTTGCTTAGCTAAAACCTTTACTTTGATAAAATGAATATCTAGCTCAACATGTTTAATTTTGGCATGATACACTGGATTATTAGCTAGCAATAGCCCATTGATTATCACACCACATAAGTGGTATTGCATCTAATTTGGGCTACAATTCAAAGAGTAAAGCTTGGATCCATAAAACTTCTAAGGCAGCTGAGGTTAAGGCTCTATATTTAGATTCTATACTGTATCTACGAACAAGAGACTAAGAACACAGCATACCTAGCAACAGATTTTTTGTCATCCCTGTCACAAGCCCAATCTTCACCAGTGAAATAAAGGATTGGAATGAAACTGACCTTATTTGTTGACAGGAAATGTAATCTCTAGCCTAATGAGCGTAACATACTACAAAGCTCCAACAATACTTCTCTTTTGAGAAACATTATCAATAGCAGTACTTAAATTTTTTGTAAGATGATGACAAGTAGCCATAGGTGTTGCACAAGGACTACATTTATCTATATATTGCTTAGCTAACAAGTCTACGATATATTTGACCTAAGATAAATGAATGCCCTTTTCTGTTTTGGTAACCTAGATCCCCAGAAAATAGTTAAGCTCTTCCAAATCCTTGAGAGTAAATGTATTTTTACATATCAGAAATAACTTAAAGCACCATGGAAGAATTAAAACCAGCGATGATAATATCATCAATATAAACCAGAACCAGTGGAATATGACCACCATAAGACATATAAAACAAATACCTGCAGTTAAAAAAGTGTTGTCGATGAACCGTAGCTGTCTTGAATCTATCCAACCAAGCTCTAGGTGCTTACTTTAAGCCATAAAGAGCCTTGGTGAGCTTGCACACATAGTAAGGTGTAGAGGAATCTATGAAATCCCTAAGTTGAGTCATATATACATCTTCTTCAAAGAAACCATTTAGAAATGCATTATTGACATCTACTTGTCTTATAGCCCACTTCTATATTACAGCCAAGCTAAGAACAATCTTAGCAATCGAAGCTTTAATAATTAGACTAAAAGTATTATTATAATCCACAGATTGAGTTTGGAAGAAGCTCTTGGCTGCAAGTCTATCCTTATATCTAGAGATAGAGCAATCAAGGTTGTATTTGATCCTTAACATCCATTTATTACTTGTAACTTTTATAAGTGAAGGTGACTGAACTAAAACCCAGATCTTATTGGCCTGTAAAGAATCACACTCCTCTTTTATGGCTCTAAACCATTTTGGATTTGATAAGGCTTGAGTTATTGAGCTAGATTTATGAGGGTAAAAAGCAAGGCTGCTAGATATAACTTTGGTTTGAATAAACCAGCCTTAATCCTAGTAATCATTGAGTGACTAGGTAGCTAAAGTAATAGAAGAGTGTAAGAAGGAGAAAAGTGAGGTAATGGATTTATGTACGTCATTAGTTGGAGATGTGTAAAGGATGAGTGTGTGGTAAGTAAAAAAGTAAATCAACATAAGGAAAAGAAAGAGTTACCTATAATGGGGAAGGAATTGAGGAATTACTTATTACTGAAAGTGTTGAGAAAGCTTGCATCATTGAGTGTGAAGTAGTTGCATTTGATTGATGAGATAAAATGGACTGAGAAGAATAAAGAGCTTGAACAAAATAGAAATCAACAATAGATTCATAAGGGAAGGAATGTTCATCAAAGACAACATGATTATATATTCACATCCTTCCTGATGGTTATAAACTCTGGTAACATTTATGATGAGGATTGTAACCAATGAAAACACACTTCTCTATCCTAAATTCAAGCTAATGTTTGTTATAAGGCCTAAGACAAGGAAAGTAAGAGCAACCAAACACTCTTACAATGCTATAGTCAAGTTATCGATGAAAAAGTCTGAAATAAGATGTTTGATTGTTAACGACAAGTGTAGGCATCCTATTGATAAGGTAAAAGCATTCTACCAGAAAGTTAAAGGAAATTTAGCCTGAGCTAACAAGGTAAGGCCAATATCAACTATGTGCCTATGTTTTCTTTCAATTTTATCATTTTGATGGTAAGTATGACGGGAGGGGTGCCTAAAATGTATCCCATAAGACAACAGCAAGGAATAAAAAAGACCTAAACTCTCCTTGTAATCTGTTTGAATTGTCTTGATAATTTTATGCAAGTGTTGCTCTATAAACATTTCAAAGGTGGTAAAAACAGCAAGGGAATCAGATTTTGCAAATAAAGGGAATACACAAGCAAATTTACTGTAGTCATCTAAGATGGACAAATAATATGTGTGTCCTTGTGTAGATAAAGTAGAAGATGAAAGAAACTAAGAGCTAAAATAAGATAGGGATCTAGATAAACCATATTCCCTTAATAATCATATCCTCTGAGATTATATTGTCCATTAAAGCCTATATTATGGCCAATAAAAGGTATAGGTACAAATCCTCTTCCAGGACAAAAGTTATGCCTAAATCCTCATGTACCACCACCTCTACCATAGTATCTATGTGGTACAAAAGTAGGATTAAACCCATTCTTGCATTTACTGGCTGCATGCCTAAGAATAAAGTAGATTTGACATATAATAGAATCAAAATTACCGTTATTATTGTTGTTTGAACCTGAGTTAAATATGTCTTTATTATAAGGATTGAGGTTTTTATTCCCTGTACGATTTCCAAAACCATTCCTAGGCAATTCTGGACTTTTCTAAGCTAAATTTTGTACAACATTAGAATTGATCTTGCCTTTATTTGTTCAATCCTCATTTCATGACTCAAAAGTAAAGCATACAAATCATCTCGACTCATACTTTCTCATCCAGCTAATAATCCAGTCAAAATATGAGTAACAAGAATAACATGCATGTTCAATAGGTTGACCAATAATAGTTACTGTATCTGCCATTCTCTTCATATTAGTAAAATAGGCACTTATAGTCATTGATCCCTTTTTAATAGTTTGTAATTGCATATTAATAGGCATTATACGAGCATGAGTTTGAGAAACAAACATACATGTTAATGAATACTATAGATCTTGAAATGAGACATAATAAATCAGAGAGGAAAGCAAATTCTTTTGAATTAAGGACATCAACCAGCTGAGGATAAGTTTTATTTGTTCTTATCCAAGCTGAGAAAGTAGTTATTAATTCTTTATCCAAAAACAACACTAGAGGAGCTAGCAGCATCAGTATCTTGAACAAGATACTAATTTGCATATTTATTTACATCAGTGATGAATCATGCTAAGCTATTGACTTTAATCAAGGTATGCATTTGTGTTCTCCAAACAACAAGGTTGTTTTGATACGGTTTTACTGGTGTAACAAAGTTAAAAGAGGTATTGGTTTGATTAGAAGTTGGTGATAGCTTTGATCGATATTATGTTTGAATTAAGCTAAAGTTATGTTTTGTTACTGAGAAAGTGAATGAGAAAATGAAAGAAAATGAATTATGTATTTATTCATTAATTGCATATTACAAGAATGTGTCGAAGCCTTTGTATTTATAATTGAATGATTATATACACGAATCTACATAATAAATTAACCTAGAATCTTCATACATGCACAGCTAATAAGTACTGAACTTGTTGTACCAAAATTGGAATAAACACGAGTATAGGCCTAATAAAAAGCATTCTAGGTCCATTTTCTACAAAAAAAAAAACAGAGGTCCGTTCTTTATAAAGAATGACCCACGTCTATTCTATGTAAAACGCCCAAAGGACGTGTCTTTAATAAAATGTCACATGCGAGTTTCTACAAATAGAGATATAGCTCCATTTTATACAAAGAACAACCTAGGTCTGTTTTTTATAAAAAAATGACCTAGGTTCACTCTAAGTAAAACACCCAAAGGGTAAGTCTTCGACAAAATGCTAAAGGCATGTTTTTACAAGGAGTGACCTAAGCTCATTCTTTATAAAGAGCTACCTAAGCTCATTCTTTATAAAGAATGATCTAAGTCCATTTTCCATAAAGAGCGATCTAGATATGTTCTTTATAAAGAATGACCTAAGTCTTTGACAGAATGCTAAAGCTGTCATTCTACAAAGACTGACTCAGATCCATTATTCATAAAAAATGACCAAAATCCATTTTCTAAAAAGAGCGACCTAGGTTCGTTCTTTATAAAGAAGACCTAGGTCTATGCTAAGTAAAATGTCCAAAGGGCGAGACTTCGATAAAACGCTAAAGGCGTGTTTCTACAAAAGTGACCTACGTCCATTCTTTATAAACAATGACCTAAGTCCTTTTTTTACAAAAAGCCATCTAGGTTCGTTCTTTATAAAGAAAGAACTAGATCCATTCCAAGTTAAATGCCTAAAAGGTGAATTTTTGACAAAACGCCAAAAGCTTATTTCTACAAAGAGTGACCTAGATCTATTCTTTATAAAGAATTACATAGGTCAACTTTCTACAAATAACCACCTAGGTCCATTCTAAGTAAAATGGCCAAAGAACGAGTTTTCGACAAAATGCTAAAGAAGTGTTTCTACAAAGAGTGACCTCGGTCCACTTTTTATAAAGAATGACCTAGGTCATTTCTTTATAAAGAATGACCTAGTTCTATTCTTAGTAAAATGCCCAAAGTACGAGTTTTCGATAAAACACAAACACTTGTTTCTACAAGACTGACCTAAGTCCATTCTTTATAAGAAAATTCTTTATAAAGAATGTCCTGGGTCCATTTTCTTATAAAGAATGACCTAGATATTTAGAAAAATATTTCTAAGGAAGAGTTTACGGGCAAATATATATTTTACAAAATGTGGCTATAGGCAAATAAAAATTCCACGGAATGGGCCAATGGACAAATATATATTCCACGACATTTACTTATGGGCAAATAAATATTCTATGGAATGCACCTATGGGCAAATAAACATTCTACAAAATGCTTTTACGGGCAAATAATCATTCTACAGGCAAATAGGCATTCTACAAAATGGGTCTGCAGGTAAATAAGCATTCTACGGAATGAGCCTATGGGCAAAAAGCATTCTACAGAATGAGCCTATAGGCAAATAAGCATTCTACTAAAATGTACTTACAAAGAAATAAGCATTCTATGAAATGCACCTACGAGCAAAATGTTGTATGGAATGCGCCTACGGGCAAGAATATAAATTTTAAAGAATGCGCTTATGGGCAAAATGTTGTAAAATCAAAAATTTTTGTAAGAAACCAATATAAGTGCTGAATTCAAGGTAAAGCCTATTAAAGATCAAGGGTCCAGAAACATAACAAATGTCCAAAGAATACTTGTCATAAGCAAGTATTGATATATATGAATATGTGGCTCAATGCATGGTCTTTGGCTGACACTTTTCACAAGATAAGTGACATATAACCTCTCTAATTGACTCTAAGATGCCTATATAAAAGTCAAGACCAACCATTTCAAGGTAAGAGAAAAAAAGGGCACACAATGAGTACATAAACTCTCCCTATCTCACCCTAGATTTTCTCTCTTTAAAATTGAGTAAAAAGAATTGACTTGAGCATCTGAGGGTTATCACTAGCACACTAACACCCCTTTGACAATTGTTTCTTTTTACAAAACAATTAACTACCAAGGACACATGATTGAAGACACTTGCCTCAAGGAGAAAATAAGCCACATAACTTAATTTAGAAGAAATTATGAAATAAAAATTAATTTCTATACATTGAGCAAAAATTTGCATCAAAAGAATATATATAACCAACTTGGCCAAGTTTGCATAACTAATTCATAACTAATGTACTGAGCTACTAGCCAAGCCAATTGTTCTGCTAAGCTGCAAGCTAAACCACCAAGATTATCATGCTCTTCAATCATGCCCTGTAATTAGGGATGGCAATTTCGGGTCGGGTCCGGGTTTGGGCATTCCGGTTCTGGACCCGGATAATGAATTTCTATACTGGATCCGGATTAAAACCCAGGTTTTTTTAATCCGGTCCGGTCCGGGTTTAACCCGGGAAAATCTGGGTTTCTGGATTCTGGGTTTTAAACCCGGATTTGTTAAAAATTATTTAAATTAAAATAAAAAAATAATTATTTACAATTTTAAAAATAATTTTTTTAACTAAAATAAAAAATATATATATTTATATTTATATTAAATACTTTTTAAAAATTAATATATAAATAAATAAATCCGGGTCCGGGTTCTAGATTTCAGGAACACTTAAACCTAAACCCGGACCCGGAAATATCCGGGTTCCCATTTTCACATCCGAATTCCGGAAAAAAATTAATCCAGTGTGGGTTGAACCCGGTCCGGAAAATCTGGGTTCCTCCGGGTCCGGGCCGGGTCCTGGTTGAGTTGTCATCCCTACCTGTAATCTTTGCATCATTATTATCACATACTCTAACATTATAAAACAATAAATTTTTTACATATGTAACATAACATAATATATTGGAAATAAATGATTGAAATAATGATGGACATAATTTATACTTTTTTCTACTAGTTTCACATTTTGTATTTAGTAAGTGCATTATGAAGGGGAAAAGTTATGATATTGCCCGGACCCCTTCAGGTTGAAAAGGAATTAAGAAAGTGTATGGGTCTTCAATTAAAGGCCCTTTAAGTATGTATTTTTGTGTTATCACCTCATTATTATTTTTTTATATGGCCCTTATGGAACTAAAATCAGGGTTCTACCATAAGGTTTCTTTCTTTTATAGTACTTTTTTCCTGAAAAAGTACTCGAATGAAAGTTGTGTAAAGTCGCCATAGCTTAACTTTATTGACCCCTTGATTGGTTGTTTTTCCTTTTTCCTCTCTTTTCATCTTTTTACTTATTATTATCTATGATTATTTCTTTAAAACTTCAGACCAAAGAAGGTGGAACACTAACTTTTCAGGCTACTATTAATTGTAGTCTCAGAAGGTTTGGTAGTAAGTTGTTATTAGTGAGAGACAATCATATAGCTGAAAACATGAATGAAGAGGAATTAATCAGAAAGTGTCAAGCAATCTCCTTAAAAGAGGAAGAGAAGGATATAGTAACATTCATGGGAAGAATGAAGATAAAAGGAGAAATAACTGTTTGGGTAATATCGGGCAGGTCTCCTCGAGGCCCTTCCAGCTCGAATAAAGTACCCCGAGGTCAACCCAGCTCGAACAAAAGTCCCGACCATTGACACGAAGACAGTCTCGCTAGACGTCAAAGCTGGTCAAGGTCGAGGAATTCAGAGTTGTCTGAGCTCCGAGCTCTCTTACCTGCACGAGGTCATCAGACCCGGTCAAGGCTGGACAAGGACGAGGAGCTCGAAGGCTGATCGAGACCCGAGCTCTCCTTTCTGCTCGTTGCAGTCAAGTCCTCGAGCACAACTGGGCCACGCCAATCATAGAACAAATAGAACGCAAGACCTGGCTTAGGACAGTCCGACCCGTTTCCTCAGAACCCCGCACACCTTTCGATGTTTGATTAGGGCCCAAATGGTATGGTGGCGGTACTGTTGCTGATGGCCGGCATATGCTCCCACGGTGTAATCATTCCTTGCGCGCACGCCCGACATGATGATCTGGCCATGTGAGCAACTGTTAACAAGACAGCTGCGCATCCCTAGGAATATTATGCTAATCCTGGCTATCAGAGGGACCCAGAAACCACTGACGCGGGAACGGAAGATCTCGGAGAGACAGGGCGAGAAAAAAAGGGAATAAAAGGAAACGGACAAGTAAGTTGCGGGGGTTTCGAAAATTCACATAGGTTCGTCGGAGGGTTTTCGCCGGAACAAACTCCGGCGACCCCTGACCTTGTTTTTTGTGAGTACAGGTCTGAGAGACTCCCATTCTGGGGAAGACAGAGGAACTGGAATTAGAAGCCAATCTTGCTCGAGCTCCAGAAGATTTTTGGCACTATTTGAAGGGACTCGGGAAAACAGCATCAGCATTTTTGGCGCCGTCTGTGGGGATTAGTTCAAAAGCTTGATTTCCCAACACGTTCAGGACACACAATGCAACGATGAGAGGAAATAGCCGAAGAGGAGTGAGTCCAGAGGAATCGGTGACTTTGAGGGAAGTGGACAATGAGGCTTAGAATTGGGAGACCCAAGAAAGAATGGATCGGATGGAGAAACAAATGGAGACTCTGACCTCTATATTATAAGAACTCAGGGATGGATAGAGAAAAGCATGTAATGACGTCCCTGAATCCAGCAGTGGGAACGCTCCTATTCGGGAAAATGTGGGAGATGAAGCCCAAAGACCTAAGGCACCAAACGTTGTCGTGAGGGAGGAGACAAAGATGGAAGAAATAGAGTCTTGTCGACGACTTGCAGGATACTGACCTCAACCTCCGTGCAGGAAGAGGCTGGAGGGAGTTGCGTAGGTTGGCACAAGTTGTGGAGGACCTCTGGGGAAACGAAAAGAGCCCGAGTTGGAAGATAATGCTGGACAACGAATCCCCACTCTCAACGGAGATCATGGGTGTCACGATCCCACGTGACTTCCACTTCCCAGATTTGAAGTTTTCAGGAAAAAGCGATCCGTTGGTGCACATAGAGCGGTTCAACGACATGACAAGAGTGCAGGGTCTGTCGGTAGGCTAGAGGTGCAGAGCCTTCCCACTCATTCTTGAGGGAAGGGCGAGAGAATGGTATCACAAGCTACCGAGGGGAAGCATCCTAAGCTTCGAACAGATGTGTAGGGAGTTTGCAGAGCAATTTCGAGGCGCAGTGACCCCCGAAGATGATATGATGGAGCTGTCGGAAGCAAGACAGAGGGAGGGAGAACCCCTTCAGGAGTTCATCAAGAGGTACCATAGATTGGTCATAGATCTGGGCGCGTTTAATCATCCCCAAGCGCTGAGAGGACTGAAGGACGGGATTCGGATGGGAAGACCATGGTATAATCTGCGAAGCCCTTTGATCTGTTCATATTCAGACGCGTATGAACAGGTAAAAATGGATACGGTAATTGAAGAGGAAAAGGCTGCAAAGCTGAGAAGTGAACAGGGCAATAGAGCAAAGAGGAAGGAAAAAGTAAGTCTTGCCCGAGGAGCATAGCCTTCAAAACCAACAAGGGACCGGGTTGCCCCGTACAACCCTTACCAGAGAGCTCGCCCACCACGGATGATTCCCCTGCCACCCCGCAGGTCTCTAAGCCGGGATCACAGGGAGTACAGAATTCACGTCGACCACCTATCTTGCAACCAACCACCAAGCAGACCTGCGGTGAATCACCACAGAGCAGATCGTCCATTGCCACCCCCACCAAGAAGTTTCCCAAGGGATCGGGCAATACAGATGGTGAAGCAGATCCCCGCTTATGGGCAATACACGAGGTTGAAGGTATCTCTCGAAGAGATACTTCAAGTGGCTGAAGAGCGAGGACTGCTGAGCCCCCTAACGCCAATGGCCAAGTCAGTTGGTAAACGAGACAAGGGGCGGTTCTACCGTTTCCATGGTGACCACGGCCATTCCACATCACAGTGCCGTGATTTGAAGAACCAGGTAGAGGATCTGGTTAGGAAGATGATCGAGCTTATGAAATAGACTTAGAACCACCGGCCATAAGGGTGATCTCAAGAGGGCCCACTATGGAAGGAAGTTCAAATAGGGCTCGGAAGAACTATTGCAAATATGCCACTGTCGGCCGAGAGGTCCTGTTCACTGCCCCCGCTGCCAAAAAGGCCAAGGCTCGGTAGGTGCCCATTATGTGGACGGAGGAAGACGAGGAGGGGGTGCTGTACCCCCACGAGGATGCCCTGGTTGTGAAAGCGAACATAGCTAACAAGGAAGTTGACCGAATACTGGTAGACTCGGGAAGCTCGGTGGATATTCTCTTCAAATCAACACTCGAGGATTTGGGAATAACAGGTGCGAGCCTCGAGCAGACGAGCACTTCCTTGAAAGGATTCGGGGGAGGGAAGCTGATACCTTTGGGAATCATCAAGCTGGCAGTAACCATGGGCTTGAGGCCTTTCGAAAAGAACATGATGTTGGACTTTGTGGTGGTAGATGAAGCCAACCCATACCAGGCGATACTGGGGAGACCGTTCATGAGGATCAGCCAGTGCGTGCTATCCACCTACTACTTGGCCCTAAAGTATCGAGTGAATGGGGCTGTAGGGGTCGTAAAAGGCAGCCAAAGGGTGGCAAGGAGCTGCTACGCTGTGGCAGCCAAAGAAACCATGCAGATAACCTCGCTGGACTCGAGGGGGGAGTCAAGGAATGGAAGACAGGAGCCGGCTGAGGAGCTGGAGGAGGTCGAAGTGAGAGCAGACGACCCCGAGAAGAAAATCCGGATCGGCTCGGGCATTAGCGAGCTATTGAAAGAAAAGCTGGTGGAGTGTCAGCGAGCACACGCGGATGTGTTCGTATCGACGCATGAGGATATGCCTGGGATTGACCCAGAAGTGGCATGTCACAGGCTGGCAATACGGAGGGATGCTAAGCCAGTGAGGCAGAAAAGGAGATGCGTCAACCAAGAGAGATATGAGGCCATATACTGCGAGGTGGAGAAGCTACTGAAAGCGGGATTCATAAGGGAGGTCTCCTACCCCGAATGGTTTTCGAATGTGGTGCTGGTAAAGAAAGCAAGTGGGAAATGGAGAATGTGCGTGGACTTCACGGATGTGAACAAAGCTTCCCTAAAGATAGCTTCCCATTGCCAAAGATAGACTAACTAGTGGACTCTATGGCGGGGCACGGGCTGCTTAGTTTTATGGATGCCTTATCAGGTTATAACTAGATTCCCATGCACCGATCAGATGAGGAATGCACCGCCTTCATCACCAATCAGGGACTGTACTGCTACAAGGTCATGCCCTTCGGTATGAAGAATGCAGGGGCAACATACCAGAGGCTGGTGAACAAGGTCTTCAAGCCATTAATTGGTCGGACGATGGAGGTGTATGTAGAATACATGATCACCAAGTCTAAAGACTCGGAGGAGCATGTAAGGCATTTAGAGGAGACCTTTGCACTTTTAAGAAAGTACCGGATGAAACTAAACCCAGAGAAGTGTGCCTTTGGGGTTGGTTCAGGAAAATTCTTTGGCTTCATGGTTAGTCACAGAGGGATCGAGGCCAATCCGGAGAAGATAAGAGCAGTGGTGGAAATGAAGTCCCCCCGTAGCCTCAAGGAGATACAAAGCCTTACCGGTAAATTGGCATCCCTCAACAGGTTCGTATCTCGAGCCGCAGACAAATACCGATTCTTTTTCCAAGAAATGAAGAAAGGCAGGAAGACAAAGTGGACGCCAGAATGCGAAGCGGCGTTCCAACAGTTGAAAGAATACTTGCTGAAAGCTCCATCACTGTCTACACCTCGAGCAGGGTAGGTATTGTTTTTGTACTTAGCCGTGTCCCAATGGGCAACGAGTTCAGTTCTGGTAAGGGAGGAGTCAGGGGTGCAGTACCCTGTTTATTACACGAGCAGAGCTTTGCTGGAAGCTGAGACTCGATATCAACTGATGGAAAAATGGGCGTTGGCCCTGGTAACAGCAGCCCGAAAGCTGAGGCCTTATTTTCAGGCTCATTCGGTAGCGGTTTTAACAAACCAGCCACTCAGGCAAACTCTGCACAAGCCAGAGACCTTCGGAAGGTTGGTGAAATGATCGGTGGAGCTTAGTAAATTTGACATCAGCTACCAACCTCGAACAGCTATAAAACCTCAGTCCTTAGCTGATTTCGTGGTCGAATGTATGGAAGGAAATGGAGAGATAGAGAGCGAGCATCCACCAGACTCCTCAGCTCCAGCCGATGCATGGACAGTCACGGTCGATGGGTCATGCGAGGACCAAGGAGCAGGAGCAGGAATTGTGCTTCTCAGTCCTGAAGGGGTAGAAATGCAGTATGCTGTGAAGTTGGAATTTGAAGTCACTAACAATGAGGCCGAATACGAGGCTGTAATTGCTGGATTGAAGCTAGCCTTAGTAGTAAAAGCAAAAGAGGTGAAGCTTCAAACAGACTCATAGCTGGTGGCCAACCATTTCAACGAAAGCTTCCAAGCGAAAGGCGAGAAGATGGAGGCTTATCTTCGGAAGGTAAGATAGCTGATTGATAATTTTCGAGCAGTCGAGGTGGAGCAGATCTCGAGGGAGAAGAATTTTTGAGCTAATATGATAGCTCGCATGGCCTCCACCTTTGACCCCAAAATACCAAGGTCCATCTTGTTGGAAGTTAAGACCTGCTCGAGTCTCGAGCAGGAGAACGAGGTACCGTATTTATCATCGAGCAGCAGCTAGATGGAACGAATTGTCTCTTACCTCAAGGAAGCGACGGTGCCGGCCGATAAGAAGCAAGCAAGGAAGGAAGTTGAAATGTAAAGTGGCCAGGTACACTCTCATCGACGGCATCTTGTATAGACGGGGATACACCCTCCCTTTGCTACGGTGCCTACTGTTTGGGTAATATTGGACAGGTCTCCTCGAGACCCCTCCAGCTCGAATAAAATACCCCGAGGTCGACCCAGTTCGAACAGAAGTCCCGACCATTGGCACGAAGACGGTCTAGTTAGACGTCAAAGCTGGTCAAGGTCGAGGAATTCAGAGCCGTTTGAGCTCCGAGCTCTCTTGCTTGCTCGAGGTCATCAGGCTCAGTCAAGGCTGATCGAGACCCGAGCTCCCCTTTCTGCTCGCTGCACTCAAGTCCTCGAGCACAACTGGGCCACGCCAATCATAAACCAAATGGAACGCAAGACCTGGCTCAGGACAGTCCGACCCGTTTCCTCAGAATCCCGCACACCTTTCGATGTCTGATCAGGGCCCACATGGTATGGTGGCGGTACTGTTACCGATGGCCGGCACATGCCCCCACGATGTCATCATTCCTTGTGCACACGCCCGACATGATGATCTGGCCATGTTAACAAGACAGCTGCGCATCCCCAGGGAATATTACACTAATCCCGGCTGTTAGAGGGACCCAGACACCACTGACGCGGGAACGGATGATTCAGGAGAGAAAGGGCAAGAAAACGAAAAGGATGGAGAATAAAAGGAAACGGACGGGTAAGTTGCGGGGGTTCCGAAAATCCAGACAGGTTCTTCTGATTATTACTTCTCTCTACTATGATTTTTCTGGAATTCCATTATTCAGAAAGGAAGGCAAAAATACCCCTTTCATTCTTCTGATCTCTCTAACTAAAAGGGATACAAAAAAGAACAATCCGATCACTGACTTGATTGTCGGAGGGTTTTCGTCGAAACAACTCCCGGCGACCCCTGACCCTGTTTTCTGTGAGTACAAGTCCGAGAGACTCTCATTCTGGGGAAGACAGAGGAACTGGAATTGGAAGACAGTCCTACTCGAGCTCGAGCTATCCGTGAGCATATGATTTTTGGCACTATTTGAAGGGACGCGGGAAAACATCATCAATATTTTTTAGCGCCGTCTGTGGGGATCAGTTCAAAAAGCCTGATTTCCCAACACGTTCCAGGCACACAACGCAGCGATGACAGGAAACAGCCGAAGAGGGGTGAGTCCAGAGGAGTCGGTGACTTTTAGGGAAGTGGCCAATGAGGCTCAGAATAGATAGATCAAGGAAAGAATGTATCGGATGGAGAAACAAATGGAGACTCTGACCTCCATATTACAAGAACTCAGGGATGGACAGAGAAATGCATGTAATGACGTCCCTGAATCCAGCCGTGGGAACGCTCCCATTCGGGAAAATGTGGGAAATGAAGCCCAAAGACCTAGGGCACCAAATGTTGTCGTGAGGGAGGAGACAAACATGGAGGAAAGAGGGTCTCGTCAGCACTTACAGGATACAGCCCCGACCTCTCCTGTGGAAGAGCTGGAGGGGGAGGTGCGTAGGTTGGCACAAGTTGTGGAGGATCTCTGGGGAAACGGAAAGAGCCTGAGTTAGAGAATAATGCTGGATAACGAGTCTCCACTCTCAACGGAGATCATGAATGTCACGATCCCACGTGACTTCCGCTTCCCAGATTTAAAATTTTCGGGAAAAAGTCATCCGTTGGTGCACATAGAGCGGTTCAACGACATGACAGGAGTGCAGGGTTTGTCGGCAGCCCAGAGGTGCAGGGCCTTCCCGCTCACTCTTGAGGGAAGGGCAAGAGAATGGTACCGCAGGATGCCGTGGGGAAGCATCCTGAGCTTCAAATAGATGTGTAGGGAGTTTGCAGAGCAATTTCAAGTCGCAGTGACCCCCGAAGACGATATGATGGAGCTGTCGAAAATAAGACAGAGGGAAGGAGAATCCCTCCTGGAGTTCGTCAAGAGGTACCACAGATCGGTCCTGGATCTTGGCACATTTAATAATCCCTAAGCGCTGAGAGGATGGGATCCGGATGGGAAGGCCATGGTATAATCTGCGAAGCCCTTCGATCCGCTCATATTCAGACGCGTATGAGCAGGTAAAACTGGATATGGTAATTGAAGAGGAAAAGGCTGCAAAGTTGAGAAGTGAACAGGGAAATGGAGCAAAGAGGAAGGAGAAAGGAGGTCCTGCCCGATGAGCACAAGCTTCAAAAGCAACAAGGGACCGGGTTGCCCCGTACAACCCTTACCAGAGAGCTCCCCCACCACGGATGATCCCCCTGCCACCCCGCAGGTCTCCAGGCAGGGATCACAGGGAGTACTGGCGTAACGACGATCACCCATCCCGCAACCAACCACCAAGCAGACCTGCGGTGGACCACAACAGAGCAGATCATCCATTGCCATCCCCACCAAGAAGTTTCCCAAGGGATCGGGCGATACAGATGGTGGAGCAGAGCCCCACTTACAGGCAATACACGAGGTTGAAGGTATCTCTCGAAGAGATACTTCAAGTGACTGAGGAGCGAGGACTGCTGAGCCCCCCAACGCCAATGGCCAAGTCAGCTGCCAAACGAGACAAGGGGCGGTTCTGCCGTTTCAATGGTGACCACGGCCATTCCACATCACAGTGCAGTGAGTTGAAGAACCAGGTGGAGGATCTAGTTAGGAATCGGTACATGGACGAGTTTATTAAAGGAGGACATCCGGTGGTTGAGCAGCAACTAGAAGAAGATGATCGAGCTTATGAAATAGACTTGGAACCGCCGGCCACAAGGGTGATCTCCGGAGGGCCCACGATGGCAGGAAGTTCAAACAGGGCTCGGAAGAACTATGGCAGACATGCCGCTGCCGGCCGAGAGGTCCTGTTCACTGCCCCAGCTGCCAAAAAGGCCAAGGTTCGGCAGGTGCCCATTATGTGGACGGATGAAGACGAGAAGGGGGTGCTATACCCCCACGAGGATGCCCTAGTTGTTAAAGCGAACATAGCTAACAAGGAAGTTGACCGAATACTGGTAGACTCGGAAGCTCGGTGGATATTCTCTTCAACTCTACACTCGAGAATTTAGGAGTAACAGGTGCTAGCCTCGAGCGGCACGAGCACTCTGAAAGGATTCGGGAGGAAGTCGATACTCGGGAATCATCATCGTCGGCAAGAACTATGGGCTCGAGGCCTTCGAAAAGAGCATGATGTTGGACTTTAGTAGTGGTAGATGAAGCCGACCTATACCGAAGCGACACTCGGGAGGCCTCAAGTATCGAGTGAATGGAGTCGTAGGGGTCGTAAAAGGCAGCCAGAGGGTGGCAAGGAGTCGCTACTGCTGTGACGACCAAACAAACCATGCAGATAACCCCACCGGACTCGAGGGGAGTCGAGGAATGGAAGGCGGGTTTACCGAGGAACCGGAGGAGGTCGAGTGAGAGCGGACGACCCCGGAAGAAAATCCGGATCGGTCCGGCATTAGCGAGTCGCTGAAAGAAAAGTCGGTGGAGTGTCTCGCGAGCACACGCGGATGTGTTCGCATGGACGCATGAGGATATGCCTGGGATTGACCCAGAAGTGGCATGTCTCGAGCCACGCATAAATGCCAAGTCTTCTTCCAGGAAATGAAGAAAGGCAAGAAGACAAAGTGGACGCCAGAATGCGAAGCGGCGTTCCAACAGTTGAAAGAATACTTGCTGAAAGCTCCGTTACTGTCTACACCTCGAGTAGGGAAGGTATTGTTTCTGTACCTAGCTGTGTCCCAAAGGGCAACGATTTTGGTTCTGGTAAGGGGTGCAGGGGAGTCAGGGGTGCAGTACCTTGTTTATTACATGAGCAGAGCTTTGTTGGAAGCTGAGACTCGATATCCACTGATGGAGAAATGGGCACTGGCCCCGCTAATGCAGACTCGAAAGTCGAGGCCTTATTTTCAGTGCATTCAAGAGCGGTTCTAACAAACCAGCCCACTCAGTGCACTGCAGACAGGCAAAGACCTCCGAAGGTTGGTCAAATGGTCAGTGGAGCTCAGTGAATTCGACATCAGCTACCAACCTCGAACGGCTATAAAAGCTCAGTCCTTAGCTGACTTCGTGGTCGAGTGCACTGCAAGGGATGAGAAGATGGAGAGCGAGCCCCTACCAGATGTAATACGCTGTAAAATTGGAATTCGAAGTTACCAACAATCAGGCCGAGTATGAAGCCGTAAAAGCAGAAGAGGTAAGGCTTTGAATAGACTCACAGCTGGTGGTAAACCACCTCGACGAAAGCTTCCAGGCGAAGGGGGAGAAGATGGAAGCCTACCTACGGAATGTGAAGCAGCTAATGGAGAATTTCTGAGCTGTCGAGGTGGAACAAATCACAAGGAGAAAGAATTTTTGAGCTGATATGATAGCTCGCATGGCAGCCACATCCGACCCCAAAATACCAAAGTCTATCCCTTTCAAAATCAAGACCTGCTCGAGCATCGAGCAGGGGGACGAGGTGATGAGCTTATCGACGAGCAACACCTGGATGGAGCCAATCGTTTCTTACCTCAAGGAAGGGACTGTGCCGGCCGATAAGAAGCAAGCAAGGAAGTTGAGTGCAAAGCGGCCAGGTACACTCTGATCGACGGGGTCTTATACAAACGGGGGTACACCCTTCCCTTGCTGCGGTGTTTAGACCAGGAGGAGGCTGATTATGTCCTCCGAGAGATACACGAAGGAATTTGCGGCAATCATTCTGGCGCGAGATACTTGGTTTTCAAGGCCTTGAGGCAGGGATACTTTTGGCCCCGCATGCATCAAGATGCTCAGGAAAAGACCAGAAGCTACAAGAGTTGCCAGAGTTTTGCCATCTACCTGACTCAGCCTCCGGAAAACCTTATGGTGATGAACTCACCATGGCCGTTTGCTCAATGGGGAATTGACTTAATCGGGCCATTGCCGAAAGGGAGAGCATCTGCCACCCACGCCATAGTCGCAATTGATTATTTCACCAAATGAGTCGAAGTGGGAGCCTTAAGCAGTATCATAGAAGGTAAAACCATTGACTTCATTTGGAAAAATGTAATTTGCAGGTATGGGATTCCTCATGCATTGGTCACAGACAATGGGAGATAGTTTGACAACGGCAAGTTCAGAGACTTCTGCCGAAATTTGGGGATAGAGCTGAAATTTTGCTCTCCCTCACACCTACAAGCCAATGGACAAGTGGAAGCCGCGAACAAGACCATAAAACGTCTCCTGAAGGCCAGACTTGGCTAGCAAAAAGGAGCTTGGGTGGACGAGCTGCCTGGTGTCTTGTGGGCTTATAGAACCACACACAAAGCGGCCACTGGAGAGACCCCATTCTCCTTGGCGTTTAGGCACGAAGCAGTTGTTCCTTCTGAAATAGGAATGGGGACGCACCGAATGGAACACTTCAATGAGGAGCAAAACAACGAGCAGATGTGTGCAGGTCTGGACTTGCTGGAAGAGAAGAGAGAAAGGGTCGCTACTAAGATCGCAGAATACCAATAGAAAGTGGCTCATTATTACAACTGAAATGTGCACATTCGCTGGTTCTAAGTGTGTGATTGGGTACTCAGAAGAGTCAACAAGAAGACGAAGGACCCGAGGCAAGGTGTGCTAGGCCTAAAAGGTCCTTATCGAGTCGCTCAACTAGCCGGACCAGGAGCATACCGGCTAACCCATCCAGATGGACGAGAGGTCAAGAGGCCGTGGAACGCACAACTCTTGACGAAATAGTTCCAGTAAGTTTCCTTGTAATGTAAGTGCTAATGTAAGATTCCTTCACAAAACAGGGATGTCTAAAAACTCAAATGTATGTAAGAGTAAGAAAAACATTTGTAAAATAAATTCAAGTTGAAGCCAAGCAGCTCATGAAGACAACGTTAAGGCCAGAAGTCCCAAACCCTAAGCCTTAGGCAGGACGGTCCCAAGCGTGGCCAATTTCAAGCCTGAGCAGAAGAAGCTCATGAAGAACGCTAAGGCCAGAAGTCCCAAAGCCTAAGTTTTAGGCGGGACGGTGCCTACCGAGGCCAATTGTAGGCCCGAGCAGAAGAAGTTCATGAAGAACGCTAAGGCCAGAAGTCCCAAAGCCTAAGTCTTCGGCGAGACGGTGCCTAGCGAGGCCAATTACAGGCCCGAGTAGAATAAGTTCACGAAGACAACGCCAAGGCCAGAAGTCCCAAAGCCTAAGCTTTAGGCAGGACGGTGCCAAGCGTGGCCAATTGCAGGCCGAGCAGAAGAAGATCTTGAAGAACGCTAAGGCCAGAAGTTCCAAAGCCTAAGTTTTAGGCAGGACGGTGCCTGCCGATGCCAATTGTAGGCCCGAGAAGAAGAAGTTCATGAAGAACGCTAAGGCCAGAAGTCCCAAAGCCTAAGTCTTAGGTGGGACGGTGCCTAGCGAGGCCAATTGCAGGCCCGAGCAGAAGAAGCTCATGAAGACAACGCCAAGGCCAGAAGTCTCAAAGCCTAAGCCTTAGGTGGGACAGTGCCAAGTGTGGCCAATTGCAGGCCGAGCAGAAGAAGATCTTGAAGAACGCTAAGGCCAGAAGTCCCAAAGTCTAAGCTTTAGGCGGGACGGTGCCTAGCGATGCCAGTGCGAGGCCGAGCGGAAGAAGCTCATGAGGAGCAGCTAAGGCCGAAGTCCCAAGCCTAAGTTTTAGGTAGGGCAGTTGCCTACAGAGGCCAATTGTAGGCCGAGCGGAAGAAGTTCATGAAGAACGCTAAGGCCGGAAGTCTCAAAGCCTAAGTCTTGACGGGACGGTTCTAGCGAGGCCAATTGCAAGCCCGAGCGAAGAAGCTCATGAAGACAACGCCGAGGCCGAAGTCTCAAAGCCTAAGCCTTAGGCGGAGCGATGCAAGCGTGGCCAATTGCAGGCCGAGCAGAAGAAGATCTTGAAGAACGCTAAGGCCAGAAGTCCCAAAGCCTAAGTTTTAGGCGGGACGGTGCCTAGCGATGCCAATTGCAGGCCCGAGCAGAAGAAGCTCATGAGGAACGCTAAGGCCAGAAGTCCCAAAGCCTAAGTTTTAGGTAGGACGGTGCCTACCGAGGCCAATTGTAGGCCCGAGCAGAAGAAGTTCATGAAGAACGCTAAGGCCAGAAGTCTCAAAGCCTAAGTCTTCGGCGGGACGGTTCCTAGCGAGGCCAATTGCAAGCCCGAGCAGAAGAAGCTCATGAAGACAACGCCAAGGCCAGAAGTCTCAAAGCCTAAGCCTTAAGCGGGACAGTGCCAAGCGTGGCCAATTGCAGGCCGAGCAGAAGAAAATCTTGAAGAACGCTAAGGCCAGAAGTCCCAAAGCCTAAGTTTTCGGCGAGACGGTGCCTTGCGAGGCCAATTGCAGGCCCGAGCAGAAGAAGCTCATGAAGACAACGCCAAGGCCAGAAGTCTCAAAGCCTAAGCCTTAGGCGGGACGATGCTAAGCGTGGCCAGTGCGGTCGAGCGGAAGAAGATCTTGAAGAGCGCTAAGGCCGGAAGTTCCAAAGCCTAAGTTTTAGGTGGGACGGTGCCTAGCGAGGCCAATGCGAGGCCGGCGGAAGAAGCTCATGAAGAACGCTAAGGCCGAAGTCCCAAGCCTAAGTCTTGGGCGGGACGGTGCCTAACGAGGCCAATGCGAGACCAGCGGAAGAAGCTCATGAAGAACGCTAAGGTCGAAGTCCCAAGCCTAAGTCTTGGGTTGGACGAGTACTAGCGAGGTCAATTGCAGGCTAAGCAAAGAAGTTCATGAAGAACGCTAAGGTCAGAAGTCCCAAAGCCTAAGTCTTAGGCGGGACGATACCTAGCGAGGCCAATTGCAGGCCGATCAGAAGAAGCTCACGAAGAATGCTAAGGCCAGAAGTCCCAAAGCCTAAGCCTTAGGTGAGACGGTGACAAGAGTGGCCAATTGCAGGTCAAGCAGAAGAAGCTCATGAAGAACGCTAAGGCCAGAAGTCTCAAACCTAAGTCTTAGGCGGGACGGTACCTAGCGAGGCCAATTGCAGGCCGAGCAGAAGAAGCTCATGTAGAAAGCTAAGGCCAGAAGTCCCAAAGCCTAAGTTTTAGGCGGGACGGTGCTTAGATAGGCCAATTGCAGGCCGAGCAGAAGAAGCTCATGAAGATAACGTTAAGGCTAGAAGTCCCAAAGCCTAAGCCTTAGGTGGGACGGTGCCCAGCAAGGGCAATTGCAGGTCGAGCAAAAGAAGCTCACGAAGAATGCTAAGGCCAGAAGTCTCAAAGCGTAAGCCTTAGGTGGGACGGTGCCAAGCGTAGCCAATTGTAGGCTCGAGCAAGAAGAGCGCGAGGAAATTACATTGAATTTAATCATGAACCAAAATTGGGCTCGAAGCAAATGAGCTCGCAATATAGAAAGCCACAAAGCACGAGCCGAACGTCGGTCCAGAAAGACTGAGCTCACGAAATAGGCCAAAGGCTTTCAGCCTAACTCAAGGCAAATCTTTGCCAAGCATAAGTCTAAAAAATCATACAAACAGTAGTGAACTTATGAATAAAACGAAATGAAAGTCCACTTACAAAAATTCTCACTAAGCAAGCATATGAAGTCAATCCCACACACGAGACACATGAATATACAAACGAGTACAAAAATAAGTTGTTCAATATATGACTTTTATTTCATTGAAATGATTACAACTACAGAGAATATAAAAAAAAAGGAAAAATATAGTTCAGGCAGCAGGGGCATCATCGGCAGCAGCAGGAAGGGCACCAGCAGCAGCAGCAGAAGGAGCATCTTTAGCAATAGCAGGAGGAGCATCGGGAGGCGGAGGAGTAACGCTTCCACAGGTTCAGTTGGGGCTCGGAAGGGGAAGCTTCAGACCCTTGGATGGGGACGTCGTGAATGCGCATGTACTCAGCAACGCCCTCTTGGACCTTAGACAGGTCGACCTCGGGATGTACTTTGCCCAAGGCATAAACGAGGCAGTCATAGCTGAAGTCCACCCCATTGTTGCACTTGATCGTGAGCTGGAGCTTCAAAGCATCTATCTGCCCTTGGAGATAATAAGTTTCCCTCTCCATGGTCTGCTCAAAGGAGAATCTCTGGGTGTCCAAGTCCTTCGAGTCTCGTCAACTCTTCACGGATGACGATCGACTCCTCGTGGAACCAGGAAACCTAGAGTCAGACACAGCTGTCCTCTCTGCAAAGGTTGCGTTCTCCTCTTGAAGCCTCGTATTCTCCTCTTTCAACGGCCCGATAGTCTGCTCCAAGCTCCGAATCTTTGCTCGAAGTTCCTCCTAAGAGTCTTGGGTCTTGGCCTTGAGCCTGGTCACAGCAGCTGAAGTTCGGGAGGAGAGACGCTGGAGAGCACTAAATAGTTCATAAGCATTATAGGACTCCAGCCCGTCCAAGAATCTATCATCCATCTCCCCGGTAAAGCTCCTCAGGTAGGGCTCGACACGGCTAGGCAGACCTTGCTCCTGCACACTTTCGGGTTGAGGGCGAGCTGAGGCCGCAGTTCTCTGACGCCTGCGAGGAGGACCTCCTTCTGCTCGTCCTACTTGCTGAACAGAAGGGGGAACTCGAGCAGGTGAAGGCGAAGCATCTGTTTCTGCTCGTGGTCTCTTTAAGGTGCTTGCGCCTCCGGCAGTCCCTACACGCCTATGCATCATCTCGCGCACCCCTCTCATGTCTTCTCTTTGCACCAGACCAAATTCCAAAAAATTTTGGGGTGTAAGCAACTCCCTGCACGAGTTCGCGTTGTCAAGTGCAGTCTTTATGTGTGCTCGAAGCTCTTCCCCAATTCTATAAGAAGTACCCCAAAAAACAGAAAATTAGCCAAGGCAAAATAATGAGAACAGATACGAGCAGAAAAACTAAAATAAGAATTCACCGGACAGATAAACAACCTGGAGTGCAAAAATGCCGTGGAACTGGAGGAATCCTTTGGTGAAAGGTGCAGCGTGCCCCACCCCCCCCTAACCAAGAAGAATTTGCTCTACCAGTTGCCACCAGAAGTTAGGAGATCAGTGATGGGCTTTTTACCCCTCAGGCTGGAGGTCAGGTAGTACCAACCAGCATCCTTCGGGCTGTACTTCAACTGATAAAGGTGCTTTATTTCCCCTACCGAGGGTTCACCCAAATTGCACCATTTCCACAACACAAAGAGTCCGGAAAGGACCCTCCACCCATTCGAATTCAACTGCCTCGGGGCCAGATGAAATCTGGACAAGACCCAGGCAAAATAAGGCTAGAGAGGCAGCCTGACCCCCCATTTGAAGCATTCTAGATGGAAGGTCGTATACCCTTGAGGGGGACGGCTGGGGATATCACCCCTACCCGGCAACCGTAAGTCCACACTATCGGGTATATGGTAGGTATGTCTAAGCCTATCCAAATCTAACTAGGTGGTTTCACATCTCATATGGTTAATGGGGTATCCCCTACCCTTGGACCTTTGGCTGGCCCTCTCCCCATGATGCGGCTGGGCCTCCGCAGAGGGCAAGGCCCCTTCTAAACTAGAATCCCTCACTGGAATTATACTAAGAGGCTCTACTTAACTAGAAGAGGAAGATTCCTCAGGGGACATACTACGGGCTTGCTGGGTACCAGACATTTTTCATAGAGTATAATCTACCCAAATGGAATCAATGACCCGGAAGAAGGAAGAATAGTGAGAATAGAAAGAAGAAGGGTTGTACCTAGATACAGAGAAAGGTTTATACGGCCGGAAATCGTTCTGACACAGAAGAGGAAGACGAAGAAGCACTTGCAGAAAATTTTAGGTTTGAGTAAAAATGAGCAATAGGAAGTACAGTGAAGAAATGAAGGGTTTTTGAAAGAAGAAAGGGGAAAGGTGCGTCTCTTCAGCAGACGGCACGTAGATCAAGGGGCGCGACCTTTCGAGTAACGTCCCTTCAAAATTTGAACGCACGGTCAGCATCCGTCCACGTATCCTGCATTAAATGCGAAATGATGGAAGCGGAAACTGGGGGACTTGTGTTTGGGTAATATCGGGCAGGTCTCCTCGAGGCCCTTCCAGCTCGAATAAAATACCTCGAGGTTGACCCAGCTCGAACAGAAGTCCCGACTATTGGCACGAAGAGGGTCTCACTAGACGTCAAAGCTTGTCAAGGTCGAGGAATTCAGAGCCGTCTGAGCTCTGAGCTCTCTTACCTGCTCGAGGTCATCAGGCCCAGTCAAGGCTGATCGAGACACAAGCACCCCTTTCTGTTCGCTGCAGTCAAGTCCTCGAGCACAATTGGGCCACACCAATCATAAACCAAGTGGAACGCGAGACCTGGCTCAGGACAGTCCGACTCGTTTCCTCAGAATCTCGCTCACCTTTCGATGTATAATCAGGGCTCACATGGTATGGTGGCGGTACTGTTGCCAATGGTCGGCACATGACCCCACGGTGTCATCATTCCTTGCGCACACGCCCGACATGATGATCTGGCCATGTTAACAAGACAGCTGCGCATCCCCAGGGAATATTACACTAATCCCGGCTGTCTAGAGGGACCCAGACACCACTGACGCGGGAACGGATGATTCAGGAGAGAAAGGGCGAGAAAACGAAAAGGATGGAGAATAAAAGGAAACGGACGGGTAAGTTGCGGGAGTTCCAAAAATCCAGACAGGTTCTTCTGATTCTTACTTCTCTCTACTCTGATTTTTCTGGAATTCCATTATTCAGAAAGGAAGGCAAAAATACCCCTTTCATTCTTCCGGTTCTTTAACTAAAAGGGATACAAAAAAGAATAACCAGATCACTGACTTGATCGTCGGAGGGTTTTCACCGGAACAACTCCCGGCGACCCCTGACATTGTTTTCTATGAGTACAGGTCCGAGAGACTCTTATTCTGGGGAAGACAGAGGAACTGAAATTGGAAGACAGCCCTGCTTGAGCTCGAGCTATCCACGAGCAGAAGATTTTTTGTACTATTTAAAAGGACGCGGGAAAACAGCATCAACACTTAGACCAGGAGGAGGCTGATTATGTCCTCCGAGAGATACACGAAGGCATTTGCGGGAATCATTCTGGCGCGAGGTCCTTGGCTTTTAAGGCCTTGAGGCAAGGATACTTCTAGCCCTGCATGCATCAAGATGCTCAAGAGAAGACAAGAAGCTGCAAGAGCTGCCAGAGTTTTACCAATTACCTAACTCAGCCTCTAGAGACCCTTACGGTGATGAACTCACCATGGCCCTTTGCTCAATGAGGAATCGACTTGATCGGGCCATTGCCGAAGGGGCAAGCATCTGCCACCCATGCTATAGTCGCAATCGATTATTTCACCAAATGGGTCGAAGTGGGAGCCTTGAGTAGTATCACATAAGGTAAAACCACTAACTTCATCTGGAAAAATGTGATTTGCAGGTATGGGATTCCTCATGCATTGGTCACAGACAATGGGAGACAGTTTAACAACGGCAAGTTCAGGGACTTCTGCCAAAATCTAGGGATAGAGCTGAAGTTTTGCTCTCCCTTACACCCGCAAGCCAATGGACAAGTGGAAGCCGCGAACAAGACCATAAAACGTCTCCTGAAGACCAAACTCGACGAGCAAAAGGGAGCCTGGGTGGACGAGCTGCCTGGTGTCCTGTGGACTTATAGAACCACACAAAAAGTAGTCACTGGAGAGACCCCATTCTCCTTGGCGTTTGGACACAAAGCAGTTGTTCCTGCTGAGATAGGAATTGGGACATATCAAAAGGAGCATTTCAATGAGGAGCAAAATAATGAGCAGATGTGTGCAGGTCTGGACTTGCTGGAAGAGAAGAGAGAAATGGTCGCTGCTAAGATCGCAGAATAACAACAGAAAGTGGCTCATTATTACAACCGAAATGTGCACATTCGCCGGTTCCAAGTGGGTGATTGGGTACTCATAAGAGTCAACTAGAACACGAACGACCCGAGGCAAGGTGTGCTAAAGTCGAATTGGGAAGGTCCTTATCGAGTCACTCAACTAGCCGGACCAGGAGCATACCAGCTAACCCATCCAGATGGACGAGAGGTCAAGAGGCCGTGGAACGCACGACTCTTGATGAAATACTTTCAGTAAGTTTCCTTGTATTGCAAGTGTTAATGTAAGATTCCCACCCAAAATGGGGATGTGTAAAAACACAAATGTATGTAAGAGTAAGAAAAACATATGTAATATAAACTCAAGTTGAAGCCAAGCAGCTCGTGAAGAACGCTAAGGCCAGAAATCTCAAAGCCTAAGTCTTAGGCGGGACGATGCCTACCGAGGCCAATTGCAGGCCCGAGTAGAAGAAGCTCATGAAGAACACTTAGGCCAGAAGTCCCAAAGCTTAAGCCTTAGGCGGGACGGTGCCCAGCGAGGCCAATTGCAGGCCGAGCAGAAGAAGCTCATAAAGAACGCTAAGGCCAGAAGTCCCAAAGCCTAAGTCTTAGGTGGGACGATGCCTAGTGAGGCCAATTGTAGGCCCGAGCAAAAGAAGCTCATGAAGAACGCTCAGGCCAGATGTCCCAAAGCCTAAGCCTTAGGCGGTACGGTGCCTAGCGAGGCCAATTCTGAGCCCGAGCGAAGAAGCTCATGAAGAACGCTCAGGCCAGAAGTCCCAAAGCCTAAGCCTTAGGCGGGACGGTGCCAGCGAGGCCAATTGCAAGCCGAGCAGAAGAAGCTCATAAAGAACGCTAAGGCCAGAAGTCCCAAAGCCTAAGCCTTAGGCGGGACGGTGCTAGCGTGCCAATCGCGAGCTCGAGCGAAGTCCCAAAGCCTAAGCCTTAGGTGGGACGGTGCCAGCGAGGCCAATGCAGTCGAGCGGAAGAAGCTCATAAAGAACGCTAAGGCCGAAGTCCCAAAGCCTAAGTCTTAGGCGGGACGATGCCTAGTGAGGCCAGTGCAGGCCGAGCAAAGAAGCTCATGAAGAACGCTCAGGCCAGATGTCCCAAAGCCTAAGCCTTAGGCGTTACGGTGCCTAGCGAGGCCAATTGCAGGCCCGAGCAGAAGAAGCTCATGAAGAACGCTTAGGCCAGAAGTCCCAAAGCTTAAGCCTTAGGCGGGACGGTGTCCAGCGAGGCCAATTGTATGCCGATTAGAAGAAGCTCATGAAGAACACTAAGGCCAGATCTCCCAAAGCCTAAGTCTTAGGTAGCACGATGCCTAGCGAGGTCAATTGCAGGCTCGAGTATAAAAAGCTCATGAAGAACGCTTAGGCTAGAAGTCCCAAAGCCTAAGCCATAGGCGGGACAGTGCCCAGCGAGGCCAATTGCAGGCCGAGCAGAAGAAGCTCATGAAGAACGCTAAGGCCAGAAGTCCCAAAGCCTAAGTCTTAGGCTGGACAATGCCTAGCGAGGCCAATTGCTGGCCGAGCAGAAGAAGCTCACGAAGAATGCTTAGGCCAGGAGTCCCAAAGCCTAAGCATTAGGCGGGACGGTGCCAAGCGTAGCCAATTGTAGGCTCAAGCAAGAAGAGCGCGAGGAAATTACATTGAATTTAAACATGAACCAAAATTGGGCTAGAAGTAAATGTGCTCGCAATATAAAAAGCCACAAAGCACGAGCCGAACGCCGGTCCACAAAGACTGAGCTCACGAAATAGGCTAAAGGCTTTCAGCCTAACTCAAGGCAAATCTTTGCCGAGCATAAGTCTAAAAACTCATACAAACAGTAGTGAACTTGGGCATAAAACGAAATGAAAGTCCACTTACAAAAATTCCCACTAAGCGAGCATATGAAGTCAATCCCACACACGAGACACAATAATATACACACGAGTACAAAAATGAGTTGTTCAATATATGCCTTTTATTTCATTGAAATGATTTCAAGTACTAGGAATAAAAAAAAAGGAAAAATATAGTTCAGGTAGCAAGGGCATCATCGGCAGCAGCAATAGGAGGGGCACCATCAGCAGCAGCAGGAGGAGCATCTTCAGCAACAGCAGAAGAGCATCAACAGTAGGGGGAGGAACAGCTTCCCAGGGTTTAGGCTGGGGCTCGGAAGGGGGAGCTTCAGACCCTTGGATGGGGACGTCGTGGATGCGCATGTACTCAGCAACGCCTTCTTGGACCTTAGACAGGTCGACCTTGAGATGTACCTTGCCCAAGGCATACACGAGGTAGTTATAGCTGAAGTCCACCCCATTGTTGTACTCGGTCGCGAGCTGGACCTTGAAAGCATCTATCTGCCCGTGGAGACGAGAAGTTTCCCCTCCATGGTCTGCTCGAAGGAGAATCTCTAGGTGTCCAAGTCCTTCCGAGTCTTGATCAACTCTTCACGGATGACAGTCAGCTCCCTGTGGAACTGGAAAACCTTAGAGTCAGACACCGCTGTCCTCTCTACAAAGGTTGCGTTCTCCTCTTGAAGCCTCGTATTCTCCTCTTTCAACGGCCCGATAGTCTGCTCCAAGCTTCGAATCTCTGCTCGAAGTTCCTCCTGAGAGTCCTGGGTCTTGGCCTTGAGCCTGGTCACAGCAGCTGAAGTTCGGGAGGAGAGACGCTGGAGAGCACTAAACCTGCGAGGAGGACCTCCTTCTGCTCGTTCTACCTGCTGAGTAGAAGGGGGAACTCGAGCAGGTGGAAGTGGAGCATCTATTTCTGCTCGTGGTCTCTTCGAGGTGCTCGCACCTCCGGCAGTCCCTACACTCCTATGCATCATCTCGCGCACCCCACTCATGTCTTCTCATTGCTCCAGACCAAACTCCAAAAATTTTGTGGTGTAAGCAGCTCCCTGCACGAGCTCGCGTTGTCAAGTGCAGTCTTTATGTGTTCTTGAAGCTCTTCCCCAATTCTGTAAGAAGCACCCCAAGAAACTGGAAAAACAGCCAAGGCAAAATAATGAGAATAGATACCAGCAGAAGAACTAAAATGAGAATTCATCGGACAGATAAACAACCTGGAGTGCAAAAATGTCGTGGAACCAGAGGGATCCCCTCGGTGAGAGGTGCAGTGTGCCCCCATTCCCCCAACGAAGAAGAATTTGCACTTCCAGTTGCCACCAGAAGTTGGGAGATCAGTGATGGGCTTTTTACCCTTCAGGCTGGAGGTAAGGTAATACCAACCAGCATCCTTTGGGCTACACTTCAGCTGATAAAGGTGCTTTATTTCCCCTACCGAGGGTTCACCCAAATTGCACCATTTCCACAACACAAAGAGTCTGGAAAGGACCCTCCACCCATTTGGGTTGAACAGCCTTCGGGCAGACGAAATCTGGACAAAACCTCGGCAAAATAAGGCTGGAGAGGCAGCCTGACCCCCTATTTGAAGCATTCTAGATGGAAAGTTGTATACCCTTGAGGGGGATGGCTGGGGATATCACCCCTGCCCGGCAACCGTAAATCTACACTATCGGGTATATGGTAGGTATGCCTAAGCCTATCCAAATCTAACTAGGTGGTTTCACATCTCATCTGGTCAATGGGGTATCCCCTACCCTCAGACCTTTGGTTTGCCCTATCCCCCTGATGCGGTTGGGCCTCCGCCGCGGGCAAGGCCCCTTCTGAACTAGAATCCCTCACTGGAATTATACTAAGGGGCTCTACTTCACTAGAAGAGGAAGATTTCTCAGGGGACATCCTACGAGCTTGCTGGGTACCAGACATTTTTTCCTAGAGTATAACCTACCCAAATGGAATCAATGACCCGGAAGAAGGAACAATGGTGAGAATAGAAAGAATAAGGGTTGTACTTGGATACAGAGAAAGGTCTATACGGCCGGAAATCATTCTGACACGGAAGAGGAAGACGAAGAAGCACTTGCAGGAAATTTCGGGTTTGAGTAAAAATGAGCAATAGGAAGTACGAGTGAAGAAATCGAGGGTTTTAAAAGAAGAAAGGGAAAGGTCGTCTCTTCGATGAGACGGCACGTAGATCAAAGGGCGCGACCTTTCGAGTTACATCCCTTCAAAATTTGAACGCACGGTCAGGATTCATCCACGTGTTCCGTATTAAATGCGAAATGATGGAAGCGAAAGACAGTTGGAGAACGTGGGGAAGTGTAAAAGGCCGGGAAGTTAGTCCATCATTAATAAGTTTCCAGTCTTATCTTGTTTCACTCAAAAGACTAGAAACTGTGGGACTGGTGTTTGGGTAATATCGGGCAGGTCTCCTCGAGGCCCTTCCAGCTCGAATAAAGTACCCCGAGGTCAACCCAGCTCGAACAAAAGTCCCGACCATTGACACGAAGACAGTCTCGCTAGACGTCAAAGCTGGTCAAGGTCGAGGAATTCAGAGCTGTCTGAGCTCCGAGCTCTCTTGCCTGCTCGAGGTCATCAGACCCGGTCAAGGCTGGACAAGGACGAGGAGCTCGAAGGCTGATTGAGACCCGAGCTCTCCTTTCTGCTCGTTGCAGTCAAGTCCTCGAGCACAACTGGGCCACGCCAATCATAGAACAAATGGAACGCGAGACCCGGCTCAAAACAGTCCGACCCGTTTCCTCAAAACCCGACACACCTTTCGATGTCTGATCAGGGCCCACATGGTATGATGGCGATCGTTGTCAATGGTCGACACATGCCCCACTGAGGTCATCATTCCTTGCGCGCACTCCGACATGATGATCTGGCCATGTGACGCGGGAATGGAAGATCTCGGAGAGAAAGGGCGGGAAAAAAGGAGAATAAAAGGAAACAGACAAGTAAGTTGCGGGGGTTCCGAAAATTCACACAGGTTCTTCTGATTCTTACTTCCCTCTACTCAGATTTTTCTGGAATTCCATTATTCAGAAAGGAAGGCAAAAATTCCCCTTTCATTCTTCCGATCTCTCTAACTAAAAGGGATACACAAAGAACAACCCGATTACTGACTTGATCGTCGGAGGGTTTTCGCCAGAACAAACTCCGGTGACCCCTGACCTTGTTTTTTGTGAGTACAGGTCTTGGAGACTCCCATTCGGGGAAGACAGAGGAACTAGAATTAGAAGACAATTCTACTCGAGCTCGAGCTATCCGCGAGTAGAAGATTTTTGGCACTATTTGAAGGGACGCGGGAAAACAGCATCAACAAGAACTACTGCAAACTATTTGGTAGTGAAAATCTTACTCACGGGAGGGGCCAATAAGGAAAGTTTAAAAATAGCTATGCAATAAGGTTAGAGAACTGTTAAGGAAGTAAAGATTGAAAGCATGGGGGACAATATATTTCTATTCAAGTTTGACTTAGAGGGGGAGAAGAAAAGAATACTGATGGGGGGCCCTGGCACTTTGATTGAGCCTTACTAGTGTTATCCGAACTAAGTGGTATTGGTGATATAAAGGAACAATCTTTTATGTACGCATCATTCTGGGTACAGATTCAAAATTTACCCATCATGTGCATGAACATATATGCCATTCAAGATTTAGGGAAAAAGATTGGTAATGTGGAGGAAATTGAAACGGATGATATAGAGTGTATAGGCTAGTTTGCTCAAGCCAGGATCTCCATTAATATAACACGACCATTGAAGAAGATAGTATTTGTGCAAATAGATGGAGTCAAAATCCCAGTGCCAGTATTATATAAAAAATTACCAGATTCTTTTTTTTATTGTGCACATATTGGCCACCAGTACAGGGAATGTATAAAGTATAAAGGTTAGTCAAAAGAAGAGCTACCGTATGACAGATGGATGATAGCAATGCCAGATCAGAAAAGGTAAAGCAAAATCGGAGGAGAAAGAAATTCGTGAACAAATCCAAACCAAAGGAAGTGCTTTAGAAGTCAATAATCCAAAACCACATCAAGTCCAATAGAATTCGATTGACCCTCAAAGACTACAATTAAATGAAGAAGAAGTGGATAATAGGCCTAACAAAGTTAAAAACTGGCACAAGACCAAACAGTGAGCAAATGTGATCTAGCTCTGAAAGTAAACAAAGAAGAATTCTCAGCCCTTTAAAACAATAAAACTGTGGGTGCTTTCCCAGCTCTTCTCAAGTACAACTTAATATGGAATTAGTTGATATTGAGCATGATGCAGTGGTGGATTCGGAGAAAATGGTGGAAGATAAATCAACGGGAGCTGAGGGCCAACCCCACCAACAGCTATGAAGATCCTAAGCTGGGACGTTCGAGGTTTAGGGAAGCCTCGAAAGTGCCTAGCCATAAAGAAAATTCTCCATTTACATAAATTGGATATCATCTTTTGCTGTGAAATAAAAATGTTGGCTAAGCAGGTTTCTTTAGAAAGTAGAAAAATTAAT
Source organism: Murraya koenigii (assembly GCA_025617385.1). Taxonomy (NCBI): domain Eukaryota; kingdom Viridiplantae; phylum Streptophyta; class Magnoliopsida; order Sapindales; family Rutaceae; genus Murraya; species Murraya koenigii. The sequence goes on from CM046812.1 coordinate 14,474,943, forward strand.
TTTGAGTATTTCTTTGTGGTTAACAGAAATGGAATGGAAGGAGGATTAGCCTTGTTTTAGAGTTCAGAGGTAAATGTTAAGATAAAATCCTATAGTCAACACCACATTAATGAAGTGGTGAACAATGACAGTGGCAAAGTGTAGATGCAAAGGGCTATATGGCCATCCTAAAACCAATCAGAAACATCACACCTAGAACACTTCTAGAGACGTTGACAAGTATTTTGTCTTATCTATGGTATTGGTTTTAAGATTTTAATGAAGTGATGCATTTACATGAGAAATTAAGTGGCATTGAGAGAAATTTAAGCATGGTGGCTAGGTTTAGAGAAGTCATTCATGCATGCAATTTGATTGATTTGGGCTATAATGATTACCCATTTACGTGTTAAAATATGAGATATGGTCCACACTATATCGAGGAAAGAATAAACAGGTTCTTATATAGTAAAGACTGGAGTGACAACTTTTAGGACTTAATAGTAATAAACATGGTGAATTGGGTCTCAGATCACTGCCCAATCTTAACGGAGGTGAAGGAAATGTGCAAAGAGAGAAGCTTTGTGAAAAGATCTTTCTATCAAGATCACTATAAAGACATGTGGAGCTCAGATGAAGCTTACAAGAACATTGTGAAAGGTGAGTGGGAAAAGTTTAAGGGGAGAACGTGGGAAAATGCAGTGCAGCAATTTGAGAAGTTAGCTAAAAGCTCATTAGCTAAACTCAAAACTTGTAGCAAAGCTAAATTCGAGGATAAGGAAAGGAAGCAAACCAAGCTAATTGAGCAGCTTAAGTATGTGAAGTAGAGTAATGTTCATGGCATGGATAGGGTATAAACCAGAAAGTTGGAAAACTAGATTAACAACATGTTGGTGGATGAAGAGATATACCAGAAAACCAAATTAACAACATACTGATAGATAAAGAGATATACTGGCCAAGGAAAGGGGACAAAAATACCAAGTTTTTCCATGCCAAATCTTTTGCTCATAAAAGGAAAGAAAATAGGGAATTGAGGATAATCAAGGGCAATGGAAAGATAACTGAGATGAAATAAAAGGGAGTTTTATGAGTACTTATAGAATTCGTTCACAACTTCTAGTCTAAGTCAAATACAGATCCAAAAGGAATGCTGCCAAAGGTTACTTTAGAGATAAACACTAAACTAGAGGAACCTTTTACAACAAAGGAGATTGTGGATGCTTTGTCTCAGATGTGCCCAACAAAAGTTTCAGGTCTAGATAGTTTGCCAGCTACCTTTTCCAGAAACACTGGCAGACAATCAGAGTTGGTGTCATTGATACCTACCTGCACATCCTTAATGAAAAAGGTAAATTTCCTACCTTAATCACACCTATGTTGCCTTTATTCCTAAGACTGCCAAACATAGAAAGGTCACTGAGTATAGGCAAATTAGTCTATGTAATGTGGTGTACGGAATTGTAACTACGGTAATTACTAATAGATTAAAACCAATCTTGTCCCAAATTATCTCTTCTACTTAGAGTGCATTTATACCCAATAGTCTCATTACAAACAATATGATTATTGATTATGAACGCCTCCACAAGATTAGACATAGCAAAGGAAAAAGGAATGGATTGGCACTTAAATTAAACATTAGTACGGCCTATGACAAGGTTGAATGGAAATTTCTGAAACAAACAATGATGAAGCTTGGCTTTTCTAATCAGTGGGTGAACTTGATAATGAACTGCATCACCATTATTTCTTTTTTAGTTATAGTTAATGGGGGACTAATCCACCCTGAGAGAGGGCTAAGACAAGGCTGCCCCCTTTCCCCATATCTGTTCATCTTATGTGTCGAAGCCTTTTCAAATCTATTGACACAAGCATAAAAAAATCAGCAAATTAAGGGCTTAAGATTTGCCAAGAATGTCACTATCTCTCATTTACATTTTACAGATGACAATTTAGTCTTTACAAGAGCTTCAATTCAAAGGAATTTTTGACAACTATGAAAAGGATTCAGGGTACATCTTTAATTTCAAAAAGTCATCTATGCAAATACGAAGGGTATCTAGGCCTTCCATCCATGATAGCCAAGAAGAAGATGAGCTTTTTAAGGATGTCAAATTAAAGTATTAAGCAGGATCTCCAGCTGGCATCACGAGATGTTTTCGAGTGGCGAGAAAGAAATCCTTGTTAAAGCAATAGCCGAAGCTATACCTACCTATGCCATGAGTGTTTTCAAGGTTGTGTGAAGACATTCAAAGATCCATTGCCAAATTTTGGTAGGGATTAAAACAAGAGAAGCAAGGAATTCACTAGACAAGTTAGGACAAGCTAAGTTGTGCTAAGAGTAAAGGAGAGCTAGGTTTTAGAGATTTTATCAGCTTTAATCAAGCAATGATGGTGAAACTATTGGAAAGTAGAATCCAGATTATTCACTGCATTAAATTCTAAATAGATCTTTCTATATGTATTCCTAAATTACAGTAGACTTTGATAGCATAGCTTAATTGTAGGGATCCTAGCCTAATTATAGGAACTGATGGTCAATCAGCTATATGTATATATACTCAATCAAATATCAATGAAACATATATACTTTAATTTTCTCTTATATTTTCATGGTATCAGAGCAGGACTAAGATCCTGACCCTTCGCTGCACTTTAATCTCTCGTGTAGCATCTCTCTTTCAGCCTCAGCCATCATGGCCCTTGAAAATATTCCTTACACTAGTGGTTTTGATTCACAAAAATCAGAGATTGCTGCAAATTCCTCCAAGGCAGATCTCTCCAATCCGTACTTCACTCATCATTCGGATAATCCCGGGTTGATTCTCGTCTCCAAACCTCTAAATGGAGATAACTACTCTGGTTGGAAAAGGGCTATGGTTCGAGCTTTAAACTCCAAAAACAAGCTCAGATTTGTCAATGGTTCCATCGAAGTTCCTTCAGAAGAAGCTGATCCTAAAGGCTATGCGACTTGGTCGAGATGCAACGATATGGTTCATTCCTTGATCGTCAATTCTTGCGATCTAGAAATAGCTGACAGTGTGACTTATTATCCTACTGCTCATGAGGTTTGGGAAGATCTCCGTGAGCTTTTCTCTCAAGGCAATGCGACTCGCATCTTCGAGATACAACGAGATATTGCTTCTTTTCGACAAGACCAACTCTTTGTCTCTGCTTACTACACTAAGTAGAAAGGCTTATGGGATGAAATGGCAACACATTCAGACACAGTACAAGCAGATCGACAGAAATTGATGCAGTTTCTAATGGGTCTAAACGAAACTTACAGTGCAATTCGAGGTCAAATCCTGCTCATGAATCCGTTGCCTTCTATTCGCCAAGCCTACTCTTCAATCTCCCAAGAGGAGAAGCAGCGCCTCCTCAGTTCTACACATACCATCATCGATTCAGTAGCAGGTCGCCGCCATGGTGTCATGCGCAAGCAAGTTGACTCCTTCAGTAGCGAGGAAGGACAGAGCAAACTCGCTCCCATGGGTTCTCAAATTCTCTCGCCAATCATACTCTCGGCACGTGAATTATGGGACCCCAAGATAGAGATCAGCGTCGATCCGGCTCTCGGAGAGGTAGGCCTTTGTGTGATTATTGTGGAAATTTGGGCCATTGGATCCACAAACCCGTTACGATTTGGCCGTGTTTTCACCGAATTTTGGTGACGCCACCACTTGGGTTTTGTTCTCCACCTTGCCCTCTATCATTCCCGACTAGCCACTGGCACCGAGGAGGCCGTTTTGCCGCCAATCGACCACCCAAAGAGCCGCGGATTTAAGAGATATATCCGACGCCACCGCTGCGCATGGGAGCTCACCAGCAACACCATTGAACTCAACTTGATGAGAAGCGTCTAGTCCGAGCTTCCCCATCACCGTTGGGTGAATTCCGGTCAACATTGAACGTAGGGGTATTTTGGTAATTTCGCACATAGAGGGTAATTTCGTAATTTTAAAATTTGAGGATTTTTACAATTTGAATTGAGGATGAATTGATAATTTTATGTTGTTGAGAATAAATTAGTAAATTATGAATTTAAGGGTTGTCGACAAGTATAATTTCAGATTTTATTAATAAATTATGAATACGAGGTTAATACGGTAAGCCGTGAGACGTGAGAGTTGTAATGTTTGAACGAATATTTACTTTAAGCATTTTTTTTGTGACATTAGTTCAAATTATAAATATGGGAAGTAATTATATCGTTTTTTAAAATAGGCGGATCTGCGAACGAAAAATCTACCTGCGGATTTGGACGATAACTGAGTCTAAGTTTATCACTGTGAGTCGAATATATTAAAACTATTAGTGTACGTTATTTTTATATAGTAAAGCTTGTTTGTAAAATAAATATTTAACGTGTTTTCATTGAATGATTCTCTGAAATAAATGTTTTATATGTATAAATATTTTGTTAACCTATATATATTCATTTATGTTTCATATTGACTTTGAATTTGTAGTAGAAATGATTGATTTCGAGCATGATTTAAAGTGTTTATATATTAATTTCGAGCATAATTTAAAGTGTTTATATATGGATTTCGAGCATGATTTAGAGTGTTTATATATGATTTCGAGCATGATTTTCACGTGTATATATGTTGATTTTGAGCATGAATTAAAGTGTATATATATTAATTTTGAGCATGATTTAAAGTGTTTATATATTGATTTTGAGCATGAATTAAAGTGTATATATATTGATTTCGATAATGATTTATAATGAAAATACTCATTCCCTCTAGATAAGATGAGATGAGATGAGTTAGTAGGCCTTTGGGGCCCGTCTGAATACACATAAAGGCTTTGGGCCGTGTGTTTGGGCGCTTTCGCCCTTTGGGGGCATATGATGAAATTTAAGACCAGGTGGTTGGACACGATGTCACCAAATAGCACATCATAACACGTCCGTTGAGATCCGAATATGAATTATGATGATAAGCATGAGATGGCACGTCCCCGTCTATCCAGTGTAGCTCCGGGCATGATAGTATTTAGATAGTACATCATTGCCGTCCGTTGAGGTCCAGATATGACAGGATTATTCATTCGGGCATTTGTTTAAGGATAATATAATATTTGATATTTCAATATGAGATGTTTTTCTTAATTTTGTGGTAGTATCAATTATATTTATGTTCAGAATATGATTGAAATGAAATGAATTTTTACATTAAAATAATTAATTGAGAAAAGTAATTATACAAGCAATGCATTTATTTTTGTAAGTATTTTATGTTTCAAAAACTACTATCCACTCACTGAGCTCACTGAGTTTTATACTCACTTTATTTTATTATATTTTTTTCCCACAAGAGATTTCAGGTACAACCGTTGACCTAGCAGCTGTACATATTTGGAGTCGTTTTTGGGTCAGGTGAGGTTGTTTGAGGATATAGATAAATTTTTCTTTTGGTTAATGTATATTAGAGATGTGACATAAAAATTAGGAAATGTGTGTACTATTGGATATTTTACTGAATGAGACTGGTTGAAGATTTTTTATGCATAATAAATTATTTGAGAGTGCTTATGTTATAATTATAGGTTTGGGAATGTTATATGTTTAGGGAGGTTCTGTCGAAATTTTCAGTAGAATTCTCGTGAATAAGATTTTTTTTAATGTTTAACTTCAGTTTCTTGAGATAGGTCGCCTCTGGGAATTGGGGCAGGTCGTTTCATAAATTGAACCCAATAGTTTCTTATAAAACCATTCTCTTAATTTGATTTCATTTCATTGATTATAACATACATATGTTATATCGACCAAATTAATCAATAACTTTTCTCTAACCTAGATCTATGCTAATTTTGTCGTTATCAAATTGTTCTTCTGATTGCCTTTTATTATATATTATGTATTTCCTCTACCGCTTTGGACTCGGAGATTAGTCAATCTTTTAATAATTTTAATTGTTTTTTCTTTTTTTTTCTTTCATTGTTATTATTATTAAAGAGAATATGACATTTAAATCCTTATATTAATTGGTATACTTTGCGGTGATTTCAACATTAAGGACTTGTTTTTTAAAATTATAAAGCCTGAAATTTTCATTAATTTCATACTTTTTATAATTTTATTTGTTTATTTTTTTTCACTTATGCATGATTTTTAAATATTTACATCTAAATTAAAAAAGTGAACTTTTGTGACTTTTATCTAAATAAAAAAAATCTAAATGAAAAGTAAATATGATATTACAAAAATATCTCTATTAAACAAACTTATTTCCTAACTTATAAAACTTAATCCATTTTTTTTATTTTGATTTATAAGGACATAAATATCAAATAATTATTTTTAAGATATTTTTTATTTATAAAAACAAACAATATATTATTTATATTTAGAGTTTAAAAAAAAAAGAAAACAACTATATCATTTAAATATTTGTATTTAAATCTCTTCAAGCTTTAAAAAAATTCAAACTCATTTGTATTTCAGACCAAAAAAATAAATGCTACCTAAATTATTCTTTTATTTTTAGGAAACTTTAAATATTTTTGCATTTTTATGGAAAAGCCGAATTTGGGTTATGTACTTTTTTTCTTTTCCTTCGTTTAATTTAGGAATTTAATATTTTATTTTGGAATAAAATTCTAATCTCTTGCTTCATGACTCACGAGGAATCTGCAAATTAAACTTTTTTATGAAACTTCTATTTCTTCTATCCTTTTACATTTCCATTTCGTCAGTGGCATATTAAACAATCCACAAACTATGTTTTCTTTTATTATTGTTTCAACGTAAGAATGTAGAAGGCAATAGAGAAAAATTAGGAAACTAAACGGTGATAATGAAGAAAAGTAGGGGCTTTAAAGTAATTTTTCCTTTGTGCTATTACAAGTTTAAAACTTTCGACAATTGGGGATAACCTGAGACGACGCGCCCCATTCCCAAAGGTGACCTATCTTGAGCAACTGAACTCAAATATTAAAATCATCTTATTAATGAGAATTCTACCGAAATTTCGACAGAACCTCCCCTAAACATATAACATTCCCAAACCTACAATTTCAACACAAGCGCTCCCAAATCATTTATTATACATCAACTGCATCAACTCAATCTCATCCGGTAACATATCCAATAATACACACGTTTCATAGTTCATATATCACATTCCTAGTATAATTCTAAAATAGGATGTTTACATTAACCAAAAGAAAATAATTATTCTATTGCCTCAAACAACCTCACGTGGCCCAAATGACTCCAACTATGTACAGTTGCTGGGTTAACTATTATACATGTAATCTCCTAGGGGGAAAAATATAATAAAATAGGAATGAGTATAAAACTCAGTGAGCTCAGTGAGTGGATAATAGTTTTTTAAATATAAAATACTTACAAAAATAAATGCATCACTTGTATAATTATTTTTCTCAAATAATTATTTTTGTGTAAAAATTCCTTTCAATTTAATCATATTCTGAACATAAGCAAAACTGATACTGCCACAAAATCAAGAAAAACATCTCATATTGAAATATCATCTGATGCTGAAATATCAAATACTGAGTAATACAAATATCCTTAAACAAATACCCATGGGATAATCTAGTCATATCCGGACCTCAATGTATGGCAATGATGTATTATCTGAGTACCATCATGCCCGGAGCTACACGGATAGACGAAAGGACATACCATCTCATGCTTATCAGCATAACTCATACCCGCATCTCAACTGACCACCCGGTCTCATATCTCAATATCTGTCTGCATGCATATGCCCCAAAGGGCGAAAGCACCCAAACACACGGCCCAAAGCCTATATGTGTGTTCAAACGGGCCCTAAAGGCCTACTATCTCATCTCATCTAGAGGGAACAGGTATTTGCTTAAAACTTAAAATCATGATCGAAATCATTATATATATACACACTTTAAATCATACTTTAAATCATACTCGAAATCAATATATATATACATTTTAAATCATACCCAAGATCCATCATATACTCTTTAAATCATGCTCAAAATCAACATATATACACTTTTAAATCACGCACAAGATCAAATCATATACTCTTAAAATCATACTCGAAATCCACATAAAAGCACTTTAAATCATGTTCGGAAATCAATCATCTCTTTTACCATTTTAAAATCGATACAGAGCATACATGAATAAGTATAATTTAACACAATATTTATACGCAATAAACATTTATTTCAGAAAACCATTTAATGAAAGCACTTTAAATATTCATTTCACGAACAAGCTTTACTATATAAAAAATCAAATAATTTTAATATATTCCACTCACAGTGACAAACTCAGACTCGGCTATCACCCAAATCCGCAAGTAGATTCTAGTCTACAGATCCACCTATTTTACAGAAATGACATAATTTCTTTCCATAATTATAATTTGAACTAATCTCGCAAAAATAAAGCTTTAAATAAATATTCGTCCTAACATCACAACTCTCAATTTTCTCGGCTTACTGTATTAATCCCGTATTCATAATTTACTAATAAAATCTAAAATTATACTACCCTCAATTTTATAATTTACTAATTTACCATCAACATCACAAAATTACCAATTTATCCTCAATTCAGATTACAAAAACATACTCAAAGCTAAAAATTACGAAATTACCCTCAATACAAGAAATTACCAAAATGCCCTTACAGTCAACGTTGACTGGAATTCACCCAACGGTGGTAGGGAAGCTCGAGCTAGACACGTCTCGATGAGGTGAGTTCAACGGTGCCGGTGGTAGCCTCCCACGCGGCAGTGGCGTCAGATCGAGCTCGTGAAGCCGCGACACTTAGGGTGGTCGATCGGTGGCAAAACGGCCTCCTCGGTGCCGGTGGCTGGTCGGAAATGAAAGAGGGCAAGGTGGAGAACAAAACCCAAGTGGTGGCGTCGCCAAAATCCGGCAAAAACATGACCAAATCGTGACGGGTTCGTGTGCGAGCTTCGCGCTCCCGTTCGGCAGCAACGTTTCTGGCTGGCAGGGATGGCAGGGGGACATTCTCTGTCTTGTAAGCTTCGATTTGATACCAAGCTCATCTGGTGGGGTGGTCGGAATAGGGAGTTACAGCCGGGTCAAATTCGCCAGTCCGGGTCGGGTCAAACACTCTCCTCTCTCTCGATTTGCTCCAAATTCACCCGGTTTCCCTTTTAAATACACCCGCAAAATATCAACTACATCCCCTCATGATTAACACATAGACCACCTTGATTTATCACATAAACCCCTATTATTTTAATTATTTACATAAATAAATATAACAAATTCATATGTTACATAACCCCAGTTTTGTAAGCCCACCCCACCTCCATAAAATATTTTATTATGTTTAAGAAATTATAGATCAATAAAATGTTTAAACAATTAATTAATTAAATCTTTTTTATAATTTTCTTTTCGTTTAGGACATAGGGCTTAGGTCTTTTGACAATCTTTGACCATTTAAATTTACTTTGATATATATTTAATTCGATTATTTTACCTTCAAAATGTAATATGACCAAATTACCCCAAAAATATGTGTTATTATTTCTAATAGCACATGTATATATTTTTATGTTTTATAATTTAATATTGTTAATTGAATTAAATAATTTTTAATAGCAACATGTCATAAATACTTTTAGTTAGTCTAATTAAATATTAATAATCATATTAATCAAGTAGAACTTATATATTATTTAGAAACAAAATTTTTTGTCTAAAAGAACTAGTTAAGTTAAAAATATTTTTGGATGCTTTGGTACTTACATTTGTTGGAAAAATATGCTCTTTAAAGCATATTTATATTTATTGTAATAAATAAAATGAGTTATTTTATTCATGTATCTTTATTGCATTAATATTTTGAGCAAAGTCCATTTAATCATATTATATGTATTTATGTGATGACCATGTGGATTCGCAGAAGAGATAAATACAGGTTATCTTATGATTAAATAAATTAAGTTCGCAGTTGATAAATAAAGTTGGGCACTTTGTTTAAATATAGACTGTAATGAATTCATTGAGTGATTTGTCTTAATCATGTATAAATTTATTGATGTAGTATGACTACATTGAACTAGATCACATATGAGATTTAATTAACCTAGTAATAACTGTTAGACTTATTAAATCTCATAGGCATTGATATATTGTAATCTTAATCTTGAGTTAGTTGTAATTTCATGATTGTAGTTGTCATTTCATTTATGTTACCAATGGGCACGACATACACATGTAGTCAAGATTACCCGGTATCTTGGCAGGAGCAATTACAAGTATTGAAATTATAGATTAACAATATAGAATTTGTACGACACAACTCTTAATGGGTTTTCAGTACTTGATCGTAAAATTCTCTGACCAGAGTGTGTCAACATAAATAAGTATGTTGAAAATGATCATTAGAGAAAACCAGTAAGTATCAAGGAACAAGATGTAATTAAATTGATTGGACAGTTGAGATATCAATTTAAATTAACGATGTGGTTCAAAGGATTGTGCAGTAAAGAAATCAATGTGTCTTGAGCGAATTATTATTCGAGCATACAATTATGGAGGTCAGTTTCAATCTTATAGTGGAGTAGAATTGGAATTAAATAATTATATTTGTTTAATTACAAATTTAATTATTGTAACTACTATTGTATGTTTCCAAATGATTCCCGGGTTAGCTCATTTAATTGACAACACCATCATTGGACCCAAAAGTAAGAAAAACTGGCATATTAGATGAAAATCATAATTATATAATTTATTAAGCCCTAGTATGTTATATTCAAGTGTAAAAGGGGTCTTGTGATATTTTACAAGGTGGTCTCTTAGTTAGTTACACATTCTCTTCCCTTTCACGTAAGTGGAGATATAGTATTTAATTTAAATATTTAAAAATTTAAATTAAAAGAGAAATTCTATTTTTAATAGTAATCCTAGTATGTTGTATAAATTTCTTATATGTTGTTCATCTTCTCAAAACATCAAGGTATAAATTTCTAGATTACTTAATTCTTATATGTTGTATGAGATCGGTCCTTAAAAAATTTTAATTGAAAAATTAAAAAACCTAATTTTATCCCTTCAACATCTTATAAGGATAAAGTAGTCAAATTATACTTACGTTAAAATAATTTTAGTGGTCAAATAGATTAAAAAATCTGAAGTCTCAAAAAAAATAAACTACAGATTTAGTGGATTAATACTCCAAATTTTTTCTTTGTTAATTAAAATTATTTAAAAGTAATGAGAATTTACTGTAATAAGTTTTTGAAAGTGAATTAAGAAAAATTGCGCGGTGGAAATATCCGACAAAAACAATTTTTAGTAAAGTCATTTTTACTTGGCAAAAAAAAAAAAACAAAAACATGTTGCTTTATGAACGTTATAAATGCTCATTAAGTAAGAGAATGTCGATGTGGTAGACCCTCGATCCATTGGTCCCAGCTTGCGAAATTAAGGGCACGGCAGGTGATGCCAATTGCCAAAGGTCGCTAGCGTTATGTGTGTATGTATGTATATGTGTGGTTGTGTGCGTATGAGTGTGTGTGTATATATACAGACACATATTAATATATATATATATACACACAAACATATATATGAAATTTTCAGGTGCAGATATTCAAACAAAATTTCATATGAATGCACCATTTTACAATATTGTAAAGTATTTTACAATGTTGTTGCGCATCCACATTTTATAAAATGTGGACATTTATATCAGAGAATGATAATAGATTTAGGGCTAGTTTGAAATATTGTGGCTGATAAAATAAGATATTTCTATTATGCAGATCAAATATACTGTTGATTTAAAAAAATTACTTGATATTTAGTAAACAGTATTATTGTAGTTGCTATGAATTTAAAATTCAGAGTACTTGTGTTTAATAAATTTTGTTATGAAAATATTATTTATAATATAATTACCAAAATAAAAATAATTATCAATTACTTTATATTTATATATTAGGGTTTATAGAAAATAAGACAAAATTATTTTTTTGTTAGAATATTATATTTATGATAGTTACTTATTTAAGCCGCTTATAAAAAGTAATCTTTTACTTATTTTTAAAAGCTACTATCAAAATAAATAAAATTATCAAATAAGTAGCTTTTAAAAGTTTTATCAAATAACATTTTTGCCAAAATTTATAAAATAAATCACTTATTTTACATTTCAACATCAATCTCAAATGAGACCTTATTTAGTTTCAAATGCAGAATTTCACATTTTAGGCTGTTGGATAAGTTTTATTTATTTTTAATTCTTTCAATTGTTGAGTCTACTATAAAAATAATAATAATAATTGAGTCACTCAAACAACCCTACGTGCGATCCCGAGGTAATTTTATTATATATACACACATGTAAACCATTGGATTTTAATCCAACGGTTGTAAATTGGCCTAATATCAGCCTATCATTAATATTGAGCAAATTCTACGGTTCATAAATACAATTAACTAGCACATATATCTAATATCCTTTCTATAGCTGGACAAAGGACGTTAAATACCGACTAGTCAAATAACTCGTATTTCTCATGATAAGTACACATATGGATCCCTCATCAAACAATAACAGATAATTGCTACAAGCCTACAACACAAATGAATTTGCTTTTTCTTTTTTCTTTTTTCTTTTTTCTTTCTTTTTTTTCTTTTTTTCTTTTTTTTTCTTTTTCTTTTTAACATATACAAAGCAATAAAGAAATATGTACAAAGGTTTTGAATAAGCATAAAGACAATCTTAGACTATATTTGTTGTTGTTAAAATTTGAATTATCAACAAAAATGATTTTTTTTTTCAATTGATGAAATCAATTTTAGTTCTCAAAATAGAACTCAAATTAAACAAGGTACCATATGAAGCAGTCAACTTATCTTACTCCACATGTGGGAATTTAATGGTACCTCATCATATCTTGTCTTGGAGACTATCAATTTCCTCCCTATTATATTTAATATATATCATTTACTCTTTTTTTTTTTTTAATAACCAATAACCCCTGTGACAATATAAGTTTATAATGTTATCTTATTTTTAAATGCACATTTATTCTATTTATTATAAATTAAATAAATCACATGAATAAAAATTAAAATAACAAATTAATTATTGAAAATAAGAAATATATATTTTATTGCGAATAAAAAATTAATATAAAATATTTCCTTGTACTTTTTTTATTTTATATACATTTTATTATAATAGATATTTTAAAATATTTTAAAATTAAATGTAAAAAGTACAAGAAAAAATTTATTATATAATAATTTTTTATTTATCATTCAAGTTTCTTAAAATAATTTTTTATATTTTTATCATTTTATAATAATTTTCTTATATATTTATCATAAGAAAATATTTATAAAATAAAAAATAAAAGACAATATTTTGTTATTAATTTTTTTATGAAAACATATATTTTTATTTAAATTTTTATTTATGTGATTTATGTAATTTATAATAAATATGAATAAAAATATATTTAAAAATAAGGATAATATTGTAAACTTATGCGATCAAGGAGATTATTAGCTATTAAAATAATAGAATGGAGCAAAGTGTACGTATTAAATATAGTAGATGAGAAATTGGAAATCTCCCTGAAATATAGCTAAGTTTTGGACTAAGAAATTGGGTAAGATCTTGTTATCTATGGAAGCCAAGGCTCCCTCAATTAATCAAATAATTTAGCCTTCATTTAATTCTCACAATTTTTGGTTTAATTTATATATGTATAATTTGATAAGTTTTGATAAGTATTGAATACATGGATAGAAATAAGAATTTAAATTCAACCTTTTTTAAAGTGTGTTGATTTTTTTAAAAAAACTAGTACATATTTGTATTTAATATTTATATTCAATAATTACAAATCACAACCATGTATAAAAATTGAGCATAAAAATTAGATCAATATTGAATTTCAATCCGAAAATAAATTAAACTCCCTTCTCATTCATGTAAGAGAGATTTAAACATAAGATCCCATTTTTAAAAGCTAAAAAAATAGTAGTATACGATTTTATCATGCAAAAGATATTTAGGATAGTAAATTGATTTGAATTCTGTAACATTATAATATCACATTTGCTGCTTGTTCGTTAAGGTCAAGCCTCAACCCCATGGAAGAAATTGCCTAGCTAGGGCCTCATGTGTGGGTCTGTCCCACTACCTTCAACACGTTGAGTTGGTGAGATAGTCTCACAGAAGTTTCTCTTTTCATTAGAAAGACTCCACAAAAAATTACATAAACACATATTGTAGTAGCTGTTTTGTATCTCAAATGTAAATTGATATTTTTGGTAAAAAAAAAAGAGAGTCTAAATTAATTTTTTAATCTATTATTGTTTGGGTAAAATATCGGACAGGAATCTCGAAGATCTTCCAGCTCGAGCCAGACACCCGAGGACAGCCTAGCCCGAGCATCCCTTCTGGTCAAAGCTAGTCAAGGTCGAGGAAATTCAGATATGCTCGAGCCCGAGCACTCCATCACCAGCTTGATATCGCCCCAGGTCAAAGCTGGTCAAGGTCAAGAGCTAAGCACTCCTTGCACCGCTCGAGGTCGTCCCTCAGGTCAAAGATGGTCAAGGTCGAGAGCTAAGCACTCCTTCCTTGCTCAAGCTCGTCCCGGGTCAAAGATGGTCAAGGTCGAGAGCCGAGCACATCTCTCCTGCTCGAAGGGATCCTCGAGCACAACTGGGCAAGACCCGACCCAAGGCAACCCGATCCGTTTTTTCAGAATCCTTGCACACCTTTAATGTCTGACCTGGGTCCCACATGGTGCGATGGAGATCTCGTTGCTAATGGTCGGCACATGCTTCCAAGGTGTCATAATTCCTAGCGCACTTGCCCGACATGGTGATCAGGCCACGTGAATCGGGTTAAGGGACAGTAGCTCATCCCTAGGGAATATTCCGCCAATCCGTACTGTCGGAGGGACCCGGATACCACTAGCGTGGGAGTGGACAGCCTGGAAAGGGAAAGAGCGGGAAAAATGGAGTATAAAAGGAAACGAAGGAGAACGTTACAGTGGGGGGGGAAGAATGGAACCCGAAAAAGAGGTTGGCATTTCTAATTCACAGAGGTTGGATTCTCTAATTCACAGGTTCTTCCTTTTCTAATTTCTCTCACCTGATTTTCTCTGAAAAAACACCATACTTATCCAAAAAGGGGGGGCGAAATAATACCCCTTTCATCTTTCCGGCCTCCCTCACTAAGGGAGATACCAAAAGAAAACCCGATTCTTGACTTGGCGTCGGAGGGTTTTCGCAGGACACGCCTGGCGATCCACGACCGGTTTACGTGAGCACGGTCAGGAGATCTCCGTTCGAAGAAGGCAGTGAGCAGGGACGAAGGAGGCAATCCTGCTCGAGCTTATCGCGAGCAGAAGGATCGAGGCACTGTTTGTATCCGCGAGCAGAAGTTTCAGACATTCCTGCTCGAGCTTTTGCAGGCACTGTTGGAAGGTTCGAAGCATTGTTGAATCCGGATGGGGAGACCATGGTATAACCTGCGGAGTCCTTCAATCCGTTCATATTCGGATGCGTATGAGCAGGTGAAACTGGATATGGAAATCGAAGAGGAAAAGGCTGCAAAACTGAGGAATTAGCAGGACCAGGAGCGTACCGGTTGGCTCATCCAGACGGACGAGAAGTCAAGAGGCCGTGGAACGCACAACTCTTGAGGAAGTATTTCCGGTAAGTCCCCTTGTATTATAAAATGCTAATGTAAGATTTCATCCCAAGATGGGATATGTAAAAGTATAAATGTATGTAAGAATAAGAATAGCATTCATAATGTAAGTTCAAAATGAAGACCAGAAGCAAGAAGAACTCCTCGGCATGAAGTCCCAAAGCCTAACTCATTAGGCGGGACGGTGCCAAGCTCGGGTTATTTGAAAACCAGAGCAGGAGTATCACCAGAAGACCTCGAGTCAATTAAAAGGCTCGAGCAGAAGAAGAGCTCCTCGGCATGAAGTCCCAAAGCCTAACTCATTAGGCGGGACGGTGCCAAGCTCGGGTTATTTGAAAACCAGAGCAGGAGTATCATCAGAAGACCTCGGGTCAATTAAAAGGCTCGAGGAGAAGAAGAGCTCCTCGGCATGAAGTCCCAAAGCCTAACTCATTAGGCGGGACGGTGCCAAGCTCGGGTTATTTGAAAACCAGAGCAGGAGTATCATCAGAAGACCTCGGGTCAATTAAAAGGCTCGAGGAGAAGAAGAACTCCTCGGCATGAAGTCCCAAAGCCTAACTCATTAGGCGGGACGGTGCCAAGCTCGGGTTATTTGAAAACCAGAGCAGGAGTATCACCAGAAAACCTCGGGTCAATTAAAAGGCTCGAGCAGAAGAAGAGCTCCTCGGCATGAAGTCCCAAAGCCTAACTCATTAGGCGGGACGGTGCCAAGCTTCAGGTTGTTGAAAACCGAGGCGGGAGTATCATCAGAAGACCTCGAGTCAATTAAAAGGCTCGAGGAGAAGAAGAACTCCTCGGCATGAAGTCCCAAAGCCTAACTCATTAGGCGGGACGGTGCCAAGCTCGGGTTATTTGAAAACCAGAGCAGGAGTATCATCAGAAGACCTCGGGTCAATTAAAAGGCTCGAGGAGAAGAAGAGCTCCTCGGCATGAAGTCCCAAAGCCTAACTCATTAGGCGGGACGGTGCCAGCTTCGGGTTGTTGAAAACCAGAGCAGGAGTATCATCAGAAGACCTCGGGTCAATTAAAAGGCTCGAGGAGAAGAAGAGCTCCTCGGCATGAAGTCCCAAAGCCTAACTCATTAGGCGGGACGGTGCCAAGCTCGGGTTATTTGAAAACCAGAGCAGGAGTATCATCAGAAGACCTCGGGTCAATTAAAAGGCTCGAGGAGAAGAAGAACTCCTCGGCATGAAGTCCCAAGCCTAACTCATTAGGCGGGACGGTGCCAGCTTCGGGTTATTTGAAAACCGAGGCGGGAGTATCATCGGAAGACCTCGGGTCAATTAAAAGGCTCGGCGAGAAGAAGAGCTCCTCGGCATGAAGTCCCAAGCCTAACTCATTAGGCGGGACGGTGCTAAGCTTCGGGTTGTTGAAAACCGAGGCGGGAGTATCATCGGAAGACCTCGGGTCAATTAAAAGGCTCGAGGAGAAGAAGAACTCCTCGGCATGAAGTCCCAAGCCTAACTCATTAGGCGGGGACGGTGCCAAGCTCAGGTTATTTGAAAACCGGAGCGGGAGTATCATCGGAAGATCTCGGGTCAATTAAAAGGCTCGGCGAGGAAGAAGAGCTCCTCGGCATGAAGTCCCAAGCCTAACTCATTAGGCGGGACGGTGCCAGCTTCGGGTTGTTGAAAACCGAGGCGGGAGTATCATCGAGAAGACCTCGGGTCGATTAAAAGGCTCGAGGAGAAGAAGAGCTCCTCGGCATGAAGTCCCAAGCCTAACTCATTAGGCGGGACGGTGCCAAGCTTCGGGTTGTTTGAAAACCGAGGCGGGAGTATCATCGGAAGGCGTTCGGTCAATTAAAAGGCCCGGGCAGGAGAAGTGAAGAAGAGCTCCTCGGCATGAAGTCCCAAAGCCTAACTCATTAGGCGGGACGGTGACAAGCTCGGGTTATTTGAAAACCGAGGCGGGAGTATCATCGAGAAGGCGTTGGGTCAATTAAAAGGCCGGCGGAGAAGTGAAGAAGAGCTCCTCGGCATGAAGTCCCAAAGCCTAACTCATTAGGCGGGACGGTGCCAAGCTTCGAGTTGTTGAAAACCGAGGCGGGAGTATCATCGGAAGGCGTTCAGGTCAATTAAAAGGCCGGCGGGAGAAGTGAAGAAGAGCTCCTCGGCATGAAGTCCCAAGCCTAACTCATTAGGCGGGGACGGTGCCAAGCTTCGGGTTATTTGAAAACCAGAGCAGGAGTATCATCAGAAGACGTTCCGGTCAATTAAAAGGCCCGAGCAGGAGAAGTGAAGAAGAGCTCCTCGGCATGAAGTCCCAAAGCATAACTCATTAGGCGGGACGGTGCCAAGCTTCGGGTTGTTTGAAAACCGAGGCGGGAGTATCATCGGAAGGCGTTCGGGTCGATTAAAAGGCCGGCGGAGAAGTGAAGAAGAGCTCCTCGGCATGAAGTCCCAAGCCTAACTCATTAGGCGGGACGGTGCCAAGCTCGGGTTGTTGAAAACCGAGGCGGGAGTATCATCGGAAAACCTCGGGTCAATTAAAAGGCTCGAGCGAGAAGAAGAGCTCCTCGGCATGAAGTCCCAAGCCTAACTCATTAGGCGGGACGGTGCCAAGCTTCGGGTTGTTGAAAACGAGGCGGGAGTATCATCGGAAGACCTCGGGTCAATTAAAAGGCTCGAGGAGAAGAAGAACTCCTCGGCATGAAGTCCCAAGCCTAACTCATTAGGCGGGGACGGTGCCAAGCTCGGGTTGTTTGAAAACCGAGGCGGGAGTATCATCGGAAGACGCTCGGGTCAATTAAAAGGCTCGAGGGAAGTGAAGAAGAGCTCCTCGGCATGAAGTCCCAAGCCTAACTCATTAGGCGGGACGGTGCCAAGCTCGGGTTGTTGAAAACCGAGGCGGGAGTATCATCGGAAGACGTTCGGGTCAATTAAAAGGCTCGAGCGAAGTGAAGAAGAGCTCCTCGGCAGAAGTCCCAAGCCTAACTCATTAGGCGGGACGGTGCCAGCTCGGGTTAGTTGAAAACCGAGGCGGGAGTATCATCGAGAAGACGCTCGGGTCAATTACAAGGCCGGCGGGAGAAGAATGAAGAGCTCCTCGGCATGAAGTCCCGAGCACTAACTCATTAGGCGGGACGGTGCCAAGCTCGGGTCATGTTGAAAACCGAGGCGGGAGTATCATCGGAAGCCTCGGGTCAATTAAAGGCCGGCGAGAAGTGAAGAAGCTCCTCGGCATGAAGTCCCAAAGCCTAACTCATTAGGCGGGGACGGTTGCCAAGCTTCAGGTTGTTGAAAACCAGGCGGGAGTATCATCGGAAGGCGTTCAGGTCAATTAAAAGGCCGGCGGGAGAAGTGAAGAAGAGCTCCTCGGCATGAAGTCCCAAGCCTAACTCATTAGGCGGGACGGTGCCAAGCTCGGGTTATTTGAAAACCAGAGCAGGAGTATCATCAGAAGACGTTCCGGTCAATTAAAAGGCCCGAGCAGGAGAAGTGAAGAAGAGCTCCTCGGCATGAAGTCCCAAAGCCTAACTCATTAGGCGGGACGGTGCTAAGCTTCGGGTTGTTGAAAACCGAGGCGGGAGTATCATCGGAAGACGCTCGGGTCAATTAAAGGCTCGGCGGAGAAGTGAAGAAGCTCCTCGGCATGAAGTCCCAAGCCTAACTCATTAGGCGGGACGGTGCCAAGCTTCGGGTTATTTGAAAACGAGGCGGGAGTATCATCGGAAGACCTCGGGTCGATTAAAAGGCTCGGCGGAAGAAGAAGCTCCTCGGCATGAAGTCCCAAGCCTAACTCATTAGGCGGGACGGTGCCAAGCTTCGGGTTGTTGAAAACCAGGCGGGAGTATCATCGGAAGACCTCGGGTCAATTAAAAGGCTCGAGGAGAAGAAGAAGCTCCTCGGCATGAAGTCCCAAGCCTAACTCATTAGGCGGGGACGGTGCCAAGCTCGGGTTGTTGAAAACCGAGGCGGGAGTATCATCGAAGACCTCGGGTCAATTAAAAGGCTCGAGGAGAAGAAGAGCTCCTCGGCATGAAGTCCCAAGCCTAACTCATTAGGTGGGACGGTGCTAAGCTTCGGGTTGTTGAAAACCGAGGCGGGAGTATCATCGAAGACGCTCGGGTCAATTAAAAGGCTCGAGTAGGAGAAGTGAAGAAGAACTCCTCGGCATGAAGTCCCAAGCCTAACTCATTAGGCGGGACGGTGCCAAGCTTCGGGTTGTTGAAAACCGAGGCGGGAGTATCATCAGAAGACGTTCCGGTCAATTAAAAGGCCCGAGCAGGAGAAGTGAAGAAGAGCTCCTCGGCATGAAGTCCCAAAGCCTAACTCATTAGGCGGGACGGTGCCAAGCTCGGGTTATTTGAAAACCAGAGCAGGAGTATCATCAGAAGACGTTCCGGTCAATTAAAAGGCCCGAGCAGGAGAAGTGAAGAAGAGCTCCTCGGCATGAAGTCCCAAAGCCTAACTCATTAGGCGGGACGGTGCCAAGCTTCAGGTTATTTGAAAACCAGGCGGGAGTATCATCGAGAAGGCGTTCGGTCAATTAAAAGGCCGGCGGAGAAGTGAAGAAGAGCTCCTTGGCGGAAGTCCCAAGCCTAAGTCATTAGGCGGGACGATGCTACGCTTAGGTCGATTGCGAGGCCGGCGGGAGTATAACAAGAAGGCAGCTTGGGTCGATTGCGGGCCCGGCGGGAGTAGAAAATCAGAAGACGTTCCGGTCAATTAAAATGCCCGAGCAAGAGAATTGAAGAAGAGCTCTTTGGCCAGAAATCCCAACGGGATGGCGCCATTGCTTGGGTCAATTGCAGGCTCGAGCAGGAGTATCAGCAAGCCTGGGTCAATTGCAGGCCCGGGCAGAAGTTCAAGAAGAACTCCTTGGCAAGAAGTCCCCAAAGTCTAAGTCATTAGGCGGGACGATGCCACACTTGGGTCAATTGCAGGCCCGAGCAGGAGTAACATCAGAAGACGCTGGGTCAATTGCGAGCCCGGCGGGAGTAGAAATCGAAGACGTTCGGTCAATTAAAAGGCCCGAGCGGGAGTATCGAGTAGCTCGGGTCAATTGCGAGGCCGGGCGGAAGATCGAGAAGAACTCCTTGGCCAGAAATCCCAACGGGATGGCGCCATGCTTGGGTCAATTGCAAGCCCGGCAGGGAGTATCGGCAAGCCTGGGTCAATTGCAGGCCCGGGCAGAAGATCAAGAAGAACTCCTTGGCCGGAAGTCCCAAGCCTAAAGTCCTAGGCGGGACTGTGCCACGCTTGGGTGAATGGCAGGCCCGAGCAGGAGTAACCTAACAAGATACTTTGGTCAATTGCAGGGCCGAGCAAAAGATCCCGAAGAACTCCTCGGCAGAAGTCCCAGCTGGACGGTGTCACGTTCACGTCAATTGGATGCCCGAGCGAAGTTCAGAAGGGCTCGGCGGTAGTAACTGCAGAAGACACCTCGGTCAATTGCACATCCGAGCAGGTTTTGCGGCAGAAGGAGCCTAGGTCCATTGCAGCCCCGAGCAGAAGAAGCTCATGAAGAATACCAAGGCCAGAAGTCCCCGCGTGACAGAGCCAAGCACAGCCAACTACAGGCCCGAGCAAGAAGAACGTGGGGAAGCGTAAAAGGCCGCGAGTTCGGCCCATCGTTACTGAGTTTTCAGTCTTGTCTCGCTTCACTCGAAAGACTAGAAACTGGGGGACTGGTGTTTGGGTAAAATATCGGACAGGAACCTCATGTGTGGGTCTGTCCCACTACCTTCAACACGTTGAGTTGGTGAGATTGTCTCACAGAAGTTTCTCTTTTCATTAGAAAGACTCCACAAAAAATTACATAAACACGCATTAGTAGTAGCTGTTTTGTATCTCAAATGTAAATTGATATTTTGTTAAAAAAAAAAAGAGAGAGTCTAAATTAATTTTTTAATCTATTATTGTTTGGGTAAAATATCGGACAGGAACCTCAAAGATCTTCCAGCTCGAGCCAGACACCCGAGGACAGCGTAGCCCGAGCATCCCTTCTGGTCAAAGCTAGTCAAGGTCGAGGAAATTCAGATATGCTCGAGCCCGAGCACTCCATCACCAGCTTGATATCGCCCCAGGTCAAAGCTGGTCAAGGTCAAGAGCTAAGCACTCCTTGCCTGCTCGAGGTCGTCCCTCAGGTCAAAGATGGTCAAGGTCGAGAGCTAAGCACTCCTTCCTTGCTCAAGCTCGTCCCGGGTCAAAGATGGTCAAGGTCGAGAGCCGAGCACATCTCTCCTGCTCGAAGGGATCCTCGAGCACAACTGGGCAAGACCCGACCCAAGGCAACCCGACCCATTTTTCAGAATCCTTGCACACCTTTAATGTCTGACCTGGGTCCCACATGGTGCGATGGAGATACTGTTGCTAATGGCTGGCACATGCTTCCAAGGTGTCATAATTCCTAGCGCACTTGCCGGACATGGTGATCTGGCCACGTGAATCGGGTTAAGGGGACAGCCGCTCATCCCTAGGGAATATTCCGCCAATCCCGGCTGTCAGAGGGACCCAGATACCACTAGCGTGGGAGTGGACAGCCTGGAAAGGGAAAGAGCGGGAAAAATGGAGTATAAAAGGAAACGAAGGAGAACGTTACAGTGGGGGGGGAAGAATGGAACCCGAAAAAGAGGTTGGCATTTCTAATTCACAGAGGTTGGATTCTCTAATTCACAGGTTCTTCCTTTTCTAATTTCTCTCACCTGATTTTCTCTGAAAAAACACCATACTTATCCAAAAAGGGGGGGCGAAATAATACCCCTTTCATCTTTCCAGCCTCCTCACTAGGGAGATACCAAAAGAAAACCCGATTCATCGACTTGAGCGTCGGAGGGTTTTTCGCGGACATGCCCGGCGACCCTAACCCGGTTCACGTGAGCACGGTCCGGGAGATCTCCGTTCTGAAGAAGACAACGGAACAAGACGAAGGAGGCAATCCTGCTCGAGCTTATCGCGAGCAGAAGGATTGAGGCACTGTTTGTATCCGCGAGCAGAAGTTTCAGACATTCCTGCTCGAGCTCTTGCAGGCACTGTTGGAAGGTTCAAAGCACTGTTGAGGCACGCGGGAAAAACCGCATCAACAATTATTTTTATTAAAATTCAAATTTGGGTGGCCAGTAAAATATATATATATATATATATACTTGAATTCAGTCAAACAAGACCCTGTCATTTTTCCCTTATTTTTTGGTTAAGTGCTTTAAAGTTTTTCTTTAATTAACAGTCAAAACATTTTTATTTAATTTTTATATTTTGAAAAAAATTCAAATACTATACTTAATTAATTACAGTAATAAACTCTTTTCTTTACCTCAAATAAAGCTCAAAGCTCTTCATCGTGTACTTGTGCTTAAGCGAAAATAAAGTTATTTATCTGAAGACCAAAAGACAGTGTATAAAATTACAATCAAATTTCAATTTTGTTCCGTTAAATGATTTAAAAAAATCTAACGTCCATTGCGAATTACTGTTATAAGTATCTTTTAATTTTTTTATCTAATACAAAGTGTACTTGTTTATTCGCTTTATCAATGTTCGTTAATTATATTTTTGCAAGAACATTTACGCTAACTTAGAAGAAAAAGGACTGAAGACTTTATTAGTTTATATTTGAAGTTCAAAAAATATGAAAATCCATTAATAATAAAAAAGGTAAAGTATCTATATTATTTAAAAAAAAATTAGAAGATTAAAAAATGAAATTTTAATTGATAATTTAGTATTCAACAAAAGTCAACATTATATTAAAAAAATAACATTTTAGTCTTTCTTTTTTCCTTTTTTTACTTCAATATGAGAAAGCGACATTTCATATTTTCATTAAGGCGCCCTTACATGGCTTTGGGCTGCCATGTTTGCCCCACGCACACAAGAGTAGGGATATGAAATAATAGTCAAACTCAAACAAACCATACACATATCTTAATTTCTAAATCATCTCTGAATAATAATAATAATTAACGTAATCACACTAAATTTTAATTTTCTAAAAAGAAAATGGGTAAAACAAATAGGAGTATATTTTGAAAAATTTAATAAAACTTGTGGTTTGCTAATCGTTCATAGTGTAAATATAAATATTTGATGAAACTGCAAATTAAAAATAATATTGATTATATTATTCTAAGAATTTATTTGGAAAAAAAGTTTAAGCACATGCACTTTTTTTTTTTATTGTAAGTACTGCTAAAATTTTACTAAAAGAAAAAGAATAGAAAGTAGTAAGATTACAAGCAAATCATAAAACTTTATATTTTGGAAAGTCTCAAGAGTCTTCATGTAGACTTTTGCAAATAGGGCAGACGGAACCTCCCATATAACATGAACAAGTAACACACATATTGGCCAAGATATCCGCAATGGAGTTACCTTCTCGGTAGCGATGACTACAATGAAATGGCATAGCACTAATTGTCTTCTTACAATTAAGCGCCATTGAATCCAAAGTCGCAATGGAGAATGAAAAATCTGTGCTCAAATGGCAAGTTAGAGCAGAAATAGAATCACTAATGGCAAGTAAGAGCCGAAATAGAATCACTCTTAAGCCCAATAAAATGCCAATCCATAGAATCAAGGGTGAAGATAGAATTTTATTTGGACAAAACCGACACAAGTAGGGAGTATGACTCAAAATTAAAAATTTAATTAAACAGATGTATTTTATATCAATTAACTAACGTGATAAAATTGTATGAAACGTGATTTTTTTTTTTTTTTTTTAGTTTGGCCTTTTAAGTTAGCCTATAACTATAAAAACAACTATACCTGTTACATTAATTCAAAAGAAATTAAAATAATATTGAGCGCAACAGAAAGAATTTTAACATAACAAATAATAAGTATGGCTTAGAAAGAGATTGAACACAACAAATTTCTAGGGTTTAAAAGCAAAACTTCCACAAGTTGTATTCATTTTAAGTAGTTGAATATGGTGCGGAAGCATTTCATTTTCAGTTGTTCTCATAGATCATATATGTCAACAAAGAGCAAATTCATTTAAGTCATTTAGCAAAAAGAATTTGAACGGAAATTCTTGAAGCATGGGTCTCCCTCAATTTGTTGGTGAAAAATAAAAGACGAGTAGGTAGTTAAGTTGATGTATTGAATGAAAGATTGAAGACAGTAAGATCATAAGGGGACAGTTAGTTGTAAGCTATTATTTCATTAAAATTTGCAAAAAGACAAGAAAAAATCTCACACGCATACAAAAAAAAATATGGTTGCCTGTCAGTTAATCAAAATTTATGTTGACAGCTGCGTTTAACTATGGCCAACTATCAGCCACTCGGCCTGTAAATTTTGACAGCTCCGTTTAACTATAGCCAACTATCGGCCCCTCGGCCACAGGCCGAGTGATTAGAGGGGAGAGGAGCTGTTCAGGGAGAGTAGCTATTCGACCTCTCATAAAAATATTTTGGAAAGATTTAATATTTTTTTAGTTGTATTACGATTAAGTGAAGGATAATCTTCTCCATTACTAAATGTGAGTGGATTAGGCATCCCTCGAATATTAGTGAGGGTTAAAGTTTAAGCAGGATTTCATAGAAATTAATGTATAATAGTCTTAGTAATAATCTGATTTGTAAATATCAATTAAAATATCATATCATACGAATTACAGTTTTGAGCAATAGTCTCACATTAAAAAAAAAAAAAAAAAAACTGTGGCCAACTATCATACATTGATATCCAATATGACAAACTATTCCCCGTGCAATTGGGTATATATTAATTTGCTAATTAGGTTTGAACCTAATTGATCTGTATGCTCTTTTAAGAATTTGTTAGAAAATTAGTTACTTTTAAGATATTGAGAAACCTTCTTAAAACCAAAAACTCTTTAATTGCCATGATTGAGGATTTTATTAGAAACATTCTACATAGTGAGTGCGGTCTCACACACACGTGTGTGTCTAGACAATTTTAAAATGTAAAGAGAGTTAAAATATAAGAAAAATATAAGTTCCAACGTACTAGTTTTGTATTTTAGTACATCAAAGTTATTATTATTATTTTTTTTTTCAATTTCATATGGATGATTTTAAAATGCAAACATATGCACCTGAGCAAGACACACACGTGTGTCTAGACAATTTTAAAATTTAGAAAGAGTTAAAATATAAGAAAAATATAAGTTCCAACATACTAATTTTTGTATTTTAGTGCATTAAAGTTGTTATTCTTCTTTTGTTTTTTTAATTTCTTATCGATAATTTTAAAATGCGAACATATGCACTTGAGCACGACACACACGCACACATATACACATATTTCAATATTTTAGTGAAGTGTGGGAACTCTCATAAAAAATGTACTGTATGGGTATAGTATTTTCTAATAAGAATATCTTCGTGTCATTAAAATACAAAAAAATAAAGATTTTAATATATTAAAAATATTTTTTTCTTATCTACTATTATATTGAAATTTATTTTTAAAATATTTTAATAACATCCTCACGTTATTATATGTTAGTGGCACTATATATTTCTATAACGTAGGCTAATCCTACACAAGTTTTTTTTCACAGTATTGAAGAGAGAAAATATAAAATCATATTATGTAAAATATTTTTCCACTTTTGTGAAAGTAAACTTAAATTGGGGCACTTGTTGCATAAACTTAAATGGTATTTGACCATATATTTAATTTGACGAATCGGTTTGGTTTTTCTCAGTTGCGATAATTTATTAGAGTTTGGTTTTGGAGTTCACAAATTCATTTTCTTCAGGTTTGGCATCATAAATATTATGGTATTTCTTTATCTAAAATGATCACGTCATTTATCATTTTATCATTTTTTAAAACTATATGACAATTGTAAATGAATTTGACATTCTTTTTCTGAAATTAGTCAACCTAATATTTGTTAGATACATTAGATTTGATTAAGGGCTGAGCCAACAATTTAACTAGTGGCACATCAAATTCTGATAAGTATCAAAACTTGACGAAGCATATATTACTAAATTAGGGTGTTGCTAAGTTACTAGTTGTTTAATTTTTCTTTTCAGATGATGGTATCAATAATCCTCTTTTATTTAGTGAAAATGGCGGTATCATCATAAGCTCATTTTTTCACCACTCATTATATTCAAAAGAAAATCAATTTTAGAAAAAAAACAATAATTTGAAGAACTAAAAATAAAAAGTTTAAAATACACTATATTTATATATAAAATAATTCTCTAATGAGGAGATTCTTATTTTAATAAAATAAAGTGTTATTGAAACATAAAAAATATAGATTTCAACACATTAACAAATAAAAAGAACAATATCTAATATATTGAAGTTTAGATATTTTTTTAATATTTTAATAATATCATGCTTATTAGAAAATAACTATATATATATAGTGTAATTTTGCAATAAGGAATTACTTGGAACAAGCTATATTTTTCAATACATTGTACTGTGGTGTATTTATTTTTTTTACCTTTTCATTACTTTACACACACACTAGAGTAATGTTCCAATGAGAGGGATCTCCTAAAAGATAACGAAAACACATAATTCACTACACTAAATAAAACACATTGCATTAAAGTAATGAATCTCTTATTAAATAATGACTCATACATTGAGTTTTCAATCAGGAATCCCTAGGAATGGCACCAGGGTGGATATTATGTGGGGATGCCAATACTCGTACCTATACCCATTTGATAGTAAATATTTCTGTTATTGACCTGTACCCGTACAAGTTTTGAAACGGTATAAATCGGGTATATCTCGTTAAAAAATATAGATACTCGTCCCCTTCCTTTATCCCCTATATCCCCTTTTAATTTTATGATTGGTACTTCAATTTATATATTATTAAATTGAAATACTAAATCTGTTTAAATAAATGAAAATTATAAAAATTGTTAAATAGTTGGAATAATAATGTGATGAGATGGCTAATACAGTTTAGAACATAAAATCCAATTAAATTGAAAAAAAAAAACTTACCAAGTACATAAATAAATTAACTATAAAAATATGGACCATCTTTAACTATTTTGAAAAGAAATTCGGTAATTGTTGATTATATTAAAGTTAGGGATGAGTTAAAAGATTAAAAAAAAATACACACACATATATTTTAATACACTACAGGACAAAACATATCGCAGTGCAGTCATTATTTTTCTATCTGTTAGCTTATCATTAAATTTAATATAGTTAGATATCCATAATTGAAATATTTATATATATACTGGCAAAGCTATATGTTAGTTAGGGCGGACTATAGCCCATCCAAATTTTTGAAAAATTTACAAAAATACTATATGCAAAGTTTACAAAATTGCCACTATTTTATTTATAATTGTATTAATTTATTAATTTACAACTTTGTTATTGATATAAATAAATAATTAAATAAGAACTTTCTTTCTTCGCTTCTTTAATTCTTCATCTTCTTCTTAATAAGAATAGATAATAAATTTATTTTTTTGTTCAATCAATTATAATATATTTATTAATTGTAAAGTAGTAAACACTAAAGATTATATTATTTAATTCTTGTTCCATTTTCGTTGTGTAAGATTATAATTTAGCCATTGAATTCTAACACTCAAATTTTTAAATTGAGTATTGACATATTACAGAAAGAGCATTTGAACTTGTTTATTGATAAAGATAGATCATAGATTTGATCCAATACATTACATATAATATTAATTTGTTAATTAAACTTATTAGTTGGATGCTGTATAGTGTCAGTGTGTCATAGTGACGAACTGATGGTTGTATGACTTTATCAGTGAATCTATGATTGCTTGTTTTAACTTCTTTTATGTTTATCTCATGTTTCAACTGAAATAACTTAACAAGCATGGACACTACTTCAAAATAAGATGAAAAATGAGTTACTAAGATTGAAAAGGAATTTGTAGACATCATTAATTCAAATTCAATAATAGATTAATTTAATTCTCGAAAGTATGGTAATACACAACTCAAATAGTATTTAACTGTAATTGAATTACTGTTTGGATATGATATATTTTCTTATGTATTAATGAATTTTTTTAAATTTATATTTTTAATTGAGATAATAATTGGACTTGCAAAATATTTAGCCCACCCAAAAAAAATTTTCTAGCTTCGCATATGTGTGTGTCATCTAAAGAAAGGCATGCGACATCCCTGCTTTTTAAAGGAAAAACTCTTCTATGGGAAAAAGAAAGATTCTTTTGCCAAATTACAATCTTGTGTCTCAAATACTTTGTTCCCAATATATTTCGATGTTGTTCCCTTCCTTGTAGTCTGTAGCTTTTAACTTTCCTCACTGCCTCTTAGTTGAGTAAAGCCTTCTAGCTTCTTTTTTTCCCTAGTACGCGCAATGTATGCTTTCTAGGGTTATTAATTCTTCCCTACGGGTCTCTCTTAAAGGCTTTGAATAAAAGTGTGTATATCTTATATATATATATATATATACGGGGAATTGACATAAATAGCCACCCTTAATTTTTAAATTTCAAAATTAACCATTCACTTTATATTCTATCAAATATAGCTAAACAAAATTCATATATCCTAAATTACCATCGATATTTAATTTTTATTCCCTTTGACATTCATCGTTCCTGTAAACTTCATCGTCCTACAAACTTCATTTTCCCTACAACCAAAAACCAGAGGCACGATTAACTAGCAGCCAGCACACCACACATTCACATCCAACTGTATTTTTACCCGGCCGCTTCTTCATTAAGTCCAACCGTAAAAATTGGTAAGCTAATATAATTCTATTAAATATTTTTATAACTGTTATGAATTTCTGTGGTGTATTCTGCAAATGAAATGTTAAAAATATGTGAAGAAACGTTTGTTGTTCATGTGCCGCTAAGCATTTTAGGGTTATGTTTTTTGTGTGTTTTTTGTGTGACAAACATCCTGTCTCACTAAGTTTGGTGCGACAGGCAGCCTTTCTTACCTAATGTCTATGCAATAGACACCCTGTCGCACCTAGTACACCATGTCGTACCTAGTAGTTTTAATATATTTTATTTTTAGTGATTATGCTTTCTACAGTATAATAAATTTATTTTCTTTAATCATGTCAGGATTAATAGACTTAGTTGTACTTGAACTGTGTTATAATGGTTGGTGCGAGACATCGGCAGATGGTTGGATGGATTATGTGAATGCTAAGAATACAGCATTTTTTGTTCGAAAAGATTGTATGTTTCCTAAGTTTTTATCAAGAATATACGAGGTTTTACAGATAAATCCTAATGAATATAATATCACAATAAAGACAACATTGAGGTCTAATAACATAACCCATCGTGTATGTTCACTACCCATGGACATATGTAATGATGAAATGGTGAAGGTTGTATTACATTTAGTCTCTGATATGGCCAACTGTGGATGTATTCCTATATTTGTTAATACCACATCTCCTAGAGTTCCAAGCCAAGATGTTCAAGATGTTGAGGCACTTGTAGAATCAGTCTCTGTCCCAGATGTTGAAGAAGAGGTATTACCAAGGACAACATCGTTGCAGTAACATTACTCTCCAGTCCACGACAATAATGATACTATTGATGATAATGGCATTGCATTACCTGATGTTGGAGAAGAGATGTTACCACTAGAAACATCTTTAGAGCAACATTACTCTCCATTCCACAACAATTATTTCTGTGAAAATGGTGAACCTATTAATAACATGGGCAACACAGAAGCAAATGATATTCGTGTGGAGGTGTATAATAGTACGAGGGCTACTCACCACAGTAGTCCAATTCATGATAGGGGTGTTGATCCTTTTGATATTCTTTTTAATAATGAGAATGAGCGTCAAGATGATATTGCTGCTAATAGCAGGAACAGTCGATTTACTACTCCAATAGACCGTTCGATGATGACAGTAGTTGACCCTCTTATAAGTCTTGCTCTAGTTATGCCATCAAACTTGTTTGCTCCAGACTTTGCTAGAAGTTATAATTTAGATGATATTAGTGTGGGTAAACATTATAATATTTCACTTATAATTTTTCCATCTGGATTACGCTTTCTGTCTCGATTAAGCGATGGAGAAGCGATGAAGAGATATCGTAAATCACTCACGACGAACTGTGAGAAAGAATTTTGGCCAGAAAGATTTGGACAAGAGAAGATGAGAGGGGCATTTTTGTCCTAAAACTTTATGTTTGGCTAATTATGATAGCTAAAATTTCCGAAAGCTGTTTGTGAAAAATAAAAATTATTTGAGGTTATTTATGACAATTTCCCTATACACACACACACACACACATATATATATATATAGAAAGAGAGAGAGAGAGAGAGAGAAATATTCCAATCAGAAAATCTCTAACTTTATTAAAATTATGGATAGGTTAAAAGAAAATGTACACACACACACACATATATATATATATATATATATATATAGAGAGAGAGAGAGAGAGACGTTCCAATCAGGGAATCCCTAACTTTATTAAAATCAGAGATAAGTTAAAAGAAAAAAAATATATAAACTCTAATGTATTACTATATTTTGTCCTGTAATATATTGAAATTTATGGATTTTTTAATCTTTTAATTTATCCTAACTTTAATAAAGTCATGGATTCTTTATTGAAATCTCAATATATATATATATATATATAGTGGAGAGAGAGAGGGAAAGAGCTACAGACAAGCACGCGCACGTGTATTTTCATATTTAGCCATTTGGAATAAGTGATAACACTCCGTTAGATTATAATGATGTGCATGGCTCTTCTTACATTTTTTATACTTTGTCTAGACAAGAGTTCATTTATCTTGTTCAAAGAGACAATTTAACACAATTTTTTTTTTTTTGGTTGAAAAAGACCATTTCAGGTAGCATTTATATATTATAATAATTAACTTTTTTTGCCCAATGGATTAGGCAGGCCCTCTTAATAAATTAACTTCAGGCTAGGGTATCAAATGGCTGTTTATTGGGGCTGTAGCTAATTAAATTAGCTGAAGAGGAAAATCTTTAATTGGGTGCTGTATTTCTTGGAAATAAATAGTAAGGGACAATTGTGTAATGCCATGATGCCATGCATTTCTAAAATTATTTTGAGAGCTTGAGAAAACAAATCCCACATATTCTTCTCTATGCTCATCAAACACTCTCCACTCATCAACATTTTCACTCCCATCTCTCTGTTCCTTCTCCACCAAATGGCTACCGTTGCTGCCGCCGCTGCCGTTGCCGTCAACACCACAACCACCGTGGCACTGCTGACTATAAACCCTCTATATTGGCTTGTGAACCACCCAAAAATCCTCAACTTTTCATGGATTCAAGGGGAGACTCTAGGCTCCTCTCCACAATTCCTCACACTCACTATCCTCTCTTATCTCTCTCTCACTTTCTTCCTCTACCAAGTCCCTATCATCTCCCTCGAATCCCACCTCCGGCGTCGGATCACTGTCCTCCATAACCTCTTCCTCATTATTGCATCCTTAATCATGGCCCTCGGTTCCTCTCTCTCCATTATCTCCCGTTCACCAACCATACACTACATCATTTGTTTCCCTTCAAATACCAAACCAAACGGACCTCTCTTCTTCTGGGGATACATGTTCTACCTTTCCAAGATTTATGAATATGTTGATACCCTTCTGATCCTGGTGAGCAACCCCATCAGACGTCTCTCATTCCTCCACGTGTACCACCACGCAACAGTTGTGATCATGTGTTATTTAGGGGTACACTATACACAATCAGCCTTACCATTGGTGGTTGTCACCAATTGCTTGGTGCATGTTTTCATGTACTTCTACTACTTATTATGTGCATTAGGGTTTAAGCCAAAGTGGAAAAGGCTTGTCACAGATTGCCAAATACTTCAGTTTCTCTCAAGCTTTGTGATATTCAGCTTGATTTTTGGGTACCATTTCACCACTTCAGGCTGTGCAGGCATTAGGGCTTGTTGCTTCTCTGCTACATTCATCATCACACTTTTGTATTTGTTCATTGATTTCCACTCCAAAAATTACTCAGCAAAAGCAGGTACTAAGAATCAAATCAAGAAAGCATAAAATTTCACAAATGGGTGGCTTGTTAATTTAGTTGCTCAATTAATATTTTTCATTTTATTAAATGTCCTACGAGATTGGGCGCTTGCATTTATTAATTTCTGGGTTTCCTATAGCTGGATGGATATGTAGTCCTTTATTTCTCTGTTTGTTTGGTCAAAAATTATAAATTTGTATTTATAGTTTATCTCTCGTATAGCAGCCATTTGAAACGTTTGTCAGCGACACATTATTTTACTCAACAAAAGTTGTGGTTGAGTTGATAAAGTAATGGTCCCAACAATTTATTTGAAATATTTGTTGTTTCTCTCTTTAAAGGTCCTAATTGTTGCTAGTAGATCAAATAATAGAATTTTTTTTTAGTAGTGTTTCATTTAATAACTACCTATTTTAAGTGTAATATTTGTCTCTAATTAATGAGCTACACACAGACATTGAATATTATTATGATCCACTGTACAACAAAGTTGAGTTGCTAGGTAGAGAAGAATTATTGAATCAATAATGTACGTAATATGGACTTTCAAATAACTTCAGGGATATAGACTTCTATATCGTGGCCTGAGGGAACTTGGCCCTTATGTCGAAAAAAAGAAAAGAGTCATAAATGAAAATTTATTGGCCTCCAAATTACGTTTACAGATTTTTTATTTTGGCTTCTCAGTTTATGATATCTTCATTCTTTTTTTTTTAACAACGGACTGTTACATTACCGAAATGTGCATTATCATCTCCTTGCTGTCAAAGCCTCTCCACATACAAAAATGGCGAATATAGTTTTACATTGACAGCTACACTTCTAAAGTCCTGCCATTGAAATTGAAGTCTCATCTTAACATTTCTTTTCTTTTTCTTTTTCTTTTTTTTTTTAACATTGATAGAGTCACTTGGTTCTAGGGCATAGTCAGAAAATTGGTTCACAAGATGCATGCTGAATAAGAAATAAAAAAATTTAATAAAAAGATTATAAAAAATGGAAAGATAAACAAATTTTATAAGGCAAAGTAGTAAAAAATGTTATAATTATTTTTTTTTTATAGATAATGTATGTCTCCTCAGTGGAAAAGAAAAATAAATTAATGGAGCCAATTATATATGTGAACTCTTATTAGAAGAGTTTTGTTTACCCTTCGAGATTTTGTTATTGCTGTTATTGTAAGAAAATTTTAAAATACCTAAGCATGAAAAAAAAATGACCATAATAGTATAAATCAATATATCCATAAGAATAAATGGAAATTATATTCATGAATGGTATATTATTATTTGTATGCGACATTTCCAATGTCAAAACTTAATTAGTATTTCAAAAACAGGAACATTTATTTCAGCCAAAGTAGCTACACACAATCAATTTAGGACAGAAGACTAAAAAGAAAAGCTAACTGCATGACCAGAAGCATGAGCTTCTTACAAAAGATTTCACTGCACCAATAAATAAGTACAATAATGATTTTCTTACTTCGAGAAAACTGTTCGATTAAATGTTGGTAGCCAGATGCAGCTGCTTTACTGTAATTTTTTATTGATCAAATTTGACTGATGAGGCTGCATTTTATGGCTACTCATGTTAATTTATTAGACAACTGTTTCTCTAGCCAGTAATACAGCAGAATAAATCTGAAGAAACTGGTGAAGAGAATCAAGGAGTAGCAGGAGATTACCATGTAAACCACAATTGATGTCATGATGTGAAATCTATAAAATATCCAAATTTCTCACGCTCGTGAGAATTCGAATTTCTAGGACGGAGATTTCTTAATTTCTGGAAAAAGCGGTGCCCAACCCTTTTCGAATTTTGAAAAGGAAGTCGCACACTTTGAAGAAGGAACAAAAAAAAAAGGAGAGAGCGAGGAAAACGGTACCGAATTAATGCCGCACAATAGGATAGAGAGAAATGATACCGAGTTAACGTTGCACAGTTTGACGTAAAGGTAAAATAAATATTATTTTAATTAAAAACATGAAACTAATGAATAGAAGGTTTTATTTCTTCCTCAGTATTTATTATTCAATTCTTCTCTTCATTTTGAGAGAGAAAAATCAAAAGTTTAATTAAGAATTTTAAACTGTTGTGTGATTAATGATTTGAAAAGTTGAGTATATTGAGATTTTGGAAAATGAGCTAAAATATTATAATACTTGTAATTCTTATTTCACTAGTAAAATATTTTTCTTTTGTCTTTACCCGTGAACATAAGCTAAAAAATCGAACCATGTAATTTCTAGTGTTCTCTGTGTTTGCTTGTATTTTATTTTTCTTCAATCTCATTTTAGTTGAGATCCTACTCCGCCCAATAATTTTCTAATAGTGGTGTCAAAGCCTAGTTGCATATTTTGGAATCAAGATACGATTTACTTAAACAATATTATTCACATATATGATATTATTTAAGTATACATTACTATTTATGTATATGATACTATTAACACATATGGTATTGTTCCTGTATGCGGTGATTATTCACATATATAGTTATTATTCACGTGGAACGATGAGAGCCAATCTTAGCAAAGACAGTTCGTGGTGAAAGTAATAGCGGCAAAACACGAAATTGAAAAGCTTAATGAAAACAATTTTTCATTGTAGAAAATGAAGATAAAGGCTATTTTGAGGAAAAATATTGCTTGGCAGTAATTGGAGAAAGGCTCAGGGAGATAACTAATGATGCCAAGTGGAACGAGATGGACAATGATGTGATTGCTGATCTACATTTAACATTGGCTAATGAAGATTTATCAAGTATAAAGAAGAAAATGACAGTAAAAGAAATATAAGATACTCTCACAAAATTATACAAGGCCAAATCACTACACAATAAGATCTTCTTAAAGAATCTTCAAATGGCGGAATCTACATTAGTGACCGACCATATCAACAATTAATAAACTCTATTTTTGTAACTCATAACCTTGGGTCATAAAATAGAGAAAAATGAACTTGTGGAGCTTCTACTTCAAAATCTAACAAATTCGTATGATCAACTCATCATCAATTTTGACAAACAACAACCTAACGAATAGTCTACTCTTCTATAATGTTGTAGCCTCTGTATTAAATAAAGAGAGTAGGCAGAAGAATAAGGAAAATACACAAGCGAGTTAACAGCAAGCAAAAGTGTTATCGGTGACGAGAGATAGATCAATTGAACGCGGCTCTAGTGGGAGTCACAATCATAGTAGATCAAAATAAAAAAGTAAGAAGAATGTCAAATGCTACAATTATAGGAAGAAAGTGCACGTCAAGAAAAAATGTTGAAGCAATCAAATGAGTAGAAAGGGTAAAGCTGAGTCATCAAATGCTTAGAGTTGTGTAGCAAATACTTCTGATGATGGCGAAATTATATATAGTAAAGCAACAACTGTTGCAAAAGGCAGAAAGCGATTAGCTGATATCTGACTTATAGATTCAGGAGCAACAGTGCACATAACCTCTTAAAGAGAGTGGTTTCATATATACGAACCTATCTCATGAGGATCTATATATATAGGTGATGACCATACCTTGGAGATCGTTGGTATTGGTATTGTCAAAATAAAAATTTCTAATGGTACAGCTCGCATAATTCATGATGTATGACATTTTAAAGGCCTGAAGAAGAATCTATTATCTTTAGGATAAATAGATAGTCTTGAGTGTAAAACTCATATGAAAAATGGGATCATGGAGATTTTCACAAGTGCACTTGTATTGATAAAGGCAAAAAAGATATATGCTAATCTATTAATGCTTCAAGGGACAGGAAGTTGATGTGTATGTCGCATCAAACGGAGAAGAATCGGCGATGATATGGCATTTCAGACATGGCCATATGTCAGATTAAGTTTTGGAGATTCTCTCTGAGCGAAAACTATTTTTAGGGCTCAAATCGATAAAATTATCATTTTATGTGCATTATGTTACAAGTAGCAACATAGATTTAAGTTTAGCAAATCTAACGCTAGAAGTAAAAACATCCAAGACATAGTCATCGAGGAGGAAAAAGCAGTGAAGCTAAGGAGTGAGTAGAGCAATGGGGCAAAGCAGAAAGAAAAAGGGGGCTTGCTAGTGGTGTGTCTACTCCTAAAAAGGGGAGGGACCAAGTTGCTCCCTATAACCCCTACCAGAGGATTCCCCAGCTGCGAGTGGCTCCCCCTCCACTTCGCAAGTCCCCAGACTGGGAACGTAGAGAATATCGGCACTACAACGGCAACCCGCCTCGCAACCTCCCCTGCAAACCGGTCTATGCAGAACAACAACAGAGCTGACCGCCCATTGCCCCCACACTCGGGAAACTTTTCCCGAGATAGGGCGGTGCAGATGGTTGATCAGAACCCCGCCTACAGACAGTACACCCCGTTGAAGGTGTCACTTAATGAGATGTTTCAGGTTATTGAGGAGCGAGGGCTGTTATGTTCCCCGACGCCAATGTCCAAGCCAGAAAACAAGAGGGACAGAAGCCGGTTCTGCCGATTCCACGGCGATTATGGCCATGCGACATCGCAATACCGTGACTTTAAAAACCTAGTGGAGGACTTGGTCAAAAACCGGTACTTGAATGAGTTCATCGAAGGGGGTCGAGCAGCAGCGAGCAGGGGAAGGTCAGGCATGCGACATGGACCGCGAGCCACCTACCGTGAGAGTAATAACATGAGGGTCCACGATGGCAGGAAATTCAAACAGGGCTCAGAAAAACTACAGCAGATACACCTCTGCCATCATGTGGACAGAGGGGGACGAGGAAGGAGTCTTGTACCCCACGAGGATGCCTTGGTGATAAGGACGGATGTCGCCAATAGAGAGCTCAACAGGATGTTGGTGGACTTAGGGAGCTCGGTGGACATTCTCTTTACATCCACTCTCGACGATATGGGGATAGTGGATGTGAGGCTTGAGCAGACGAGCACCTCTTTAAAGGGATTCGGTGGGGGGAGGCTAACCCCCTTGGGGATTGTTAACTTGCCAGTGACTATGGGCTCAAGGTCCTTCGAGAAGAACATGATGTTGGATTTCATGGTTGTAGACGAAGTCAGCCCTTACCAGGCCATATTAGGAAGGCCTTTCATGAGGATCAGCCAGTCAGTGATGTCCACCCACTACCTAGCTCTGAAGTATCGCGTAAATAGAGCGGTGGGAGTTGTCAAGGGCGATCAAAGGATCGCGAGGAGCTGCTATGCCACAGCAGCAAAGGAAGCGATGCAGGTGACGTCGCTAGATGCGAGGGGTGAATCCAAAAAGGGGAGGCAGGAGCTTGCTGAAGAATTGGATGAGATTTTGATAAGACTAGAAGACTAGGAAAAGAAAGTCAGGATCGGCTCGGGAATTAGCGAGCAGCTGAAAAAAAGTCTGGTCGAGTGCTTGCAAGCACATACCGATGTGTTCACCTGGACGCATGAGGATATGTCGGGTATTGATCCGAAGGTGGCATGCCACAGGTTGGAAATAAGGAAAGACACAAAGCCAGTAAGGCAGAAGAGAAGGTGCGCCAACCAGGAGAGGTACGAAGCCATGAATAGCAAGGTGGAGAAGCTGCTGAAGGTAGGATTCATAAGGGAAGTCAACTACCTTGAATGGATCTCGAACAAAGTATTGGTAGGGAAGGTGAGTGGGAAATGGAGAATGTGCGTAGACTTCACGGACCTGAACAACGCTTGTCCAAAGAACAGCTTCCCATTGCCAAAAATATATCAGTTGGTTGACTCCACAGCAGGACACGGGCTGTTCAGCTTCATGGATTCCTTCTCTAGTTACAACTAAATCCCCATGTACAAGCCAGACGAGGAGTGCACGGCCTTCATCA
Source organism: Murraya koenigii (assembly GCA_025617385.1). Taxonomy (NCBI): domain Eukaryota; kingdom Viridiplantae; phylum Streptophyta; class Magnoliopsida; order Sapindales; family Rutaceae; genus Murraya; species Murraya koenigii. The sequence continues at coordinate 14,513,366 of CM046812.1, forward strand.
CTAATTAGGGCCTATTCTGCTACAAGGTCATGCCATTCGGTCTGAAGAATGCAGGGGTAACGTACCAGAGATTGGTGAACAAGATTTTCAAGCCGCTGATTGGCTGCATAATGGAAGTTTATGTGGACGACATGATCACCAAGTCCAAAGACACGGAGGAACATGTGAATCATTTGGAAGAGACCTTCGCGCTCTTGAGGGAAGTGTGCCTTTGGGGTGGGTTCTGGAAAATTCCTGGGTTTCATGGTCAGTAACAGTGGTATTGAGGTCAATCCGGAGAAGATAAGAGTGGTGATAGACATAAAGTCCCCACGCACTCTCAAGGAGATACAAAGCCTTACGGGTAAGCTGGCATCCTTCAACAGATTCATCTCTCGAGCAATGGACAAATGTCGTGTTTTCTTCCAAGAGATGAGAAAAGGGAGAAAGACGAAGTGGACACCAGAGTGTGAAGCGGCGTTCCAACAGCTGAAGGAGTACTTACTGAAAGCCCTGTTGCTATCAACATCGCGAGCAATGGAGGTTCTGTACTTATATTTGGAGGTGTCGTAATGGGTAACGAGCTCGGTCTTGATAAGGAAAGAATCGGGGGTGCAACACCCCGTATATTATTCGAGTAGAACTTTATTGGAGGCAGAGACCCGATATCCACCGGCGGAAAAGTGGGCACTCGTATTGGTAACGGCAGCCCGGAAGCTAAGGCCTTATTTCTAAGCACAATTGATAGCGGTCTTGACGAACCAGCCGCTCAGATAGATCATGCACAAACCGGAGACTTCAGGCGGACTGGTAAAATGGTCGATAGAGCTCAGCGAGTTTGATATCAGCTACCAGCCCCGAACAACAATAAGAGGACAAGCCCTGGCAGACTTTGTTGTCGAGTGCACAGAGTCAAACAAAGGAACAGACAACGACCAAGAAGCGAGCTCCCTACTCCAAGCGAGGTGTGGACGGTTACAGTGGACGGATCATGTGGGGACCAATGAACAGGAGCATGAGTAGTACTTTTTAGTCCGGAGGGGGCGGAGATGCAATATGCCATGAAACTTGAATTTAAGGCCACCAATAACCTGGCGGAGTACGAGGCTGTAATTGCGGGACTGAAGCTCGCTTCATTAGTGAAGGCTGAAGAAGTAAAGCTCCGGACAGACTTTGAAATGGTGGCAAACCACCTCAACGAAAGCTTTCGGGCAAAAGGCAAGAAAATGGAGGCTTACCTTCAAAAGGTGAAGCAGTCGATTGAAAAGTTTCGAGCAGTAGAGGTAGAACAGATTGCTAGCGAAGAGAACTTACGAGCTGATATGATAGCACGGATGGCCATTGTATCTGACCCCAAGATACCTAAGTCTATTCCGGTGGAGATCAGATCCTGCTCGAGTATCGAGCAGGAGGACGAAGTATTAAGCTTGTCCTCAAGCAGCTCCTGAATGGATCCGATTATCTCTTATCTCAAGGAAGGAATATTTCCTATCGACAAGAAGCAGGCGAAGAAGCTGAGATGTCAAGCGGCAAGGTATACGTTGATCGACGGGGTATTGTACAGGCGAGGATACACCCTGCTGGTGTTACGCTGTTTGGATAAGAAGGAGGCAGATTACGTCCTCAGAGAGATACATAAAGGGATTTGCAGTAACCACTCTGGCGCAAGATCTCTGGCCTTTAAAGCCCTAAGGCAGGGATACTTCTGGCCTCGGATGCACCAGGACGCGTAGGAAAAGACCAAGAGCTGTAAGAATTGTCAAAGCTTCACCAACCATATAGCTTATCCTCCAGAGAACCTCACCGTGATGAACTTACCGTGGCCATTTGCCCAATGGGGGATTGATCTAGTCGGACCGCTGCCAAAGGGAAGAGCGTCTGTAACACACGCTGTTGTGGCAATTGACTATTTCACCAAATGGGTTGAAGTGGAGGCCTTAAACAGTATCACAAAAAACAAAACCACTGAATTTATTTGGAAAAATATGATTTGCAGGTATGGGATTCCCCACGCATTGGTCATAGACAACGAGAGGCAGTTCGATAACAATAAGTTCAAAGACTTCTGCAAAAGTATGGGGATAGAACTGAAGTTCTGGTTGCCATCACACCCGCAGGCAAATAGGCAAGTGGAGGCCGCGAGTAAGACTATAAAGCGACTCCTGAAGACCAGACTAGGCGAGCAGAAGGGAGTATGAGTCGACGAGCTGCCTGGCGTGTTATGGGCCTACAACAAAACCACCACGGGGGAGACTTTGTTTCCCTTGGCCTTCGGACATGAAGCAGTGATCCCAGCAGAGATAAGAATGGGCACGCATCGGACGAAGCACTTCGATGAGGGGCAGAACGACAAGCTAATGTGCGCGAATTTAGATCTACTGGAGGAAAAAGGGGAAAGGTCGGCAAGGAAGATGGCATAATACCAACAGAGGGAAGCCCACTACTACAACCAGAACGTGCACATCCGCCGATTCCATGTAGGAGACTAGGTACTTAGAATAGTAAACCAAAGCACAAAGGATCCAAGGCAATGGGTGTTGGGCCCAAACTGGGAAGGTCCCTACAGGGTCTCACAAGTAGTCGGTCCGGGGGCATACAGGCTAACTCATCCGGATGGACGAGAAGTTAAAAGGCCATGGAATGTACAGCATTTGGTGAAATATTTTCAGTAAGTTCCTTTGTATTACATGCATTAATGCCCAAGTTCCTTCACACTAGACGGTGCATACTAATACTTTATGAAAGTGAACAAATGCAAAGGCCGAAAGTCTCAAAGCCTAACTTAAAGAGAGACGGTGCTGAGCATGAGCCAAATGAAGGCTCGAGCAGAATAAGCTCAAGAACGAATGCAAAGGTCGGAAGTCTCAAAGCCTAACTTAAGGCGAGACGGTGCCAAGTATGAGCCAAGTGAAGGCTTGAGTAGAATAAGCTCAAGAACGAATGCAAAGGCCGGAAGTCTCAAAGCCTTACTTAAGGCGAGACGGTGCCAAGCATGAACCAAGTGAAGGCTCGAGCAGAATAAGCTCAAGAATGAATGCGAAGGCCGAAACCCTCAAAGCCTGACTTGAGGCGAGACGGAGCCAAGCATAAGCCAAATAAAGGCTCAAGCAGAAGAAAGCCGTGCAGAAGAGCAAAAGCTGTAAGACTCAAAGCCTGAGCTCAAGGTGTGACGGAGTCAGAAAGGCTCGAGCTATATGAACCCATAAATGAAGCTAAAGACCGAAGCCACAAAGTCTAACTGTGGGCAAGGCAAAGAGGCAGGCACAGCCAAAATGAGCTCGAGCACAATAAGCTCATGCAGAAAGATATCGCGGCCTCAGACTTAAAGTCTGTCTAGGTTGAAGTAAGACAACCAAATCCGTAAGGGGTTAGTCCAATTAGCCATATTTTGGCAAGACGAACAGAGGCAAACCATAGCCAAGGTTATGTTGGAAATGCCTAAAGTCCGCTAAAAATCTACTCCACAGAGAATTGTAGAACAAATTAAGAGTGCAAAGGCAAAGTAAGAAACATATGTTCTTTATTTTATCACCAAGATCACAAAGTACAAAAAAAAAAAAGTACAATAAAGCCATTTAAGTGGCCGGAGCAGTAGGGCTAGCAGTAGGGGCTGGGGCCTCGGAAAACGGGACAGCTTGAGGATCGGCGGAAGCAGCAGCGGGGGTCTCGGCAGTTGAAAGAGCAGCTTCCACTTCTACCTAAGCAGGAGGATTCCTTGGTTCCTAAGTTTGGGCATCATGCTCGCTCATGTAAGCATCCACACCCGCCTCGAGCTTGGACATATCCAGCTCGGGGTATTCCTTGCCCAAGACAAACATGATGCACCTATAGCTGAAGATTACCCCCTTGTTGTACTCCTCCGCGAGCTGACTCTCTAGGGAGTCTACCTTATGTTGGAGACGAGAAGCTTCCGCCTCTAGAGTCCTCTCAAAGGCAGACCTCTGCACGTTGAGGTGTTTTCGGGCATTCACCAGCTTTTCCCAGACCATGGACAGCTCTCTCTTAAGTTAGAGTGCCTTGGACTCAGCCAAAGCTGCCTTCTCCTCAAAGGTGGAGATTTCAGTGCGAAGCTTGGTCGCTTCCTCCTCCTTCTGTTCGAGCGTCTGCCTCAAGCCCTGATTTTTGGCCTAGATCTTCCTCTTAAAATTCATGGCCTTAGTCTTGAAGGCAGTGGCGGCAGTCGTAGCATGATATGAAAGGCGCTGGAACTGTTGGCCAGCTCACTAAGATTGGAAGCCTCCAACTCCTCTACAAGGTTCTCCCCCATGTGCCTAGCAAAATTCCTGACATAAGAGTCGGCAACATCGGGTTGCTGCTGCTCCTGAAAGCGCCCAAATCGAGACATGGGTGGGAAAACAGTTCTCGAACCCCTCTGGGGTGCTCCTTCTGCTGCTCGTTCACCCTCCCGAGCAGGAGGAACAGCCCTGATTGGTGAGGTAGCAGGGTCAACTTTGGAGCTCTTGGGTAGAGCAGAAAAGCTGCTCGCTCACTCTACTGTGGTCGAGGGCCTTTTCAGTCAATAAAGGATGCCACTCATTTCTTCTCCGGACACAAGGCCGAACCCGATAAGGTTGTGGTGTGACGATAACTCCTTGCACAAGCTCGCGTTGTCCAAAGCAGTGTTGATGCGTGATTGAAGCTCCTCCCCAACTCGATAGGACGCATTCCAATAGACTAAAACAATGACCAGGAAAAATAATAAGAAAAAAGCGAGCAGAAAAGCCAAAGCAAAAAATATGATGAGTAGCAGATGACCTAGGGTACAAAAGGGAGAGGGAATTTGAGGAAGCTCCTCAGCGGCAGAAGCTGCTCGCCTGTAGTTCCCCCCGGCAAAGAAGAATTTACCCTTATAATTTCCACCAGAGGTGGAGAGGTCAGTGATGGGTTTCTTGCCCTTCAAGCTAGAAGTGAGGTAATACCAACCCGCATCCTTTGGACTGCTCTTCAACTGGTAGAGATGCTTTATTTGATCTACCGTCGGCTCACCTAGATTGCACCACCTTCAAAGGACATACAGCCCCGACAGAACCCTCCACCCATTTGAGTTAAGCTGCCCCGGGGCCAGACACAACTCGGATAAGACCCGGGCAAAATAAGTTTGAAGGGGCAACCTAACACCCCACTGGAAGCATTCTAAGTAGAGGGTGACGTAACCTCGAGGAAGACGGCTGGGTGTATTACTTTTTCCAAGAAGATGCAAATCCACACTGGCTGGAATGTGGTACATGGCCCTAAGTCAGTCTAAGCCTTAGTGTGAAGTCTCACACCTCATGTTGTCAATGGCAAACGACTTGGCCTCTGACCTCTGGTCGGCCCTTTGCCTCAGTTACGGTCGGGTTTCCCCCACAGCCTCGACCCTTTCGAGGCTTAGGTCTCTCACCGGAACCCCCCTATTGGTCTCGGAGTCACTCGAAGAAGATGACTTTGCAGGGGACATCCGACGGGGTTACTGAATGGCTGGCATTTTTTCTTTCCTAGGGACACAATCTACTAAGTGGGAAACCAGAAACCCAGAAAATGGAAAAAATAAGAATAAGAAGAAGCAGAAGAGTTTATACCTGAAACGGATTCGACGACGACAGATGACGATGACGGCAGAGAGGAAAGCGAAATGCACTTGCAAGCGGCTGTTTTTGGTTTAAGCAAATTTTGGAAATAAGAAGAAGTACAATAAAGAAATTAGGGATTTATAAAGGGGGGAAGCCAATCATGTCAACAGACGGCACGTTAATTAAGAAGACGGGACTGTTCAAATAACCACCTTTTCAAAATTCAAACAAGCGGTCCAGATCAGCCCACGCGTCTCGCATTAAATGTGAAGTGACGGAAAAGGCGGACAGCTCAGCGTGGGAAGGTAAAAAGGGGAGAGCCTGCCCAAACGAAAATTTTCCAGTTTTATCCCGTTTCACTCTTAAGACTAGAAACTAGGGGATTGGTGTTTGGGCAATGACGAGCAGACCCCTTCAAGGACAATCCGGCCCGAGCAGATGACCTGATCGCTAGCACGAAGACACCCACATTCGGTGTCAAAGCTGGTCGAGGTCAAGTGTTCCAAGGCTATCAGATCTTGATCTCCTCATCCTGCTCAGGAAAAAGAAATCTTCGACCACCGAGCATGATTCAGTCATGTTGCGGGAGGCACCATAGGTAGAGGGAAGTCAGAGCTCGAGTAGAGCAGGTCTAAGCAAGACGGCCCCTTATCCCGATAACTTATCATGACGATCGATGAACTGACAGGCGCCCCACGACGTAGGGTTCCATCACTGTTATTGATTGCAGGCACACGCCTTCACAGTGTCATCATTTCACACACGCTTACACGGCACCATCATTGGGTCACGGGAACCCATACCCACATGACATCCCACGCCCCCAGGGTGTGCCGCAGCAACCCCTAGCTGTCAGAAGGGCACAAACGTAATTAATACGAAGAGCGGCCATCCAAGCAAACAAGCGATGGAAAACGGGAGGATAAATACTAGACGAGGGACAAGATAAAGGGACCTTTTTTGGACTTTTTTCTTCTTCCTTATCATATTTTCCTTCCTAAAATCTAAAAACTCCAACACCAACTGAATCACCAAAAACTCAGACTTTCTCTACCTCTTTCCCCCCTCTAACGTCCTATCTTTCCGGTCTCTCAAGCTAAGAGGGATACCAAAAGAATCAGCCCGATTACTGACTTGAGCGTCGGAGGGTTTTCGTCGGAAAAACATCCAGCAACCCCGAACATTCTTTTATGAACGCATGTCGAAATTCATCACCATTCCAGTAAGTGGAAAAATGCAAGAACCAACAAGGAAACCTTGTTCGAGTAACCAGCGAGCAGAAGTCTACAACATCATCTGAGAACGAGCAAAAAATAGCATCAACAGGCTTTGTTCTTTAATTTCGAAATGTATACAACTCATAAGTCTATTGTAGCCTAATTGTAAGAAAAAGCTATAGTAGACAAAGTAATGTTAATTAATTTCGTATTAGAGTTTGTTTTTCCTTTTCTTAGGAGAAACTAAATTGTTGATTATGTTAGAAAGTGAAAAGTTTGAAACTGTAATTTTCTTTTAAGTTTTTACAATTTACAAATATCTTACAATTTACTATCTACTGGGACACTATCAATTTATCAGAAACTTGAAAACCTGCTTCCACTTATACTGCAGAGATACCTACTTTATATATATATTTTGAAGGGAAACAAACATTTAATTTTAATGACCGAATCAACGAACATCAAATTAAAGTGCACAGTCCTTCAATCTATTTCTGCATGCCTCTCAAAATAGTATTTGATGCAAGAAGGTTTTTGACAAATAGAATCCATGATTCAATGACTCAATCATTGTAATTTGTAAGAATATATGCGCATTCAATACAAAGATTTGGAAACAACAAACAAATAAATAATGGTGTTTATTTGGCATTACTTATTGGATCCTGAAAGAAGGACATTTTTTTGTTGTTTTTTTTTTAATTTTTTTATTTTAAAATGAAAGTAAGAGAGTTAAAATCAATTTTGACAGCATTTGCGGCCTTCTAAATCTAAATTCAAAATATTTAAAATAATTCAGATTTAAATCATTATTTGCTACCATTAAGTCTAAAAGAATTGGCTTAACTCAATTTATAAAGATATGGATAACTTTAAATATAGACAAATAAGCCACGTCATTTAGCATCTCATATTTAAAAATGCCTCCTTTTTTTAGTACTTTCCTAATAATACTCAAATTAATATAGATTTTTAAAGTTATGTATTGTAAAAAAACCTATTTTCGAACATCTCTCTATTTAATATTTATTCTATAATTAAGATTTATTGTTAAAAGATATAAGATATAATTACTGTAGAATGATTAATTCATTCATTATAAGTCTTTCTAAAAAAATAAATTCTTTATATATTTTTTTTAGTTTCTAAAAAATACTTAGTTATTTAACGTTAGAATCTTCGACTTTTAATATTCTTTTTTATTTTTATTAAAAACCTTAAAATCTACAAAGAAAATAATTGCAATCATTAACTCACTTTAAAAGAAACAATTAATTTCTTAAAATACAAAGTTCATAATCATTGTCTGATCGTTAAATCATTATCTTAACTTTCTAGGTACTACCATTCTAAAAATTCTACTTAAAATTAGCATTGTTCTTATGTATTTATTCTAAAAATTCTACTTAAAATTAACATTGTTCTTATGTATTTATCCTTCTTAACAGTTCTGATGGAATTAATAAAATATTATACTTGACTATTTTTTAGAGTTTCTTTTAGAAAATTTGTTAGGATCTATTAATTAATTTTTTAAATTCAGATATAATTAAGGATAATTACCACCCATTTTTTTAGGCTGCTTCTCAAATAAACATATAAATTTTTTCTTTCCATAATTCCACCTGAAATTGGTATTGTCTTTCACTCGTCCATTTCCGTCTTCAGTCGTTAAGCGAATTAACGGAATATTAGTCAAATGCATTTTTGGCCACCAAACGTAAAATTACAGTTTTGCCCAAAACAAATGCAAAAAATAAAAATTCAGAGCTTGATGCTTAATTTACTCTGAGCTTGAAGCTGAGCCCAGAAGAAAGGAATCATCATCACCAGAGTTCTAACAAAAAGAGCAAAATGAAGCAAAGCAACAGAAGAAACAGCTGAATCTTTTCCCGCTTGACCCAGAAAATCATAGCAGCAAATTAGATATGCATGATCAAGAAAACAACAATGTGATGGTTACAAGTTTCCTTGTCAATACGGTCACCAACATCACCACCACTCTCGACGGCCTACTCATGGCATCAGAGGACGGCCTGTTGTCGTTCCCGCCACTGTTGAGTTACAGTGACAATGACGGTCATCGTGAGTGCTGTGATTATGGGCTTGTACGAACGACGAGAGGTGTAAAGAGAGGAATGCGAGTGCGGAGAGATGGGTGAGTTACAGTGAGGTAGTAGATTCAAAGAAGAATAAGAAGAGGATTATTAAAGAAGAGGAAGGGAGTAATTGCATTGATGATGATGATGATGATGATGGTGATGGTGATGCTGGAGGTGCATAGCGCGTGAAGCAGGTGCAGGGGAAGAAGAGGTTGTTGTTGGCTTTGAAGTTTGATTATCACGAGGTGTTGAATGCTTGGTCTGATAACGCCTAGTGGTTTTGGAGGCGTTTAAAGGATGTTTTTTTGCTATTTAGGTCAAATGACAATTTTACTCTTACGATGTCAGTAAGGTTATAACAGCATGAAGGAAAATGGACTGAAAAGAAAAAAAATTATATGTGTTGATGTCGAATCTGGTCCAGTTGATTAGTAGTTACAAGCATCCTTGGTGATTGATAAGTCGATTCCTCAAAAAATAAATTTAAAAGTAATGTTGAAGTTTGATATCAATTGCTAATCGATTGAACCAGATTCGACATTAACATTTGGCACCATCTATAGAGATCTCTTTCTTTTTCTCTCTTCCTCTCACCGAAAAAGGGCGAACACTCTACTACATATTTTTTAAAAATTACTTCGAAAATTTTTAGTTCAAAGGCAATGATAATTAAGCTACAAGTGAGGTGATATAAATTATTATCATAAAAATCTTATTACTAACTTAAGCGCAAGGGGGTTCAAGCAGAAAAAATTTTTGGTACCTCTAATCGTCTTTTGTGATTTAGGTGATCATAGATTATCTACTAGTAACTACAGACAACCTTGATGATCGTTAAACCGCTTCCACAAAAAATAAATCTAATGGTAATGCTGAAGTCTGATATCAAACTGCTAACTGACTTAAACAAATTTGGTACCAACAATATATGTATTTATGAAAAGATAAAACGAACAAGTAGTCAGTGGATGATTACCCTATAGTTAAAAATAAAATGAATTTTAATTTTTTTTTTATTTTTTTTAGTATTGATGTAGTTAAATGAAATTTAAAGAGAGAGAGAAAAAAAAAAAAAAAAAAAAAGAGAGAAGCATAAGCCCAAATGCTCCAAAGTCGACACTTTGTAAATGAAATTCCATCAAAATCAACATTATGTAAATAAAAATATATTAAGGGTGCGTTTGGTACATTATATTATATTTTATTTTATTACATTATTTTAATACAATTGTATCATGTTATATTATATTGTATTATAATAATATTGTATAATGTTTAATACAACACTATATTGTATTAATTTTTAATTATATTATATTTGGTGTACCAATTATTTTTTGTGATTAATTTAAATTATATATTTAACAAAATAATATTAATTAGTACTTAGATCAATACTAAATATAGACATCTTAAATTAAAAAAATGAATTGTGCTAAATAATCCAGTATTTTTTTATATTATTAATTTTAAATTAATATAATTCAAATTTATTCGTATTTAAATATTTATTATTAGCTATATTAAATATTTAAAATTAATAAATTTAATTATTGTAATATAATTAAGTAGTGTAATATTATATTATATTATATTATATTATTTAAGTATTTATAATTATTTATATTAAATTGTTGGATAATAATCAATTTTTATATATTAATTACTATATATAATTAAATAATTTAATATTATGTTATATTTTTATTTTTATTTATTATTAGTTATATTAAGTTATTAAATATTAATCAATTTTATATATGAATTATTTTAATATAATTAAATAATACATTATTTAGTTATATATTTAATATTGTAAAAATCAAAACATAATACAATATTATTGAATAATCAATTATAAATATATTAATTTATACTAATAATTATAATTTAAAAATTACAAATATAATATAATATTTAATTAAAAGATTATATTTATTTATTATTATTACAAAATAAAAAAATAATTCGCTAAATCCGACTAAATATCAAGTTTAATTAAAGTGGTAAGTTGTTGTATTGTACATTATAATGCTCCCAGCAACTTGGCACCCCATGTAATAAGGAGTGCCAAGCATATCCTTAATATATCCAACATATTAATCATTAACAAATAGGATATAAAAAGTTAGAAGAAGAAGATAACTAATATATTACAACTTATATTATATGAGATTATATATTATTTAGATTTAGATATTCGAACTGCTGCTCTTTAATTAAAAGATAATAACTGCCAAAAACCTAGTGCCAACACCTACTTCTAATTAAATTATTAGGAAATGTCAAAATTACGTCAGCCATCTAATTTCTCTTGTTTAGGGATGGCAACTCAACCCGGACCTAGCTCGGACCCGGTCCGGAGCCGGACGAACCCGGATTTTCTAGACCGGGTTCAACCCGCATCGGATTAATTTTTTTTCCGGAATCCGGATGCGAAAATGGGAACCCGGATATTTCCGGGTCCGGGTCCGGGTTTAAGTGTTCCGGAAATCTGAAACCCGGACCCGGATTTATTTATTTATATATTAATTTTTTAAAAGTATTTAATATAAATATAAATATATATTTTTTATTTTAGTCAAAAAAATTATTTTTTAAATTGTAAATAATTATTTTTTATTTTAATTTAAATAATTTTTAACAAATCCCGGTTTAAAACCTGGATTTTCCCGAGTTAAACCCGGACTAGACCCGGATTGAAAAACCCGGATTTTAATCCGGATCCGGTATTGAAATTCATTATCCGGGTCCGGAACCGAAAAGCCCAAACTCGGACCCGGACCCAGAAATTGTCATCTCTACTCTTGTTACACTGAATAACTCTAGACATTTAATGCGTGAAAGGTACTATTATAATATATAGCACACTTGATGTCTGCCTATTTGCAATACGTGGCGTTGCATTAATTAAATCTTTCAGATCGCATATTACTCATCAAGTGGATCATAACATTATAAGTCAAACCTAATTCAATCCAAGTTAATGGATTCAATTCAACTCAATGAAATTTAGATGAGTAGATTGGATCAAATTTTTTCAACTTAATTAATGATTAGGTTTGATTAAGTTCTTGTTAATGAACTCTTATAACTTAACCAAACTCAAAAATAATAAAATTCATAGCAAAATTAATGAGAAATGTCAACCTCCCTTTTTATTCTTTTATAAAAGACACTATTTATAATTTCTATTTGTTAAACTTGATATTGATTGGATTCTCTGGACTCAAAATTCTGAAATCAAACCACTAAATTTTATCTAAAAATAAGTTGATAGATTTTTAAATGTTATCTCTTATAATTTTTAATACAAAATCTTTATTTTGTTACTTTGTTTTTAATAAATTATTACTACAATAGACAACATTTAATGTCATAATAGATAATCAATTTTTATTTTTCCTATTTGAATTAATTTTTAAGTATCAAATAGTTTTTTAATCTTTTTCTATGTTTGAATTTTTTATATTTTTATTTTAAGAACCCAAGCAATTGAATTGAACACAATCCATCCAAATAATTTAAATGTAAAATATGTTTGGGCTAGACATATTTATTTGGTTGAGTTTGGCTGATGCTTTCTCTGCCCAACCCATCCTTATAATTTAAAGCTTGCATTGGTTTGAGTTAGATATATTTATTTGGTTGAGTTGGGTTGATTGTTTTTTCATTGGATTGGATTTGTGAAAATCCAATCAAACCTAACCCATACCCACTCTCAGACGGCATAATTATTATGTGTTTATTTCTTAAATTAAGAAATTAAAATCAAAATCGTTAACGACATTTACTTCACAAAATGAAGGTGGGAATCGAAATCGAAATTATGGAGTCCGCCCATATATGAGAGTGTGAAATTAATTCCTCAAGGAAGTGTGGATTAATCTCTCATTCTTGAGATTGACCATTCCCCTCCCCTCCTAAAAAAATAAAAATACCCATTTTGTCCTTAGTTAAAAATTATTATAATTATTATTAATATAATTATTACAATTAGTTAATTAATACTATAATTTTAATTATTTTTTATTATTAATTATTATCATTGTTAATGATAAGAAATTTTACAATTAACAAATATATTAATATATTATTATTAATAATAATTTTTGAAAAAAATCACAATAATAATTATAATAATAGTTCATTAAATACTTATTCGAATTCTTATTCCAACATAAAGTAAACACATTAATAGCAATCCAACTCATTACAATTCTTTCTTACTATTCAAATAAACAACTTATTTTTATTCACATTCTTCATTCTTATTTCAGTTCATTTTGATTCATATTCATTTCAGTTCTAACCCATACTGATTCTCATTTAGTATGCGCACCATTAAAGAAACGGTGTCCAAGTCCAACAAACAACAACCCTAATAGTCAACGAATGGAAATCACCAACTAAATTTTTTTCCCAACTTTTGTATTATAGTATGGGATTTACTAACTTACAACTTATGTAAGTTACTTTCTTCATAAATACATGTAAAAAGTTGTAACCAGATAGTAGGTCTCACTTATTTTTCTGAGTGAAGTAATTTACCTATGTTGTAAGTTAGCTAGACCCTTATATTATTTGTATACTAATCATCAATCACTCACGTGTATTTTGTCGACAATTAGATTGATACCATAAATAAGTGATAAATCAATGTCATGAATTATATTTTTATTTTTTTCACTTTTATATTATATTCTTTATCTACTAACCACCAATCACTTACATATATTTTGATGATAATTCATTACCATACCGGATAATTGACAAATTAATACCACTGTTCTTTTTCTCACTTTTCTTTTTTAAGTTCAAAATGTAATCCTTTCATAATTTAGGCGTCACAAGTTTACACAAATGTGCTATGGATGCGTTTAGCATACAGTAATATTTGTATTACATTAAGTTGCACTACATTAAGTTGTAATCCAGTAATATATTTAGTGTGCATGGACGGTATTACATAAAATAATAGTAATTGTTTATTTAGTCCTTATATTTAAACTTTTAAATGTCAGTTTAGTTCCTATATTTTAAAAAATTCCTCAAGATATCTCTACTATTAAATATAATACACTCTTATTCTTATTTTTTCTTTGCAACAATATTTTTTACATTAATTTTTAATTTATAAAAAAATTAATTAACAAATTAACCAAGAATTATTAGCAAATTGATAAATATATATATCAATATGAAATAGATGGTATTTTTCATATCCATGCAAGAATCTTGTTAATTATTATTTATAAATAAATTAATACCAGCCAATTTAAGCAACAATTACTACCTTTACAACAATCTTACTAATAATTTTTTTGTAAAAAATTAATTTACCATAATTAATCCTATAAAATAATATTATTTTAAATTAATGTTAATTTAAATTAATTTGTTTAAATTTATTAATATTTTAGATTTTATTATTAATTTTTGGAATTAAATATGAAATAATTAATTTGTCTATTAATTTTTATAATATAAAAATAATTTAATAATATACTATTATTAATAATAAAATATTACAATATTATGTTATATTATTATAATATAATTTATTTCTATATAATAATAATTGTAATATAATATTATTTAAAATTTACTTTGTCCACCCGGGGATAAGAGCTAGATTTCCTCCTTTTCAATTTAAGTGGACAAATCAATGAACTAGACAATGAATGGAAGCCGGTAGGATTTGCTATTATATTGTAAAATATATTATTATATTTTTTACATACGGTGAAGTTATTTGTAATCTAAAAATTATTATGAATACTCTTATTTTAATAAATTATTTTATTATAAAAATACTCATTATATGAATTACTAATAAGGACTCTCTGTTATAAACTAACATCAGATAATTACTCTAAACACTTATATAGTACAATCATTATTCAATATATAATTCTCTTTCCATAATTCTTTGTATAATATTTAGTTAAACAATGAGCAAATCATTACTTTAATATATTTTGAACGTATATTTTAATTTATGATATTCAATATACATTTATTGTAGTCTTCTCCTTCTTGTATTCTTCATCTTCTTCCTTTTTTAAGTGTTCTTTTTCTTCGTCTTTTGTTTTTGTTTTTTTTTCATTTTTTGGCCAAATGGCCACTTTTTTCATTATTAGGTTAAAAAATTAGAGTGTAAAAATCAATATTGAGCATATTATTTAATATACATAAAAAATTAGAGTGTAAAAATCAATATTAAGCATATTATTTAATATACAAAAACTAATAACTAAAATTTATGTTAAAGAATTTGTTTTTATATATATAGTCTTCTCTTCTTTATTTTCTTCTTTTTTTAAGTATTCTTCTTTTTCCTCATCTACTTCTTCTTCTTCCTTTTTTTTTTCTTTTTCTTTTAATTGTTAGGTTAAAAAATTGGTGGGTAAAAATCAATATTGAACATATTATTTAATAGACAAAAAGTAATAACTAAAATTTATATTAAAGAATTTGTTTAGAATATATTTTAATTCTATTGTTGTATAGACTAAATTGTTATTAATTCATTTTGTTTGTGCCAAATAGTTTAATTGATGTTTTAAGTAAATTAATTCATTTTGTTTGTGCCAAATAGTTTAATTGATGTTTTAAGTAAATTAAACTAGTCAAAATTAATTTAACTAGTTTAAGTTAAGTTTTGTTTTTGGCATTTTAAAGAATGTAGAAAGTAAAACTTAATTTTTTAAATTTAACACATGAATATACAGAGTAATAGAGTGTTCAGAGTAATTTTTAAAGTGTAATAGCAACACCCTTTTACATAATATAAAATAAATTATATTAACTTATAAATAATATAATATTAAATTATAAATTTATTTTTTATTAATGTCCAATATAATTGTTTAATTTAAATTTAGTATTTAGTATATAATAATTTATTAAATAAAATTTATAAATTTTTTTTATTTATTAAATCATAAATGCTTAAATATAATTAAAATACTTTTTATATATTTACAGTAAAATAATTAAAATAATTTTATATAATGAAAATAAAGCAATGTATTATCATTTTTCGTTAAATATTTAGGTCTATTACTATCTATATCATATTTTAATTAATTTTATTTAAATATAATATAAATTAAATTTCAATTTATTAAATAATAAAAGTTAAATTTATATTTTAAAATTAAATATTATTTTAATGTAATATAACCTAAACCCTACTCTCCATTTGTCTCAACCACCTTTTTTATACAGTAAAATACAACTAGAAATTGTAGCTAATCATAGGTTAGTATGAAAATAATATTTTAATATAATGTGATACAATGTAACACAAGCTACCAATCACATGTTGTTCCTATATTCTTAATGTACTAACCTTCAATCATTCACATGTAATTTACTTGGAAGAAAAGCTATGTTAAGAAGACAAGAATGAATCTTATTCCTTTAACCTAAGGTTGGGCAGGAAAGCTCAAAATGTGTGTTTGGGCAGGCTTTTTCAAGCCCAAGCTCAAACTTATTGTAGATAAAGCATAAGAGTTGGGCCTAAGTTGGACCTGAACTTTTACTTTTTTATTTTTTAAAAGAATTATTGTAAATTTAAAATGAGTTAATAATTAATAAGTTATTATAATTAACAACAAATTAAAGATAATGAATATTTTAAAATAAAATAATAGATAAATAAAATATGAGATTTAATTTCTTAATACTAGAATCTCTAATTTTATTAACCTCTAAATTAATTAACAATTAAGAGAGAGTTTAGTAGTATAATTTTAGGTTTTTTAAATCATTATTGATTTATCTTTTTTATTTTTTTAATTTTAATTTATTATTCTAATTTATAAATATATTTTTAAAAAAATAGAGTCTAAGCTTTTTTTTTTTAACTTTTTTTTTTAAACCCTTGTCCAGGCCTTCATGTGAATGGCTGGCCTAAAGTTCACTGGCTTGGGCTTACTCGAGCTTTTTTGCTTATCCTACTTTAACTTCAAATCAACTTCAAAGATGAGGGAGGCAAATCAAGTTTCAACTAAGAAGTCATTCACAAATTAATAACATCATAAGGACTTAAGCAATTCACATATTGATTACATTATTATGGGAGTGTTTGGCACCTTTCATTACCTTTTATTACGTGAGGTTACGTTACAATAGTCATGTTTGTTGCGATCAAGCTAAAATTCATTCCACATCAGTCCAAAAATTTGAGATACAATACAAAGAGCTTCTGCAGGGTTATGCAGATATTCTCAACAAGTTCTGGTTAAGAGGAAAATATTTTATCTCACTGCCATACAAAGATGGATGGACTATACCTCATCAAACAGTCTCTCATCGAAGAATGTCTCATGATGAAAAACTATGCAAACAAGAAATGTAATCCCTATTGGATTTCAAACTCATTAGGCCTTTAAGTCTCATTGGGCCAACCTAGCAATCTATGTCAATAAACATGTAGAACTAGTATGTGGAAAGAAAAGATTAGTCATTGACTACAAAAAGTTAAATGACTATCTACAGGAAATCAGATAACCAATTCCAAGACGAACTCATCTTTTAAAGAAAATTACATCTACCAAGATATTTTCAAAATTCGACATGAAATCAGGATTTTGCCAGATTGGCATAAAAGATGATGATAGACATAAAATAACATTTGTAGTGCCTCATGGATACTATAAGTGGAATGTCATGCCATTCAAGTTAAAGAATGCACCATTAGAGTTTCAGCACAAGATGGATGAAGTATACAAGTCAATATCAGAATTCTGTCTGGTATACATTGATGATGCTCTCATATTCAGCCAAAATGAAGAACAACATGCTAAACATCTCCACCAGTTTAAAGAATTGACGTTCAAGCATGGTTTGGCATTATCTGAGACAAAGATAAAAATTGGCGTTGAAGAAATTGGTTTTTTATGACTTTACATCAAGGATGGATACATTATACCACAGCCACTTATTGCAGAAAAAATATCTCAGTTCCCTGATGATTTGTCAAGCAGGAAGCAAATTTAACAATTCTTGGCAATCATCGATTATACAACATATCACATCCAATACTTGACAAAAATGACGAGTCACATTTCCAGACATCTAAAGAATGGTGCCCCTACATGGTCAGAGAATGCAACCAAGGCTTTACAACAGTTAAAGCATAAATGTCAATCACTTCCACCTTTAAAGATTCTAGATAAGGGAAATCTTATCCTTCAGACTAATGCTAGTGATAATTATTGGGGTGCAATAATGATAAAGGAATCTGGTGGCAACAAGAACATTTGTCACTATAAATTAGGATAATTCAGTGATGTTCAACACCATTACTCATCTTCCAAAAAAAAAGTGCTAATTGTGCTCAAGGGAATTAAAAAATTCAAGTTCTTTCTTTCTCTAACTCCATTTGTGATTGAAACAGATTACAAATACCTTCAGAGTTTATTAAAAGAAAAGAAAAGAAATTATTGATCCCCAGTTAGCAATGTGGGCCGAATCCTTATACAGGTTTAAGTTTGAAGTCAAGCATATCAAAGGAGAGTCAAACATAGTAACTGATTTTCTCTCCAAGCCAATTTTAGTAATAAATATGGCATTCAAAGATCAAGTTTCTTCCAGCAAAAGCCTTCCTATAACTTGGTTCATGAAAAATCCTCCTTACACATACAATCTTCCAGTTTTCATTACAACATTACTTTTAGAAATTAAAGAAATGATTTTTAAAAAGGTAATTGACTATCATGAAGATTCTGATGAACGTGATACAAAATTGAGGGTATGGTCGCTCTTACGAATAAAAAAGTTTAGAAAGTCAATTTACAAATGAGGAGATAACAAACTATTTCAGCCATTTCCAGAAAGAGACCAGATGCGCTAGCGAATATTTCTTGTCAACAAAACATTTCATTACACTATTGATAAGAATACTCACATGGAATACTATGTGATATGTAAAGCAACCAGTCAAACTTACTATATCTTTTGGTACTAGTTAAACATGTATTCAGTAGCCGTACTATTCGAGCCAAATGTCATCCATACAAGCTGTTGATTTAATAAAGGCAGATGGTTTGATAGAATGTTTTCTCTACTGTTTGAAGACATTCTAACCCTTAAACTGATCAATAGATATCACTTAACTCGCAATACGCAGTTAAGAGATATTTGGAATCGTCACAATCCACCCTTTATCCGAGTGGTTGAAGACAACCATGATAATGACGACACTTCTTCAACGTGGAATAGATGCCTACACACTAGACAAGCTTTAACAGAAATGTATGGGACAAATCCTCAGTACAAAACTCATAGTCTTTTATCTCCTGATGTTGTCACAACTCCAGATCTCTACTATAGGGAAGAGATTAGAAATTCTCAACTTTTTGGATATGAGAACTAGACATCGAGATGAGAGACAGATATCATAACTAGCTCATAAGACATGGACGGATAGATGCTATTCTTACTTGGAGAGAACCTCGTCTTCCAGATTGGCAACAACTATATAATGAAGTTGAGTAATGGTTACAGAATGATGATTGGGACAACTGGCCCTAATTAGAAAACATGCCCAACGATCTTATAGATGAAGATGAAGAAATGGCCAAGATACTAAAACAATGGGAAGAAGAAACAGTGCACCAAAGGAACTCTAATAGTGACACAAATTAGCGGAAACTGTAGTGGACCCTCGCAGTGGAAGCAATGGTGAATAACCAATAATAGTATTACAAGTGTGTGGTTAAGAATTAAAGTAATAAAAAAAGATTTTGTAATAATGAAATGAATATATTCTTGGAATATATTCTTGGTGAAGTGTAAAGTAGATTCTATAGAGATAAGATGTAATAATAGTATTTCGTCTTTATTGTAATAGTAAAATTCCCTTAGTACCTATAAAAGGGAGTCCTAAGTATTGTAATAGATCATCGATTCCTACCCCTTTCTTCCGTATAATAAAACTCTTCTAAATATAACTATTATTTTTATTTTGGTATCAAAGCCTCAGTACGACACTCATAGTCCTTTATTTCCTATTGAGTCGTGGTCTATAAAAGCAATAGGTTGGGAAGATGACTCAGATGACAGTACTTCTGAATCAAGTTCTTCAACATCATTACCTGTTAAGATAGAGAGACCACCTTTTCGAGTTAGTCCTATATATATATATATACCACAAGAAGACGATTTCAGCAATCTACATATAAGACTGGACAAGCATCGAGAATGACATCTACAGCCACAACTAACTCATATCAACAGCAACAACCACCTCCACAATCTCAACAAGATCTTCCACCTCAACAACCAGCTGAATAACCTACAGTTAAAGCAGAGTGGAAAACACATCTTTATGTTCCTCATGCTGTAAATGTGAAAACATTTTGGAACATTGATGATGTCAAACTAAAGGACAGGGCAGCCTACATTGAAAAATTGATTGTATGGTACGAAAGTGAAAGTCAAAGAGCCCCACATCTCACTAAACGTGCTGTCACATAAAGAATAATTGCTGGATTCATCGGATCCTTGAGACGATTGTGGTATTCCTTTAATGAATAACAAAAGAGTACATCCTGAGCTGACCAGAACCATGCACTGCTTTTATCAACTCCTTGATTTTGGATTTCATTAGAACATAAGAAAATGAAGTTGAGATGGCAGAAAAATAAGTTTTGCAGAATAAATATTGTGATGTTAAAAAGCTTGAAGAATATTATATAGAGCAAAAACGTCTCTATTATATATTCAACAAGCAGACAGACACGATCAAAAGAGCATTTATTTTCAAATGCCTTAGCTAGTAGCAGAAATGATTGAAGTATAATTCAAAGTTGAAGGCCATATTGAATTAACAAACTTCAGTTTAGCCAGACTATTCTAGATTGCAAGAGAATTAATCCAGAATTATTATAGAAAATAGGAGCTCAAAAACACATAAAGCAGATTGAGAAAACTTCTCTCTCCAAGTATTACAATGCTGAACCACATAAATTTAGGTGTCAAGAAACCAATAAAACATATCATTGCAAACCAAAGCTCCATAAAAGACGAAAAGCCTGGAAGTCATATAAAGGATAGAAACACAAATTTGTCAAAAAACGCAAGTTCCAAAAGAGCTCAAGCAGATGTTTCATCTATGGCAAGAAAGGACACTATGCAAAGCAGTGCTGATCCAAGAAAAGAGTTCCAGCAAAACTCTTACTGATGGTTGACCACCCAGACTTTGATGATACCCTATACATTTGGTCTGAAAATCCAATAGATGCAATATTTACATTAGATATTCCGGATCTGGAATTTAATACATCTATTGAATCTGACAACTCAGAATCTTCTTTTGAAGATGATCAATAACTTTATGCCATTGGAGAAGAAAAATAAGCAGATCATGTATTCCTAAATGACTTAACCATGCAACCAGAACCTCCGTTCCAGTCATATGTCAAGGTCATTCTTAAAGTCACTGGGGAAAAGCAATTTGCACTCACTGCTTTGATTGACACAGGAGCCGTATCATCTATTATCCATAGAGATTGTTTACCTCAAACATTTCATATTCCTACTCAGGATAGGGTTACACCATTGTGGTTTTGTATACTTATATCCCAAAAAAAGCCTTCTATATCTTCTGTAATAGATTATGCTCTGTGGTTGCCATCTAGTCGGATCCTACACATCAGAAATATTATAGATCTTAGAAGTATTTTCTTGAGATCATATTATTTTGGCTAAGAAATATATAGCCTGAATTCTTTTAAGTAAACATAGCGCCCTCTTGTTAAGGCCAGAAAGAACCGTGTGTTTTAGGCTTATAGCAAGAAAGAAAGAATTCTCCTATATATTCTCCTGGATATTAAAACTCGTTGTTAGGACAATACGAGATTATGGATAACCGTGATATAACTCGGTCTCAAGTAAATACTTCTAGTATGGAAGCCTCTTCTTCCTCAACTAGTAATTCTTCTATCATAAATTTCTATTATGAAGCTCAAGAAGAACCCCAAAGACAAACACATCATTTCCATCTAAATCCCTTAGATCCATATAAGTTATACCATATAAATACTTGGAAGCAGAAACAAGTGGGATGAACAAACAATGGGATTAAAAATTGTGTAGCTAAATCCTCTTCTATATCTTCTGTAAAAGAGTATGTTCTATGGTTGCCGTCTAGTCGGATCCTCCACATTAGAAATATTATAGATCGTAGAAGTATAGTCTTGAGATCATGTTATTTTGAATAAGAAATATATCACTTGAATTCTTTTAAATAAGCGTGGCGCCCTCTTGTTAAAGCCAGAAAGAGCTGTGTGTTTTAAGCTTATCGCAAGCAAGAAATAATTATGTTATATATTCTCCTAAATATTAAGATCTATTGTTAGGGTAATTCAAAACTATAGATAACTATGATATAACTCAGTCTCAAATAAATACTTCTAATAAGGAAGACTCTTCTATCTCAACTAGTAATTCTTTTATCATAAATTTCCATTATGAAGCTCAAAGACAAACACATCATTTCCATCTAAATCCCTTAGATCCATATAAGTTCTACCATGTAAATACTTTAGCTGCTTCTATTAAATCTGTCGTACCTTTCTGACAACCTAAGCTTAAGTCTGTCTGTGTATAAGTCTTCTGAAATTATTGTACAGCCTGTTTCTTCTACTTCCAAAGAAATATACCTTTCTATTTTTTCTCTCAAAAATATCAAGAGATATAGGTCTGAAGGATATAATGAATTACATCTATGAGCCATCAGAATTAGTCTCCAACCCTTATTCCTTGCAGATAAAAATGTCACTTGTTTCTTTACAATTCTTGACACTAGGTGGAAAACTTTTAAAAATGCTTTGATCTCAGCAGTAGAAGTGGGTCTTAACCAAGGACAAGTCATCACCAAAGTAAAGCCAAACTTCACTTTGGATCTACACAGAAATATACTCTTAGAAGCCATAAAATTGTCGATCCAAATGAATGAGTTAACAATGAATCCAGATGAATCAACCCTTGCAGTACATCATTCCATAACCTATAAAGTCCAAAACTACATGTTCTCAATGAACCATACCAATCTTCTTATCACTAGAATGATTGGTGGTGAAAAGAGAATCATCCAACTCCAGACTTACAGCCAAAACAAATTACTCTTTCCTCCTCAATGGATCAATGAATATGAGCAAAACAATAAACCTTTGAAAATCCATGAAGTCTCATATATTGAAAGAATGCCAGAAGGAAGAGTATCAATTTATTTTCCTAGGGAAACAAAATCTTTGTATCCTTGTGAAAATTATCAACTGCTTGGCAAGCATCCAGAATTCTGCTCACTCATGCCGAGGAGATCTTGCACGACCAAATATATAGGTCCAATCAGAGTTATCAATGCTCTTACCAGTGAAGAATCAATCAGATAAATCTATGGAGAATATGCAGTTGTTAAATGAATAGTCCAAAAGACAAATCCAGCAAAGTTCGGACCAATTGAGAAGGCAATCAACTGGAATAATATCAATGCTTTAGAACAAAATAAAGCATTAGATGAAATAATTGAACAACAGCAGCAGCTGGCACAACAGATACAAAGAATTGCAAAAGGAAGTTAGAAGGACTCGCAAGAGACTAACCACAAGGCAACTTTTTGACTGGCATGAACCAAGAAGAATCTTCATGATTTGTTTCACAGGAGAAGCCAGTGATACAGAAAATGCAAGAACACTGCAATGCTACCAGGATTATTTTCGCAAATAAAAGAAAATATCTTAGAAAAATGACAAGCCTTTTACAAAATATTTTTCTCTTGACCAAAACTTGTTAGGAATATCTACACAACACTGTAGAAGCTCTTTGTGTTGTGTTTAGGTTTTTTTTTTTTATTTTGTTAATTTTCTATTTTATTTTTTAACTTTATAATAATAATAATATATAATTCTTAATTTAATATAATATTATATAATAATATTTTTATTTTTACATTATACTTGTTAATATAAATTAATAAATGTATAATTTATTATTCAATAATATTATATTTTAATTTTTATTATACTAAAAATATAACTAAAAATAAATTATTTACTTATATTGTAATAATTAATATATAAAATTAATAAGTTAATATAACTAATAATAAATACTTAAATAATATATAAAAATATAATATAATATTACATTATTTAATTATATTACAATAATTAATTCATAAAAATTAATTATTTTTAAATAATTTAAATTAATATTTTTTTAAATATATAATTTAAATTAATCACAAAGAAATTAATATAGTATAGTGCACACCAAATATAGTGTAACACCAAACATTATACAATACTATTATAATACAGTTCTAATATAATAAAATATAATACAATACACTTATATTAAAATAATGTAATACAACATAAGAGAGTACAGAACACTATATAAGGACTTAACTTTCAAAGGAAAAAAGAAAGAAAAAGGAAAAAAAGTTTAAGAAAAGATAAGCTAAAAATTAATCAAATTTTCAGTTGGGGCAAGGTATCACTTAGCTATGCAAGTAAGCAAGGAACCATTTTGTGCTGTCACACTTTGCGCAGACTCATTCTCTGCTTCAAGTAATCTTCTCCTCCTCTTTTTTGTTTTTTATTCTTCTTTACTAGTATAAAATGCATCTCCAATGTCTCTGTCATCCAGTATCGAAATTTGTGTCTCTACGATGGCTCATAATTCCAGGACTCATCTCAAATTCTTGACCATCTTCGTTATCTTGGCATCAGGTAATAATTTCTCTTCTTTGCCCTGAGAGTTTTGTTGCCAAGAAAGTGGTGTAAAAAAATAACACTGGCAATTCTAGCTGACTAAAATAAAAAATCATTGTCCATCATTCTATTACTTGGTATTGTATGGTATGAAGTTCTTTATTTCTTACTAACGTTCATTTTCTTGAACAGAGGCAACAATGTATTCAAGTGCCAAAAATATTACCCTAGTGAATGTCTGCAAAGAGACAATATGGCCTGGAATAATAACACAAGGAGACAACTACCATGGTGATGGATTTACATTGAAACCGGGCCAATCTGCTTCCTATAATCCTCCTGATGGCTGGAGTGGCCGCATCTGGGCAAGAACTGGCTGCAATTTTAATAACAGCACCAGCTCTTGCAAAACAGGCAGCTGTGGCCCTTCCATAAATTGCACGAGTCCAGGCAGCTTGCCTGTCACAATTGCAGAGTTTACCCTTGGTGCCAACATAGACTACTATGATGTTAGCCTTGTCGATGGGTTCAATGTGCCTGTGTTGGTTAGACCTTTTAATGGTAAAGGGAATTGCAGCAATGCTGGTTGTGATGGAGATTTGAGGCAAAACTGCCCCTCAGAGCTGGCTGTTAAAGAAAATGGAAAGGTGATTGGCTGTCGTAGTGCGTGCGATGCATTTAACAGTGATGAGTATTGTTGCAAAGGTGCGTTTGGAGATCTTACCTCCTGCTTGCCTTCAAACTATTCCAAGAGCTTCAAGCAAGTTTGCCCTGCAGCAGCTAGCTATGCATTTGATGACCGTACAAGTATCATAACATGTTCCGCAACAGACTACATTGTTGCCTTCTGCGCTTCAAGGTAACCTAACATTTCTGGAGAAAAATGTTACGAAAAAAATAAAAGAATCATTAGCTTCATGCACGGGTAACAAATGCAGTTCTGACTGATTTTTGGTATATACAGGAATCAAACTGTGTGCTCTTACCATGACAACAAGCTTTTCTGTAATGAATCAAAGGGCTCAAAAGCATTCTCTCAAAGCTGGTGGCACCTCCTCCTGATGCTCGCACTGTCACTGACATTAAATATACAAGCTTTATTTTAGCAAAGCCTGTATAGAATTTAAAACCATTGAACTTTATCATGTTTTGAGAAATTTCTGTATGATGTTTATTGTTTTGTAATCTTGAGATGCTTTGTTTTCTGTAAAATTTATCATATTTTTTTCCATCTTCTCGGTTGATAAGCAATCCAGTCATGGTTTAACTATGCAATTGATCAATGCCCTACAGAGTGCTAAATGTACAGAAGCCAGGCACAATCTTCTAATTTTAATCTTGATACAACAAAATCCCTACTTCTTCCCTTTATGGACATCCAAAAGAAAACTGCAACATTTGAAGAAGCATTTCAGTTGATTAATAGAAAAATGGGAAATACTGAGAACTAGCAGCTTACCAGGAATATTTAAGACAATATCAAACAGGATCAGCTTCATGCCTTCATGGCATCTGCAGCAATGAAAATGCCTGATCTTGATTCAGTTCATGCAAGTGCCAAAAGAATGCACAGGTACATGCTTGTCAAGCTAAAGGCTTGTTACATCATTTGGACCCTTCAAGAACTTGACCATTTTTCACTCAGTCCATTAGGACATGGAAATGCATTACAAACTATACAACTACTAAATGAAGATTTCATCATATCACGCACAAAAATTCAAAATCCCCCAACTGAAAACAGTAACTTTGTCATCGATTGTATAACTGTTTACATGGCATGAACTTGCCACAAATACACATGCGAAATACATAAAGTACTTGACAGAAAATCAAACAAAATTAACAGGAGGAATGAATTTCAGCCAGCATGAAACAAAGTTGAAAGAGAGGAGAGATGGACCACCCGTTCAAGGATTTTCCTTTGTCAGCTTTGAATCACACGGCTTCATCAGTAGACAGGGTGCTGTGTATAGGAAAAACCTCAGCACACAACCTGAAATCTCTTCAAATAAAATTTTACTATTTTGATTCAAACATCTCATTATCTCCTAGAAGGATGTGCTAATCACTACCAAAGTGTGAACATATTACGCACATGATTAATAAATTACCTCACTATTAAATATACTCAATCTTCTATACAGAAAAGGAAAAAAGAAAAGAAAATTATGTGTATTATTTTTTCAACTGCAGTGATATCAAATTTCTTCATAACTAAACTGCCCTGTCAGAAAGGCTAACAATCTGTTTATTCTTGCCACTTATCGAACTTATTTTTGATTGCTTGCTCAGCCATTTCCCCTCTTTCATCTGTTGCTTTAGACTCTTCACTTTCAAATGGCAATACAATGACAGATGCTGCAGGAATTGTGTCCCATCGCTCCTTTAAGATAGTTATGAATCTCTTAACCATTTCCCTCCGAAACTCAAGCTCCCGAGTGAATAGATCAAATAGAAGGAAAGCCAGAATGTACTTGAAAGGAACAATTAAGAGAATAGTTGCAGAAGATAGCAATACTAGTGCAACCTCAGTCGTTATCTGATAAGAAGTCAAGAAAATAAAATCTTTTAATTCACAATGTACAACATGGAAATGAACTCCCAAAATGTAAGAAGGGTGATGTTGATAGTTCAAACCATTGGTGTACCAATATCTGGCAGGAGAAAATAAACACACACACACACACAAACACACACCAAATTTACAAGCTAGGGAGCTCCTGAAAACATCAGCTAACAATTCTCGGTATTTTCATGCAGTTAACAAAGTCTTATAATAGAAATGGAAACATACCTGAGGCTGACCGGAAAGAAAGATTGTGCGTACTTTTAGAAGCATGATATTCAGATTCTGGAGATAATTCTCCACATCACGCATGGCATCTTTTACAGCTATAATCTTCTGAATAGTATTTGAAGGAGGTTGATCACGAATTGTAACTCTTCCAAAAGATCTACCCAGACGGCCTTGCTCCTTCAGCCCTTTTACTGTTAGCATCCCAGCTGCCAAAACCATCAACAGCATGGGAAATACATATGACAGCATATTTCTGAAAGGAGAAACCAATGGTCAGCTAACATTCGAACTATAGAAAAATTATAATAATATTGACAAGTCCAATCCAGTTCCAAGATTATCCTCAATCATAGAAATTATAAAATAACAGCCTAGTCCACCTCGTGCAACGTCAGACAGAAAATAATTGAGTAATTTTGGCAAGGAATGCTAGCTTAGAAACGGCAATTTCGTAGATTTGGCATTTATGATGAAACGTATAATTACTTTTGCAAGAAATGGTATAGAAAGAGACCCCTAACACACATGCTTCCACACACCATTCAAAAGCTTTTCAATTGCAAACCATAATAACATAACAATTATTGAAGCAATAGAATCAAGCAGGAACTGAATCACTCAAACCAAATTCGGTAACCAAAGAATTCAAAATTAAAAATTTATCAAGTAAATAATTTCACCATAAGTTTATCACTATCCCCAAAAACGATGACAATGGAAAAAAAACACATTTGGACTTTTGAAAATGCTCAAGATGTCCACAAGAACTGAGGCCAAGTTAACAAGTCTTGCAACCAGCATATCTACCTGAAAATAATAGTGTATGCAAACACAAGAAAGGAGACAGTCAGAGGTGGCTCCTCCCAGCGTTTCAGCTTTTCAAAATTCTTGGCAGTTATACTCACAGGAAGCAAAAGTTCCTGCAACAAGGTAATATACCAAACCTTTTAACAACCAATGACATGTAAGATTCACAATGAAGACTACTGCAACTAAAACATAATTGGCCAGTATATCCGTACAACAGGAAGGTGTTGAAAAACATTTTTACAATTGAGTTCAATGTCGCAATCCATCATTTCCTCCAATTATTCTAGCACAAACATCATTTACAACGCAGCAGTTCAGCATATTGTTCATTAAAAAAAACTACATAGATTTGTCAGATTTTCTTCTCGATTGTTATTTGGGCTTTCTAAGAAACCTTAAAAATGGCCGCAAATAAGAAAAGATCAATTTCTTAGAAGAGAAAAATATAATGCTTTTGTTAAGATGATAAATACTTTATACTAATACAGAAAAAGAAATATTAGTTGTCTACTGAACATGAAGAGGACACATTATGAAATTAATATGATACGAAATATCATGCTTTGTCCACAGAAAAATAAATATTATTTTCCCCTCTTTTGATAAGAAAATATCATTTTATTACAAAGGAACTTTACAAGAGAAAAACCAAACCAGAGGCCCACTTACAAATCAAAGCCTCTAAAAGCAACTGAATCTTCTTTACAATATAGCTCTAACCAACAAAAACCAAAAAAGTCATTTTCACACCTGTCAATGAAATTTGTTGAAACTGATGTTCATAAGGATGTAAGAAATCAACTATTAATCATTAATGGCTAGGATATACAAGTCTTTCATATACAGCTGAACTTTGGTCATTGTCAATAGCATGGACATAACTTTGAGTTGAAATTTGGTTATTAAGAGAGCAAATAGAAATTCACAAGGAAAATAGCAGTTCAAGAAATGCCTATCATTAAATGAATTTCCATAGCATAAACTTCAGTGCAAATTCAGCAAACGAAAAGGCAATCAATTTATAAGATTAATGCCTATCATTAAATGAATTTCCATAACATCAACTTCAGTGCATATTCAGCAAATCAAAAGGGAATCAATTTATAAGATTAATCTGAGCAGTTATAACACAATAAATAGGAAAGCTACTCATCATATAAGGAGAGAGAAATTTTTTGTTTTCTCCAAAGAAAAGAAATAATTCAAGAAAAGAGCAGAATTAGCCAAACCTTGAAAAGGTCAATGTTACTGGGTATCCCTTTAACCATTGCAGCATCAATTGTAGCTTGTGTTTTTTCAACTGCCTGGGACTTCTCTTTGCATGTTGTTGCCGCCCTTTCTACAAGAGTCAGACCACCTACAACAAGATTTTTACTTAATATCACTCCATCTTTTGTTGAAGAGTTCTTCCAGAATGCAATGGAAGCACTGGAAGCCCACGATCGACACCTCATCCACTTTTGCAAGTAAACACTTCCATCTATGTCAAACCTGTGATTACTACTTTCATATGTCTGATCCATATGTTTGGCTCCTTCAACAGATGGTTCCACAGTCTCCGTAAATTTAGTAACCAATGGTCCGCCCCAGTAACTTACAGCCAAAGTTTGGCAAACAACATCACCATAGGGTGCATTTCGCAAATGGGAGAACTGAACAAGTTTGAGAGGATCATCCAACAACTTGCGCATAAATTGAAGAGCCTGTAGTCTAGCAATACTGTTGATGGCACTTATTACAGCCCTTTCCTTCCCTTTGGGAGCACCATACACATGAAATATTGATGGATCACTCTCCCTAGGCCCATACTCTCTTATAAATTTGTGTGAAGCAATAACTTCACTAATGTATGCCTGCCATGCATCTCGTCTTAATTCACCTCCCAAGTCAACAAATTCCAGAACCCATGTTTCCGACCTGGAAAAATGCTCACAGTTGAGATGTAATTATCAAAGCGAAAGAAGTGTAAAACAAACTGCACATAAATACAGGACCATCATAAGTGCCTCAAAACAAATAATCAAGGAACACTATTGAGCAGCTGATAAAGCAGCCATTTTGATTTATGAATTCCAATTACAGAAAAATTCACAGGCAAGAAAACTTTATAAAGAAACAAAAACAGATCCTACTGACATGAGCTTGCAGGTCCGATCAAAAGGAAACTTGTCTTGCCACTATCTTATTGAAAACTTTTAATTCAACATGCATTCCGACTCAGCAAAGTATTAATTCCAACTAACAAGTATCAGCCACACACACAGCCCTAAGGCCACTATTTCTGTGAAAATGAAGATAAAAGGAGGAAGTAAAGGCTTTTTGATTGAACTACTTTCTTATCGACCTCCGTTGTGCTTGTCAATGCCTGTCACTGTACAAGCAAGATGCCTGTAATTGGACAAGCAATGCTGCTTCTCTATCACAACTGAAAGAACCGAAGCAAGCAACAATAATGAATGAACACCAAATGAAGATACTCAGTTATCCTGGATTACAAGGCAAGCACATTTCCAAAAGATAAATACAAACTATGCTGCATTGATTTTTATTACTTGCATTACATATGCACTAGTTGTTCACAAACCCTTATCCAAATAAGCAATCTCAAAGGAAAAGTCTGAAGAAGCTTACTCACTCGAGGCCAGACGAAACAGAGACAGCAGAGTCAAAAAGATCAGAGCCCAAAGGTCCAACTTTTGCTTTCTCTACCCGTAAACCATATCTTGTAAGATCAAACCTCAGAGCATCTTTAGGCCCTAGAAGACCAACTGCCTATATAGTTGAGATGAGATAAAAGATCAGGACGAAAATGCTTCCAACATGATATATAAAGTGGCATCACTTAATTGTAATGGGCAATTCAAAATATTTCAAAAAGTAAATGGCTTATGACTAGGTCCAAAGTCATCTTTCACAACTTTATAATCACAAAAAGAAGCTCTATACTTGTGATGGGCACAGTAACATTTACTATAGGTCAAATCTTAAAAATCAACAAATATATAAGTTGTTCGAAAGCACTAAAACAATGTTATTTTCACTACTCTATAATAACACTATCGTGTAAGACAATTTGTTGATGCAACTCATAAGAACATTTAACAATTCACTGATTGAAATTTGCAAGTCAAAAATGCAACTAGTATCCTAGAAGATTTCATCATTTATTACAAAACAACAGGAAGGGTATTACTGGATATTAAATGTAAACAACAAGAAACATGTCACGGTGGTATTATGCTGCAACAGAATTTATGAAGTTTATTTAGAGCAATGATCTTCATCACAGGATTTTTGCCACAAGGAATGCGTTATAAGCTTATAGTACATTTCAAATTTAAATTATTAAAGTTAAATACAATAATTGGGCAAAGCAACTCGGTTTTATAGTACCAACAGCAAGTTAAGAGGTTGAAAACACATTTTTAGCATGAAAACTATGATGCGTTACATATATATTGTTTAATGAAATGCGGCAAAATTCTCACGCCTTATAAACATATGCTATGTAATCCATGCAACCTATCAAAGATAAAAAGCACATTATTATGATAGGAATGAAGCAATGTTTTGAACTTAAGTCGTTCTAATCCTGGAAACAATATGCACACCGATCAGGTGTATGAAATCAAAGGAATACTTTTTCTTTTATTTACGCCAACTAATCAATCACTAAACTTCCTGCAGAAAAAGATTAAACACTTAAGTTATTTTCCTTAATATGATTATCCTCACATTTTTTGTGAAAATCTTTGGAATTGATGGGGAGGGAAATGGTCAATTGGTTGTTATTATCTATTCACAGTTTCTTCGTGGAACAAAAGAAAAACTCCTAAGCTCCAACATTACTCACTAGCCAAGTAGACAATAGGAATACCTGAAAGTAGAGTGCTGTATCAGTTAAAGTCAGTTTTCCAGGCCAGGCCATGTTATTCTCCCATTTTATAACAGGCCTCTTCCTGCTGGAAGCGATGCATAAGATTCTCTCCCTAGAAAACTGAGGATATTCACGAATCTGGTATGAATTCCGTCCTCCATGTACTCTACATGAAACCATCAGGAAATCAGCAAAGAAGAATATAATAAAGATTGTTCAACATATCAAATAAAATGCATATTAACAAACTGCAGACACATATCATCCGAGACAACAATCTTAAACTAATTGAGATAGCAGTTTTAGCAATCGTTCTCATCTTGTCCCATGCTATCAACCTAAACTCTTGCTGTCTAGTTCTAGTGTTGCTTCCTCTTCTTAAGAATGCATTAATTCCTTTTTCAATCTCGTAAATCCAGTAAAATAAATAATTTAAGTGGCCCAAAAGAGCAGGCCAAGGCAAATTTATTGATTCTGGACAAGCAATTGTGTACTAAAAATATGCCCATGGGTAACCAGCTTTTCTGGAAATTGAGAATAATGGTTTTATATTATTGGCCCATGTAAATTAAATAGCTATCTGATGATATCAAGTTTTCTTTGAGAAGGTTATGTAAATAATAAAAAGGAACAACTCATAGGAACATCTACACACCAGAGCACAGAGGACACAATTACTAGAAAGGAAAAAAAATCATTCAATTCAACATCATGAACTTGGCTTCATTATTGAAATGGTTTATCTCAAGGTACTACCTGTGCTTGAAAACATACAAGGGAGTTTCACACATTTTTTGACTAAGAAAGGCTATATTAAAAGTGGTGACAAAGTGCAGGCACAGCACTGGAAGCAGTCACAAACCCATAGTGCCCATAAGATAGTTCTCAAAGTTGAAATCCCTTGCAGGTCTTCCCAATATCCAGGAGATCAAGACAGGATGTGGTTTACCATCTACAAATTAAGAAATCAGTTTAAGCTAGTCATTTAAAAAGTACTAATTTAGCTGCCACATGCTCCATTTTAGTATAAGATTTTCCTTCGTCCAAGAAACATCCACATGGCCTTGGCTCATACATCTCTCTATAGAAATGAATCAAATGGATAAGGAAGAAGCATCTTGTTGGGACTTCAGAGACATTGTAAAAAGTTTGAGCTGCAATTGGCAGTCCATCGATCACCCTTTTTTCAGTCAATTTTTTGTTAACTGAAATGGATAGGGGAGACTAACTGAAGAAAACTCTCATTATTAGTAGAGTTTTCATAGTATAATAGTCTAAGTGACAAGTAGCAAAAATGCAGTCATATCCACAAACTGCAACCACAGTTTGTAAGATGCATTTTAACAAACAAGACCAAACAGAATCAAGCCCAAGAGCTGACAGAACAAAATCAGTCAGCAACCTAGAAAACATCAAACACAAATGGCATACAAGATTGCATGCAGCGAGAAATGCATCACTTTTGGAAGGCATCAATGTTTATAGTAAATATGAGAGAGTCGACCAACCATAACATCTCAGAAGAATTTTAATTAAAACTCAAAGTTCCCTTATTCTATGAAAACTGCCTGATTGAATCCCTTTACATTGCGAAAGACAAAAGGAGAGCATCATACACTAGAAAAAAGCCTCACATCACAATGAATTAGAGCCAACGAGCAAACTACAAAACACTCAAAATAAAGACGATCATGTAATAAGCATCTTCAAGCACTCAAAAGACAGAAAACAAAGTCAGTAGTATCTTGCAGATGAGGAAAAAGATTATAATCAAATAGTTGGACCAAGATGTTGAGAAGAAAATTCAGATCAGTCCCAACGCCATATGAAAATAAAATAAATAAAAATTCTAAAGGAAATTTCTGGGCTGTGAAAAGAAAATTGCTTAAAAAGTTGAGAATGATAGATCTCAGATTGCAGTCAATTCTTTTTAAAGTTATATATAGAGAAGGTAAAGACAAAATATTATGCAAACAATGTAATGGACACTTCACTCATAAAAGATTACACTACTTTCATGAACTTAAGTCAATAGAAGGAAAGGAAATTCTTTACAATTACGACCACACGAGCATTGCGCCTCGAATAAAAGTTTATCTTTCTTCTACTGACAGTAGGATCAGGACATAAAATATAACTGATTATTTGACTTCATATGATAACTTTGAAAAGTAAACCATATTAATGATATCATGAGGTGCCATGAAGCTTACTTGAGAAGTTCATCAATATAGGTTAACCACAAGCTTAAAGAGATGCCCTGTTCATTGCCAGCAAGAGCCTTGAAAAGAGTATGCACTGTTGCTCGATCAGCCAGTCCAGAAATAGCTGGAGTTATACGAACAAAAGCCTCTTTTCCTACAAGCTTTCCCTGGTAATAATCAAAAATAGAAATAACACGTTTAAGTGAAAAATAGAGCTGCAATCGATAATAACAAGTTAAAACAACAAATCAAAATGGATGATATTGTTAATAATTATATGGGAAATAACAATTGCTGCAATGATGCATAACATTATCAGAAATGAACCAACTCAAATTATGTAACAGGTTCAAAGTCACTATTATTCTTATTCTTAATATCATTAACAATTTTTAGTGATCAAGATGTTGGGCTTTGGTTTCAAATAAATTTCAGTATGCTTCTTGTTTCCTCATTCATGAAAAGTAAGGATGCTGCTTTGTGTCAAATGTTTCTGGATTCTATGTTCCAGTGAGAAGGCTAAGAATATGTATTGGTCTATTTTCCAAGGCTTCTTGTTTCTTCATTCATGAAAAGTAAGGATGCTGCTTTGTGTCAAATGTTTCTGGATTCTAAGTTCCAGTGAGAAGGCTAAGAGTACGTATTGGTCTATTTTCCAAAGCTGTTCACCTTCATTACAAACTTTTTTTGATTGTTTCATTAAGAAATTGTTGTCCTTTTTATAATCATCACCAACAGCAACAACAAGAATAACAACTATAAAGGATCTGAGAAAACAAGCCTGAAAGAAAGCTTTATCCGGAAAATTTTCTATGGACTCATTTTCTTCACAATACGGATTCTGCCATGCCAGCATTGTGATGAATATTAATCTCTGGAATGCAGGCTCCTGCATACATATCATCCCAAGTTAATGTCAGTATTGCCCCACCACTTGCTGTTATTGAAGTAAAAGTTTAGAGCAAACAAATTTATTAGCGGATTTTCTTAAGCTTTATGAACTAAAAAAAAAATCTCATGTAGCACATAAGAAGAAGCTGTGCCCTAAAAGCTCTTATTTAACAATTAAAATTTTCCATAAAAAAGGATGAACCTAACTAAAATGGTTCAAGGATAAAAGAAATCTTTAACATAAAATTCACGTATACAAATTCCACAAACCTTCAAGCATGGATGGATGTGTGAGTTATCCCTAGACAAAAACCTAAAACAGCAATATTCTACCAAATTACGGGCATCATTGTATACAGGTTCAGGAACAAGTGCTTTAAATATCTTCTGCACCTTCTGTCCCGTCAAGCCATTCATCCTGCACATCTTAATTCCAAAATTCATATCATATTTCCATTGTTAGCTGACAGGCAGAGAAAACTCAGCCAAAATGAAATAGTCTCTTTCCATCAGTCATGACGATGCTATCAAATGGAAGTTCCACATTCAAGCTAAGATCTTAAAAACACATGCATGCGCACACTTTCAGAAAATATAAGACCACTACATGGAGATTTGTAATGCACATGGATCCAAATAATGATAGATGGAATAATTGTTCCAAAATCTCAAGAGAAGTACTGGAGGATGCATATTTATCAAATATCCATGTTTTTTCAAAAGTCAGCTCCCAAAAATCATACAGTAAGACACGATGCCTTGTAAGCAAATTGAACCATAATTTTTGAACTACCATTCCAAAGAAATGAAAACTTGCTTCCTCTGTCTGATTCTAAACAGAACATAACTTCAACTCGAAGAATGAAGAGTATAACATCTTCTACAGTAGATCATTAATATGTGCAGCCCATTACATCAATTGATATAATGAACAACTTATGGGCATGGGCATAAAATTTTTCAACTGTGAAGAACGCTTTATTTATCTCCTTTGCTAACCAACAAGTTTAGCATAAAGAATGATGATTGTAGTAGATCCTTACATGGAATTTCATTAAACGAGAAGAAATGACTACCCTAGACCATTATACTGAAGACTAATTGTTGTATGGTTTCTATTTTCTTTCAAAATTCTTGTAAAGGAAATTTGTTCTGGAATTTTATAATTTCATAAGTCCTAACGACTATCATTACTAATAAGAATCTCAGAAAAATAACGCAAGTTCATAAATCCAATCCAAACCAAGTTAGCTGCACCTGCTGAATTGCTCAATTGATACAATAGCTGCTAAAGAGAGATTCCCACTTGGTGTTCTGCCATCAATGGTCTGTTCTGCCATAAATATGTCCCCCATATCCTGAGAATCAAATGCATGTTCAGGAATGCGCTTTGCACTTTGACCTGTTTTCACCAGTGTCTCGCTGAAAAAATTTTGGGTCTTCGATAGCCATGAGTACAATCTTTCTTGCACAGCATCTGTTGAAACAAATGAAAATTTAGAACCACATGCCCCACAAACAAAATACAACAAAAGGGTACTCCATAATCTTCTCAGAATCAAAAAGTTTAATTTACTTAATATGCATCTAATGAACTCCATCAGAAATATAAACATAGGGTGTTTTTGGTAGTGCTTTTTTAGAAAGTGTTTTCGAACTAACACTTAGAAAAGCTCCTCCTTTTCGAGAAAGTCCCTACTTTATGTTTCTTCCTCTAAGCAGTTCAAGTGCTTTTATGACCTCAGAAGTGCTTCTGCAAAAGTACTTCAATTGCAATTTCATCACCAAAAGCACTTCTTCCTACTTCATCCAAAACACTACAAAAGATATACAGAAGCGTTTTCAACTACTTAAAAGCAAGTACCCCATCATACTATTAGTCACTTAAAACGAAGAAACACTCGTTACTACTTCTTTGCAGCAAAGAAACACTCGTTACATCTTCTTCGCAGAAGAACAAAATACCAGACGGTAATTAAAAAGCTCAAAAGCAAAAATTAATGTTTACAAACGAAAAAAAGCACTTACGAGTATCTATATCTTTGAGCTTCCATCTATCTCCAAGGGACTGACCCACAACTTTAAACCTTAACCCCAGCTCTGAACAAGAATTTCTGGGAAAATATCCAAACCTACATAACTCTTTATGCCTCAAAACCACAGAATTGAATACAGCTGGTGATGGTTTCAATTGGGTAACTGAAAGTCTTGATACCATCTCCAGTGATTCTGTTCCGTTTTTGCTTCTCAAGATCCAAAGTTGAAGAAGCACATTATTACTCAAATTTTAAGAAGAAAGAAAGTTGATATACGCAAGCAAAAGTCGGGTAGACCAAAAGCGCTGTACAAACCGCAACCCATAAGGACCCGCCATCGTGGTGCTGTGCTAAGGAAAGATATTATTATTGAGTCAACAGTGAAGCACATTTTAAAATGTTACTCGACTGGATGCGACTTCTTTTTCGTTGTTTGTTTGTGTTCGGTTGCTTTGGAGAAAATTTAAGACGGGATTATATTGGATTGGAATAAATTATAATAAAATAAGTATATAATCATGTGGAAAATTTATAATAATAATCTTAAATTTTTTATTTTTTTCAATACTCCACACAATTTTTATCATCATAATTAGGCAAAATTAAAATTTTTAGACCAAAGTACCCCTCTCATCTCTCTCTCCTAATTCGATCTTATCAAGCACATCTCTCTCTGGTTGCAACTCCACCTAAATCTATCAATCAATCCCGCGAAATCCACCCATTAATGATAAAGAAAATCACTAAGATCATCGTCAATCAAACTTTGGCTAATTATTTTATTTATATTTAATTAGTTAAGAATAAAATTTGAGAATAATAGTGGTCGTAGTTTGAAAATAATGGCGGTGGTTGTTGTTATTTTAAAGTGATTATTGAGCTTGAAATTAGTTGTTTTATATTATGCGATTGGCAGCACAAATCGTAAAAAATTACTTTTATGTGACAAGCTGCTTGTCGCACCAATTTCTATGCGACAAGATGCCTGTCGCACAAACATTGGTGCGACCGATAACCTATCGCACAAAAATATAAATTATATACATGTGTATTCTGTTGCATAATCTGTGTTTATGTGTGTTATTTTTCATAATTTTTATTTAATATTTTCATTATAATACTTTGATAATTTC
Source organism: Murraya koenigii (assembly GCA_025617385.1). Taxonomy (NCBI): domain Eukaryota; kingdom Viridiplantae; phylum Streptophyta; class Magnoliopsida; order Sapindales; family Rutaceae; genus Murraya; species Murraya koenigii. The sequence continues at coordinate 14,551,698 of CM046812.1, forward strand.
AATAACGAAAAGAATTTAGATTTTATTATAGATACATGGCGTAAATAAAATTAGCAAAGCATAAACAACCCGCACCAAGGAAGAATCCGAGCATGATGAAGTTAACTTTTGATGATCATTTCCCAAAGCTGTATTACAGAGACATAAAAATTTAAAATAGTTGTTGAAGCTATTCGAAATAAGTTAATACAAAAAAAAAAATTATTGCTATTCAAAAGTGATGTTTTCAGGCATTTCATGAATTTAGAGAATTATGCATTCAGTGATGTTATAATCCACAACTTGTTGCTTAGGCAAGTGGCATATGAAGAAACCAATGAAGACTAGTTATGATTTCAAATAGAAGAGCATTTGATACGTTTATCGATTGGAGTGGTGCCTGATTACAAGGCATTCCGGTGATTGAGACATCATATCAAAAATTTCATCAGTGCACTATAAATTACTCCATAAGTATTTCAACGATAGATTTAAATACTTGAATATAAAATAATTGGATGCTACCTTTGCCAATTTGGACTTTCATGCTATGGAGGACTTTGATGCTCTGAAAATCGCATTGTATTACCTTTTAGATAGGGTACTGAATGAGAGAAATGATAACAGACAAACTGATTTCCAATTATAAGATCGTATATCGTGGCAAACGGTATACAACAATATTGAAAATGTATTGAACTAGAAAGCTGAGAAATTTAAGAATGATAGCTTAGAAAATTCTTCTCATAATATTGAGAAATATAATTTATATAGCTTCAGTCATCGGGCAGGTGGGTTGGGAAAAAAATTGAAGTTTGTAAGTTTTTACTAATGACTTATAAAGTTAAGTTTTATGATTTTGTAAATTTACTTCTTGTAGCATTGGCTTTTTGAAGTGATCGAGGGGTTGCCATCACAGTACGCCATGAAAAAAAAAAAAAGAATATTCTCTACATCTTAAAGTGGAAGTCAATTGCTTCTTTGAAAATAAGTTACGATATGGTGCATTCATTTTTCAGCAACAACACTTGTGTGGTAAGTATTATAATATAAAATAACCATCAATATTATTAAGTACTATATGATTATTTTAACATGAAATTTCGTCTACGCTATGAAAGGGGAATGTTAAACAAATCATCCAACCAAACATAGACCTTGCTCAATTACTCATACCAAAATTATTCTTTAAGTAAGCAGCCGTGCCTGCATGGAGTATGCACAACCTTTCAAACTATTTTTTAAAATTCTTCATATGCATACGCTTTTACTGCATTTATAAAGGCAAGCTAAAATTCACCCTAAACAGCTTTTAGGTATCTTGAATTTTGACTTTATGTTACCTTTTATATGGTAAAAACAAATGTCATAATCATCATTGTGAAATACTTTCAAAATAACTCTCTTAATGGCAGTTTATCGATCTGAGATAATTATAATTACTAACTCTAGCCTATTACCAATAACTCCATGTAACTTCATCATAAATCATTCTCAAATATCATTATTTTTTAAATCCAAACCGTCAATGATTAACGGATACAATTGATTGTTTTCATCCAGACATATTGGCTCAAACATGTTTCCATAATACAGTTCTTTAAGATGAGTATCATCTACAATAATAACTGGCCTGATCCACTATATAAAACCTTTGATAGAAGAGTCAAGAGCTACAAAGTAGTATAAGAAATTTTCAGGACCAACTTCTTTCCTTGATATGTCTACTAGTATATTAATTAGATACCATATTCATATTGCATGTATGCTCTAATGTTATTTTCGAAGTATATATTTATTTTTCTTACATAAATTTATTCACGATAATATATATGATTCTGAAGAACAGTAGGTAACTAATTAATATACTAGAATATGCTATGTATATGATTCTGAAGAACAGTAGACCTCGAAACGTGTTGTTGTGAATCGTGCAATCTTGAAATCAAATTTATCCCTCAAAGCAGTTTTGCGCAGTTCTAGTATTAATTTATTCTTCTCAGTAAACAATTTACCCACTCTAATATCATTAAAATTACAACTTTTAAACAAGTCTAGAGCAACCAAGTACGAAAGCAAAACTAGAGCAAGACTTACGAGAGAGGAAATTGTTTTTCTGATCTTCCTTGAATGGCCCATTGGAGGAATAAATCAGTTGTCTCTACTACTATTGGGAATATTGTTCTAACCATCATCCTCATTATTAATAGGAATATTAGAATGACCAAAGCTCCAATCATCAACTGAACTATTAAAAATCCCCCGTACTATTATGCAATTCCACACAAACATTATCCACTTCAGTATTACTGATATCATTAATAGAATCATTATTGTTGTGGAAATCATTGTTGTGGAATGGAGAGTTACGTTGCGTAACAATGTTTATGGTAATGCCTCTTCTTGAACATCCGCTAATGTAATGTTATTGTCATCAATAATGTCATTGTTATCAAGAAGTGGAGCGTAATAATGCTACAATGACCTCATCTGTGATAGCACATCTTATTTAATATCGGGGATAAAGCCGTTTGCTCTGAAAAAATTTTGAGTTTCTACAAGCAGCTCAAGATCTTGATTCAAAACCTGAGGAAATGTGCTAACAAATATAGGGATGCACCCATAGTTGACAATTTCAGTAGCCATTTGTAACACAATATTTCCCATTTTATCATTTGATATGTCCATAGGCAGTAAACATGCACGATATATTATGTCACTATACTTCAAAGTTGTCTTTATCGTAATATTACATTTATTATGATTTATTTGTAAAATCTCATAAATTCTTACCAAAAACTGATCAAACGAACAATCTTTGCGAACTTAAAAAGTTGTAATTTTGACATTCACGTACTCCATACGGCTATCTGCTAATGTCTCCTACTAACTGCCGTAACACAATTGAAATACAATTGAATCCTTTAAACTTGAAAAATGTTAAAAAATAAAATAAACATGGTTACACAACTACATAATATGATAAAATGAACATGCAGCAATTTTTACATGGATGTCAAACATACTATAATTATGTTCAATAGGTAACTTTATGTGTGAAAGATGCCTGTTACACTTAAGGTTAGGTAATTTTTTTCAACCATGGAGCAAAATGGTGTAACAAGTTCTGTCTCACAAATTTTTTTATTCATTTCATCACAAGGTTCGAAATGATATATTATATGCAAAAAACAAACATGTATAGTCTAAGTTATGATTTCAAGAAGTACTCATCACACAAAAAAAAATGTGTGTTCTCATGCATAAAACAAACATTTTGCTTTTTTGTGTGATCTTCATACAATTTGATTTCTTGTGCAACAGGTTTCCCGTCGTACAAAATATGTGTGATGGACAGCACTCATCGCACAAAAATTATGTTATGGGCAGTGCCCATTGCACGAATTTCACTAACACAACAACAACAACACAATAACAATACACAACCACAACACAACATGATAATGAAGTTAAACAAATAGCTAACATGAGTTTTGTTAACTTCAACTGTTGATTTAGAGATTTTGCTAGCTGTTCAACGTGATTTGGTGATCATGGCCATCGGCGATAAATGAGAGATTTTGGTGAGAGGGAGATTTGGGTTAGAGAATTTTGGGTGCGAAAGACAATGATAGTTTCGTCATAAAGTTTGGTGTTTGGCTAATTTTGATAGAAAACAATTTTAGGAGTCAATTTTAAAAAATCTAAAAGTTTTGTGGTTATTTTCATAAATTTTTCTAATCATCATGTTTGGTTTGAGATAATAAACTTGTAATAAAATATTAAATTTAATAAAATTAGTACATGTATTATATGTATTAATAAAATTAGTACATAAATCAAATTAAATGTTTATTAAAACAATTAAATTTAATTATTATTAAAGAAAATTAAATGTTGTCAACTTAGCAGTTAGAATTCACAACAATAAAAATTTTGATTCGAAAAACAAATCGAATCTTTTTATCACATGTGAAATGAAATCTTGTGAGTTTATATCAAATTGGTAGGTCTATGAATCAATCAAATGAATTTTAATATGTTATGATATGATCCTGCCATGTGAAAAAATATGCTAAACTTGTTCAATTGGGTGAAATTTAATTCAAAAGGGTGGGCCTCAATGTTTAAAAATGCAAAGAAGTTTCGTTTAGAAAGTATTTCAGTGATGTTTCAACTATTTTTAAAAAATTCCTTTTAAAACATAGCTTTAACACCCCAATTGTAAATTATTTTAGTATTAAGTTAAATCACATTTATAAAAGCATTTTTAGAATAAGTTTTTATAAACTTTTAAATGGCCAAGTTTTTTTACTCCTATCTAAGTAAAATGGGGGCATACAAACAATGGCGATCTAACATTTTTTTAAGATCTTATGATAGATGTTCCTTAGTTGTTGGAAGCACAATGCATTCAGTTTATTTTTGTATTTATCTATTCAATTCAATTTATGAAGAAATATATGATTCAAGAAGGATTTTCTTAAAATAATAAAAAAGAAAGATCTATATCACCACAGTCTATAGTATACCAAAATTTGTATAAGTAAAATTTAGTACCGTTTGAATCCTTATCGCCCAACCTATACAATAGTACAGTGGTAATCAACAAAGAAATTCCATTTGCTAAAAAAAAGGTTGAAAACGACTTGTTTTTATTAATAATGGCAATGATTTGGGAGTCCTTACCACCAGGGAGGTAGACAAGATTTTTATTGAGTTGAAACACATTTAAAATCAGACATGATTTAGGTGCGCAATTGAGCATGTGGCAAACTATCATTTGGTAAAATGTGTTATGAGCTCCACAAACTCTAAATGGGAGCTTGCTAAACATACAATCGTATTTTTTATGGAGTGCATTGTTGCAAAAATTAATAAGTATACTAGTTGGCACAGGTAATATAACGAAGAATAGAGTATCACTCCACAGAGATTGTATATCTGATTAGTTACCAAAATTATTTTAACCCTAATTTATTAAAATAATCGAGTAAGAAAATTTAGATTAAAAATTAAAATAAAATAAAATAATTAAAATTTAATTAATAATGCAAGTAGTTATAAAATTACTAAGAGATTAAAGTATTACGACATCCGATTTCACCAGAACTAATTCAATTTAATCATTCATCTATGCTATTAAATATTACTACTCATGTTGACAGTAAATTTTCCTAGTTTTTTTAATATCCTCAAGTGATATACCTTCGCATATTAACCCACTATATCTTTAAGTGAATTTAAATATACAAAAATTTATTAAATTCTCTGTAAATTCTAAAATAAAAGATTCATTATATTGTTACATCTCTGTCTTTCATTTAATTCATGACATCTATTACATAGAGCAAAAATACATAAATATTCTCTCGCTCTCATTAATAATCTTCAAATCATTTAAATATTGCTAAGACATTTAAAAGCATTAAACACAATAATAAATACTATTCATATATTAATAAATGAAAATAACAAAGATTTATGAAATTAAATCTTTACAGTTAGGATACATTGTAGTCCTAATAAAAATAAATTAATTCATAAAAAAATAAAAAGAATACATAAATATTGTGGGAAACAGTTAAACAAAAAAATTAAAAGGGAAAGAAAAACTCATGATTAATCTTGGCTTTTATTCCTCTAATTTGCTCCTGATGCTTAGGTTCTGTTCTACTTTCTCTTTGTTTTCTTTTCCCTCTCGGTTTCTACACTCGATTTTTTTACTCTTGTGGCTTTGCTCTGGGTTTTCATCCTTTTCGTAATGCTCAAATCGGTGGCTTTAAATTCTTAGCACAAAAGAATTAAAAACAAACTTTAAAAAGTAAGCAAAGCCGCCAACTTTCAATTCCAAGCTTAAGAGGAATTGAAGTAATTAATTAAAAGCAATATTCCCTTTTTTGTGCACATGCTTGCTGATTAAAGCCATGCCAAAAGATTTACTTCCTTAATTACCCACAAGATGCTTTTCATAGCAAGCTCCAGTGCTCCGCATGTGACTGCAGGCATGATAATTCATTAAGCCAAATCATCTTTCATTCGTTTCAAATAATTTTTTTTTTATTCCTTTTCCTTTTTAGTTTTTTTAAATAGATTTCTTTTTAAATATTTGGATTTAATTCATCTTTAATTTTTCTTTCACTTAAATATTCCTACAATAATAAAATATAAAAATTAAGATAAGTATTAATACAATTAAATATAATTTAACATAAAATTAAGCTAGAAAACTATTAAAATAACATATAAATTATGAGTACATCATACATCTACATGCATCTGATTGAAATCTTATTTAAAATATAATATACTTTTAGAAATTTAGATAACAATATATAATATTACAACTATAATATTAATTGATAATAAATTTATTAATTATAATTATTTTTGCCGGAGTTCCTCGATGAGATTTTGTGTTAAAAATATTGTATGATAGTTTCATATATAAATAATTTTTTTAATAACGTACAAAACTAAATTATCACTTAATTTTTTCTTAAAATCTTTTACCAATAACAAAAATATTAATATAGTGCAATACATAAAGTAAACATGAATATATGATAAGAATTTTAAAACTAAATAAAAGATTAATTATAAAATTAAAAATTATAATTAATTAGACTTACCACTTATGGATTAATGTTGAAAGACCAAACAATTAATTTTACTTGAATCGAAAACAAAAAGAGTAAATGCTAGTTCATTAATTATTATATTAACATTTTATTATGATTTTTTTATTTTAATATTTGATCTATTATATTTTTATTTAAGTTTTATAAAACATTGATAGCTAATAAAATTATTTAAAATTAAAGATTGAAATAAAAATAGTATGAAATATTTTAAAATTAATAAGGTACTTTCATAATTTTTAAATATAAATTAGAACATTTTTCATAAATAACAAATAAGATATATTTTTTTGAGATAATCATGAAAAGAATTTTAAACGCGAGCTGGGGCGTTCCTATACTGGCTCGTGGCTGCCTGCCACCATCATCTACATAAGCCTCAATGCGCCATCCACCCATCGTCATGGTGGTGGCGGTACTCCTTAACTCGTCGTTATTAAAAGGCAGTGAAAAATGAAAGTCGATTGTGTCCAGAGATTTTCTAGAGCAAATATTTGTCGTCGGTTAGACTTATATGGTTGCATAGATCCAATGATATGATGATTCCAGCGGTTTTAAATTTGACTTCAGTGGACTCTACTGGCAATGATAACTAGCAGTCGATTGCGACGTTTGGCAACATTAGCAATTTCTCATAGTTGAGGCCATTGTTTGGTGATTTTTATATGTAGGTCCATGGACGAGTACTTCAGCAAAAGAGCTTTGATCAGGTGTCCTGAGCGACTGCACTCACTATATCACTACTCAACGAAACCAAATTTGAGTTGAATTAACATACTAGTAACTGCTTGCAAGCAGCTTTGACAAGCCGAAGTTGGTAAACATATATTGGGCTGTATAATGTGGGGTTGAATGAATTCAATCAAAAGACTAGGGGTAACATTGGAATTGTACAGCTGTGCAAAAGGCACAAATGCTTTACACGCGTACAACGAACGGGTCGACCATTATTATCGGTTATTACAACAAACGGAATCTCTCCCGCTTCAAAAAGCTCACCAAGTAATAATAATAATATTAATAAATGGCCTTATCTTTATCTTCATCATCATCATCATCATCTTCTCTTTATACACACTCTGCAACTACCCTCACTGCCTCTCAATTTTCAACCCCAAAATTACTCTTCCCCTCAAGGGTTTCTTTCTCTAACTTCCCCACTAAGTTTAACAACAACAACAATTACCAAAACAACCACAACCTCTCAAGCAATGAATATAATTATTCTTCAGCTTCTCAAAAATGGAGAGCCAATGTTTCTTTCTTTCCTACGTTCTTGAACAAAGGGAAAGATGCTAAGGTTCTCAAAGAAAAGCTCCTTGAGGCCATTGCCCCTCTTGATCGTGGCGCCGAGGCCACTCCTGAAGACCATCAGAGAGTTGAACAGGTTCCTATTCGTTTTACTATTTATTTAGGCTGTTGTGTTTGGTTTCATCTTCGATCAGAAAATATATGCAAATGATATTTTATTTTACAGTTTAGTTACGCTATGACATTCAAGATAATGACCTTTATCCAGTGGTGGAAATGGAAAGAATATAAACTAAAGTAGGCTGTAACATTATATCAGTAAAATTAAGTAGACCAATTGCGGGGGCCAATCTGGAGAAATCATAAAATACAGCAATTTGAAACAAAAGTATGTAAATATTGGGGGCCAAATGTAAAGTCCACAGAGACGTAGGTAATTTCAATTTAGACCCTTATTTTTCTGTAATTGTTTTTCAGCCTGGGACGGATGCCTACTTCTGCCTCTGCCTTTATCCGTGGTGAAGAAATAATTAATTAGTTGTGAGAAGTCAGTTAAGTGTTTGATAAATTATTATCTGAAAATTGCTTTTGAAAAGTGATTATATTTGTTTGGAGAATGATGTGGAAGTATATAATCACTGAAATGAAATTCAAATATACACTACTTACATTTAAAATTAAATAGTTTGTGCAATGATATATTTTGTCTCAGAAAATTGATGCAATGCATCTATATATGTTTTGATCAGGGTACCTTTAGTGCCTAAGGATTGAACCAAATACCCACGAATCTTTATATTTTAAAAAATTATCCAAACTATTGCCATTGTATATCTGTTTTTAATTGAGATCTATTTAATTATTTTCCAATTTTCGCTTGTCATTTGTTACATTTTTTTTTTATTTTAATTTATATCAGTCAGAAATACTATTTTAGACTTGAAGAGTAAATGACTAATGATAGAAAAGTTTTAGGTAATATTTGGAGATAAAGGAACCAAGTGAGTAATAGCCCAAAACTTAGGACTAGAGGAGAATTTACCCATTAATCTAATGTAAACTTAAGAGTAAGTTTGATAATGTTATGAATTTTAAAATAAATACTGGTAACGATACTGAAAAAATGAAAACAATCAACTGTAGAGAGGAGTTCTGTTAAAACAATTGATAAAATCTATAGTTTTAAAAATTATAGTTAGTTCCATTTGGTTAAAAAAAAAAATTATTGTGGGTTGTAAAAGTGATTATAGCTGTTTGGTCAATTTCATTATCAAACTGTAGTGACAGTAAATAAGGAATAAAATGGACATAAAATAGTGATATTATGAAGTTATAGACCCTATTTGATTTTGGTTATGAGTCCCTCTTGACTAATTTTTATTCTTATTGGACTCTTGCTCACGTTAAAAAGACTAAAATACCCATTAAAAATATTAAAATACCCATGTTTGTGTAACACGATACAAGATAATTTCGTATAATACGTGACTCTATAATGTAGCACAAGATATAATTGTGAAATATATGACAGTATTGTGTAATACATGACACTATAGTATAGCGTAATACATGATAATTTCGTGCAATACATGACATTATAATGTAGTACAAGATATAATCATAAAATACATGATGGTATCGTGTAATATATACCTGTATGGTGCAATGATTTCATCGTGCATGACGAGTTAAAGTTTTTAGAATTGAAAGTGATTTGAGACTAAAAAATTTGTAAGTAAATATCTTTTTACATGTTCTTACAACAAAAAGGATATTATGGATATTTAATTGACTTTAGAGTTTAAATTTTATCATGGAGTCCAAATCTTATGACTGGACCCCTATAGGGGTCATCTTAAAAAAATTCCTCCATAAAATATGTACTACTTGCAATAATATTAGATAGTTTATGGAAGAGTATGGAAAATACATGAAATTGGAAAAGCAGCTCAGTCTCCAGCTCAAAATTTGTCGTGAAAGACCGGTGATTTTGCCTAATGCGATCTTTAAAATATTTAATAACATCAAAATTGAATTTTAACTTAAGAAACAGACAAAATACTTTTAGGCTTTAGCCATCACAAACTGGCCCTAACTTGAATTCTTCTATGCAAGATAAAAAGTAATTTGACGCTGAGATTTGTTGGTTTATTTTCCCTTGAGCACAGTTTGGCTGTTAATAGGGTATAAAAAGTTGCAAGTCAGTTTTAGCTCCTTTTCTTTGTTTGGTTGCCGAATTAGCAGGATCTGGAGAATGAAAATCATTGTTGGTGATATTTAATTAAAATTGGCATTGGATAGTAATATGCCATTGTATCATCAGACATGGTGCAAGGGAATTTCTTGTTTTTATACACTCTTTTGCCGCTGATTCTTGAAATTTAATTTTAAATAGATAGTGCTGGAACTTGAAGGAGTTAATCCAACAAAGGAGCCACTCAAATCTGATTTGCTAAATGGAAAGTGGGAGCTTATATACACGACTTCAAAATCAATTTTGCAGACCCAGGTGAGCTAAACTTTATTCCATTTTATTTATCAATGGAAAGTATGATTTATTTTCCTCCTTTTATTTAGTGTAGAAGTGGCTTAATTTTATCTAAAGGAGATAGCCTAGTTATTTATAGCTGGTCACTGTTAGGAGAGGAAAAGAGATTCACCAAAACAGTTCGGTTTCACTTGTGTTTCTGCTTGGGGATGGGTTGTTTGTTAATACGAGGAGTACTTAGAATTTCTTTCCTTTGTTTCTACAATTGACTGACTCAAAAAGTAATATTGTTACAGAGGCCCAGATTTTTGAGATCGATTAGAAACTACCAAGCGATCAATGTGGACACACTTAGGGCACAAAATATGGAATCTTGGCCTTTCTTCAACCAGGTATTCTTTTTCAAATGCATCACTGGCTTGTTGACTTCTATTTAAACTTTTCTTTTTCCGTATTTCTTTTATCTCACTATTGACTGCGGGGTGTTTGAACCAACTCAGTTGCCATTTAATCTGCTGTCTTTTGATTTTAAGCCTCTCTGATATCTTGCCTCTGTCTCTAATCTTTTTAGACTTGTTAATTATCATCACAATTACAATTGTTTACATTTTAACAATTTTGACCAAGGTTAGTAGTTATGGCCCAATGCAAATAAAAAATTTTGCACTAATTCTCAAATACTTGAGGATCAACTACACATGACTTCTGATTTCCAAGGCTGAGGAAACATTATATGATATTCACACTGTTCAGTGTCAGGTATAGAATCATCTACAATCCTTTAACCATTTTTCTAATAGGCATGTGAATGTTTCTTTGTTTTCATTAACTAATAGATTTAGGAAAGCAAGGAGTGAAAAAAGTGATATATCGGATAAAATGATGATGTATAAATTGTCTGTAAATTGTCTGCAAATTGTCTGCTTAAGCATAAGTAATGGTTCATACTGGTTGGAGATGATTCACTTTGACCTCTACATGTCTTATAGTGCCTTTGTTTACCAAGGATTGCTGATCCGGCTACACATTGGCTCCACCCCTAAATATTGGCTGGGAGCTATGTGCCACGCTCCACTAGTTCCCTCCGTTAAACTAGCTTTTGATTTTTTATCTTGTACAATTGTCTTGTTTGTGCCCAGCCATTTTTCAGTTAAGAAAAAGAAAATAAAATACACTTACAAATAATTTTTTGGCTCGTAAGACTCTGCTCAATCTTCACATTGTACTTGATTTTAGCCCAATTAAGGTAATTTCATGCTATGTCTCTATGACAACAATTAAAATGCATGCATCTTCTATTTGCTGTAGAGTAATGATAGATAGACATACCAAATTTTAATCCAAAATTTCATCCCAAATGATGTCGCATGTGCTGCGTCATTTATTAAGTGGTTGATAATTCTTTACAAGATCCAAGTGAATTAATTATATTATCTCACCATCTAATTGATGACGCCACATCATTTAGGATAAATTTTTGGGATTGAGATTTGTAGCACTACTCTTTGTTGTATGATATAGTGATATTTATACACTGCAGGTTACAGCAGATTTGACACCTCTGAATTCAAAGAAGGTGTCTGTACAATTTGACTATTTCAAAATCGGAGGTCTGGTAAGTTTTGTACCCCCATCAGTGATTATTCCATTTTTATTTCTTCTTTGTTAAATGAGATTGTAAATATACAGTTGATATTGCCCAATATACATTTCCTGCTTTATCTTTCCTGTTATTTGTTATTTAAGTAATCTATTTCCTACTCAATAGGTTCACTCCTGTCATGTATTTTGTTTTATTTTATTTTCTATGCTAACCCAATTGTTTACTCTAGACTGGATAACTGAATTGTTATACCACTTGATAAAAGAAACTATAGAGTACTGGAGTACTGTAGTTAGTTTAAACCAATGGGTCAGAGACAAATTTAGGTGCTAGAATGTATTTTTGGATATTATTTGTACATAGTAATTAATTTGTTCGCAGACCATTAAAGTGAAAGGTCATGACCACTTACTACTTAGATACTAGTTGGGCCCCTCTTTTATTTGATCGCCATTGAAAACTAAAACTATCTGTCACCAATTGTATGCAAGCAATACACAACCTCTGGGGTCTTTTGAACTTTTTTTCATCTTCTGTAGTATATTTGAACCAGCATAAAAAGAATGAAATGAATCACACTGAAAATTGAAATTAATATATTTCTTCTAGAGTTTGATGTACTGCCAGTGTCAAATGGCCAAGGGAATCATACTTCAATATTTTCTCTCTTTTTACCCACATGTATTTAGCTTCCATAACTAAAATTTTATTAGACTAAGAATAACGAACACGACAAACATTATGAACTCAATGAATTGGACTGATGTTCATAATAGACACAAACATTTCACTAGTTATGCTATCGTGTCTACAGATACCCGTTAAAGCTCCTAATACAGCTCGTGGTGAATTGGAAACTACATATTTGGATGAAGATTTGCGGTGAGTTGACATGCTAACCATAAAGTTTACTTTAATGCTTTTTTCTTCAAAATTTCATTTTCTTTTATGCTTGCTAAGGTATAAATTTAATGTCAATTCTATAAATGTGCTAAATTCCGTTGATACCTTCTTGATTTCAAAATCCAGTAGAAATCTTCCCTTAGATTTTGAAATGTTTGTCGTGTTCGTTATTCTTAGTCTAATAAAATTTTAGTTATGCTTGCTAAGGTATAAATTTAATGTCAATTCTATAAATGTGCTAAATTCCGTTGATACCTTCTTGATTTCAAAATCCAGTAGAAATCTTCCCTTAGATTTTGAATATCATCATTAACTATTCTTGCAATTCGTCCAAAATCCCTGAGGTTTTACAAATTTATCAGAAACATCCTTTCTAAACTGGGAGGTTTGCTGTAACTAGGCTACTTTAAAGGATGTGGATGAAATTTACATAAGTATTTTTCATTTTATGTTTACAAATTTTCAATTTATTCATTTTCCATGCCTCCTGGAAATCATCTAATTAATATCTGAGAAGAATGTGTAATTAAATGGTGTTTTCGATTCTTTAATATGAAAGAAGATATTCACCCGTCTCTCAACAAAATTAAAGAAAAAGAAAGAAAAAAAATTGAGTGTTTGAGAAATTAGATGTCTGATCTGTTCTTGAATTTGAATTTGAAAAAAAATTGAGTGTTTGAGAAATTAGATGTCTGATCTGTTCTTGAATTTGAATTTGAAAAAAAATTGAGTGTTTGAGAAATTAGATGTCTGATCTGTTCTTGAATTTGAATTTGAGCTCCATGGGTTGTATTTTGCACACATTTCCTCTGACATGTTTAGTCCTAGTCTATAATTTATATTCAAACATTTGACTAGTTGCCATAGATGATTTATTATTTTAATATTATTAGTTTATGGTATAAATTACATTATTTATATAATATTTATATTTATTAAAAAATTTAAAGTTAATTTTTTGGGTATAATGAAGGTAAAGGATATTATGGTCAAAAGGAGATATTAGTGTATTTTTTAAAAAATTTGGGGGTGTAGGTGTCATTTTTCCCAATAAAAATTTTGAAAACCTGAAAGTTAGCACTAGATTATTTCTCCCATCCAACTCTTCATTGAAAAATTTCAAATTTTCAAAGGTTTTTGTTGTTAACCTTCCAAGTTTTCGTTCATATTCCCTAACTTATAATATAATATGTGTGCTATTGAAATCTTGAGGTTCCGGCAATGAAAAACTTGGGGTGTAACATAAACTAGATATGGTCAACTAGGAAAAGTGTTGTATCAATCAACATTGTATATATATTACAATATACCTTGAAAGAAAATTTTTTTTTCTATGAAGAAAGAGCCTTTATATATTGCAATGACTTGGGTGTAGATTATCTCATTGGAATGCATTATTCTTATCCAATTAAGGCACATATTAAGTGAAGCGTATATCGTGGTTCTTTTATTATTTCCTTTTCCAGATAAGCTTAAGAACACGTGGAAAATTCTAATTCAATGTAGAGAAAATATTTTCTTAGTGTTTGCTAGCTGTCATTTGCATTTTTTGGCACAAAAAGTAGTGGCTTTTGTTATTCTTTTTTAGTTGAGATGACCCATATGATAGTATAAGGCAACTTTTTATGGTGTAACACTGTAACAATCTTCAGGGCAGTGCTAGTGCTACTTAGTTTGCTTAGTAAACCTCTTGCTAGTGCTACTTAGTTTACTTAGTAAACCTCTTGGAACCGGGAAGAGGATTTATATCTTCGAGAAATTCTAGATTATTATTTATTAGTATTTTTAAGAAGCATTACAACTATTTGATGTTATATTCTTTTAAGAATATCAAGCATCCATACAGCAAAGGTTCATGGCCAGTTAGCATTCACTTCGTTACACTCTTACATTATAATCTTGACTAAGTCATGTTTGCCTTGTAATGGTAAGCTTTTCCATACATTTCCTAGGTGGTCATCTATGGTGAATAAGAAAATGACTGTTAACAAGCACTAAAAATATTTTTTTTTTCTTCATTTAAAGTGTAAGCACCACTTGATTCTTATGGATACAGGTAGAGGACGGAAATAACTTTGAGTCTCACTTCACTTATTATATAGCCCCAATTAGATAAGGATAATATCTCCAAGAGGCTGTCATGTGTGTGCATCAGCTTCCATAGCATTGAGCCGTATATTTAAAGGCACTTTTCTCCGTAAAAAGAAAAAAAACGAAGGCAAAATCTGACCAGTGGCTTCCATCATTTTTTGGCTTACATATTCCACTTTTTCTCCCATTATTTGGGCTGACATTTTCTTATTCTTCTTATTATTATTTTCTTCAATCTAATTCATTCTCTCTTTTAGCGTCATTTGTTGTCTCTCCAAATAATCATCGCTAAAACATGCAATTTTCATTGCTAAAGGTCATTTCTCACAATAGGTGTGTTTGCATTACATTTTTGTTGACGAATTTTCAAATTTCGTCATTGATTTTTGTTCCAAAAAACGATAAAGGCAACGGAACTTTTGTCCCTAGATTCGTAGTAAAAGGAGTGTTTGGTCTCAAAAAAAAAAAAACCTTTGGTGATAAAAAATTCATCATTAAATGTCTTTTTTTTAGCAATAATTACAATCGTTGCCAAAAGCATAAAAGATTCATTAATTTATGTGTTGAATTTGAGTTTTAGCTACGAGTTATTTTGTTTATAAAAGTACTTTTAGCGACTATAATGTTTGGTCTCTAAGAATATTTTTAACAATGATTAATATTTTGTTGCTAAAAGGTATAATTTTTAACACTAAGTTACAATCATAATTAACACCACTATGATAAAAAGAGAATTAATTAATTTAAAAAGAATTGCTATTATTGATGAAAAATTACAAAAAATGATTACAAAGTTTAATGTTTATTTTTTTAAAAGAAAACTTTTACAAATGAATATAAATTTCTTGAATTTCTTTGTCTTGCTGTAGTTGACCTTCATTATTTCCTACAAATAAACACAAAGAATAATTAATTAACTTCTAAGTAAATAAGTTGTAACAGATAAGATAAGTAAAAACAAAAAAAATAATGCCATGTTAAAATTGAAAGAGAAAAGAAGTAGAAATTGAATTAGAGAATGCGAGTTATATACTAGAGATGAGAGAAATACAGAAAAAAAATGAAAAAAAAATGGAGTAAATGATATTTAAATAGATAACTAAAGTTTTTAAAGACGAAATTTGAAATTCGTTGCTAAAACGTAATTTTGACGGAAAATAATCCGCCTTATAATTTTTCAATTTTTCTTATTGTATCATTTCGTCTCTAAAATTATACATTTAGTGGCAAAATTTAACTTTTGTAGCTAAAAATACTAAATGATGTGAAAATTTTAAAAATACAAGGTAAATTATTATTTTTAAATTAAATTTTAGTGACGAATTTTAAATTTCATCACTTAAAACTTTAGTTCTTTATTTATATATAATTTATTTTCTTATTTTCATTCTTTCATTATGTAAACATTAATTGCATTGCCATATATATTTTGTGCGATGAAAAAACTTTCATTGCCATTAGTCCCTCTTTGGCAATGAAATCATTCGTTGCGCTTTCGTTCTCTTACTCTCTAAACATTAATTTCATCGCCATATATATTTTTGGCGACAAATCTTTTGTCCCCATTGGTCCCTCTCTAGCAATGAAATCATTCATTGCTAAAAATATCTTTAGTGACGAAATTTTTTTGTCACAAAAATAGGATTTAGCGACAAATATTTCATAGCTACATAAGGAAAATGTCATGACAAAAGAATTAGTTATAGCTACAAAGAAAATCGTCGCAACAGAACTTTATTTCGTCATGAAAAGTTAATGTTTAGGCGATGAAAAGGAAATTTGTCGCTAATTTGCCTCTTTAACAATGAAAAGTTGTCGTTAAAAACTTGAAACAAATATTAATTTTTTTCTCATAGATTTGGTGTGAAATACTTTTTTTATCGCTAAAACATATGTAAGGCGATGAAAAAAATTGTCACTAAAGGTCTGAATTCTTGTAATGGCAAAACCATTTCAATCACAGTGTCTTAAAAAACAATAGTTTTGTTCCTTAACTAGAATAGGGTGCACGGTCTCAATCACATCATTAGTTGTTACACACAAATCGTAGATAAGTTGTACCTCGTTTGTTAGTATCTCAAGCGTGTCTTCTTCTTCAAGAATAGGTAAACTCATTGGTACATCTTTTGGCACTATTGTAGGGATTTTCAATTTCTTGAATGAACCTATGATTTCATTAATTTGTTTGATTTGCTGTATTAAAGTCTTTGGAATTGCGACTTGAGCTGCGTCGCTAAACAAATTGCACCTTATAAAGTGTAGATAGTGTATATAGGCATTTTATTTTTAATATGAAGACTTTGCCTTTTAGAAATCTTGTAACTGTATGCGCTTTAGAGTCATAATAAAATTCATGCCCATAAAATTGTTCAAACTTAGATGTATAATCAGAAATTGATCTTGTACCTTGTTGTACCAAGCAATAATAAAAAAGAATAAACTTGGATCTCAAGATGTACTTCATATGATTTTGTCGAATTTTGCATTTTCTTTGGTTAAGTCGAGGCTCTTGTAAGTGTTCCCACCAAATTGAAGCTCCTATTCCTAGTTTACAAGCAATATGGGTAGGGATGGGGGCCTTATAGAATTTTTCCCATTCAGAGATAGTATAAGGATGATTTTATAACATTTTTTACTCGGGGAAGGGGTGGAGGTGAATTTTTATCCGATTTCTTATTCGGAGAAGGGATGAAGATGAGGTGGAATCCCCATCCCCTCTTCATTTCCCTATTTTAATTTTTAATTTATTCAATTTTTCTAGAATGATTAGTGAATAAATAATAAAATTTAAATAGTAAAATATTAAATAATGGTGCAAATAATAAATATTAAAATATTTATGCAAATAATATAAATATTAGTTAGTATAAAGACTTGAATATAATTTAGACGTAACCACAGTCTAAAGCTCATAATCCCACAAGCCGACAATCCCACAAATCAAACTCTAAGCTACTCTCTCACAATTTCACTTATCACTTCTAGATTATTCATGTCGAAGCTATCACCTAGCTTGTCCTCATCTCATTATAGCCTAGGAGCACGTTGCATTGTTGGTGGCCAAACAACTCAGCTCATGGCATTCATCACGCCATAGTCAGTGGCCAAGAGGTGTCATTGCTCATGGACAACACTCATGTCAATATTGTATAAAAATCACATTATTTGAATTTTTTTTTGAAAATAATTATTTGAATATTATATATACTAAAAGTTTGATAGAGTATAATGATATAAGATCCATTTATGATCATTTTCATTTTATTTTATATATTTTTAGGTTAATATGATTAAATTAAGTTCAATAAAATGTATCTCCTGTTATTATTCGGGGAGGGAACGAGGATCCCCTCAAGCAATTTTGACGGGGCGAGGATGGAACATGGACATATACAAATCATCGGAGATGGGTACGGGGATGTCGGTCCCCTCCCTTCCCCTTATCATTGCTATCCCTAGACACAAGATACTTGATTTTCTTTAGGAATCCATCTACCTATAAACCATTACTCAATCATGTCCAACCAATCAAGAAATTTCTCGTGATGCCAATATGTAGGAAGGAAAAACACATCATAAATTGGACAATAGTGTAATACTGTCTTTAATTTTCTCACAATGGCAAAAATGTAAATATCTTTAACTCTTGGATTTGGTGTTATCGGAGGCTAGCGGCCAAAATAGGAACTGTGAGGTTTGGATGTAGTAGATTTGGTGGTAGCAGCGGGAAATTGGCTTCTAGTGGCGGCGACTTGTAGTGTTTTGGCATGGTGGTTTCAGTGGTTAATCAGACTCGATGGTGGTTGAGCTAGATTAATTGGGTGGCTCAAGGGGAGTGTGATGATAGTGTTGTTCAACGCTAAAGGTGGTTGGATTTGGTGATGGAGGTGGTTTCAAGCATCTATTGGTGGATGGCGATAGTTGGAATGGTGACAATTGGGGTTTGGTCGGTGGAGGGTGTGGTGAGTTTGGGTTTCTCTCTCTCTCTCCCTTTTGTTTTTGTTTTTTTCCTCAGTGGTGGAAAAATGATAGGAGGGGTGAGGGTAACCGGGAAAATTATGCGATTGACACATAACTTCTCTGATAACAATTGACGTAGTAGGATAGCAGAAGTAGAATAATTATAAAATAAAAGTCGCTCAACACAAAGACGAGAATACATGGGTCAAGTTTGATGTAATGGTTTTGAAATTATATATTGTTCTAGAAACGGCCCAGGTAGATTAAAATGCCGTATTGTGAGATTAGATGATTAATAAAATCCAAACGATTATAGAAGAGAAATTTTGAGATAATCTCAATGGAAATTAACAAAGGTGGATAATTTTTATTAATCACATACTTAGAAGGCCTGATTTTGTTTGTCTTTACAAAACAAACCTATTTCATTTTATAATCCTTAAATTGTGCTTGAGCGAACTTGCTTGCACCATAAATGACAATTTCTTGATTGATAGAATCCGGAAATAATGATAATATGATTCTCTTTATTTTGACAGGATCTCGAGAGGTGACAAAGGAAACTTATTCATCTTGAAAATGGTTGATCCATCTTACCGAGCACCTAGCTGAGGTATCAATTTAGAAGCTGTATTTTAATGAATGGCAGTTAAACTTTCTTGATTATGAGAATACTTCCACAAAGTCTCTGTTGAAATAAATTTGATATTTCTTAAATTTCTTGTATTATAAGTTTATTTGAGTGGCCTACAAGGTTCTTCTGTACAGAAGTTATAGAAAGCTTCCTTCAACCATTGAATTGCATGAAAATCAATGGTTGAAATTTTGTTTTGTTAGCTTGCCTAAATAAGGATTATGCCATTTGCAAGTGGGAAAGCAGATGTTATACTCGCATCTTATAGATTTTTGTTATGACCATGCTATCTGGTGTATTTACATATTTTATGTTTGATTTGATTTGTCAATTCTATTTAGTACAACAGGATGTGTAATCTAGTCCAAATTTTTCCATCTTCCATTTGAAGGATTAAAAATTTTCTTCTGATATGAATTTTTATATCAGAATTTTTATCGATCTAAATATGTGATTGATGGTTAATAAATAAAAATATAAAAATAATTAAAGTTTTTAGGCACGTTGTCATTAATAAACAATGAAGGTAACAAATGGCAAGATAGATCGAGAGAAGCTAATCTATTGCTAAAAAGGAAAAAAATGAGAGAAAAAAAATTGATGTAATACACATTCAATTGAAGAGGTATTGCAAAATTTCAGTGCTTCACCAGCGGCAAGTAGACGATAGATAAATATTAAATAATAATGCAGTACAAAATTAAATGGTATCTCTAGTGACTTGCTAGATGCCATCTGTAAAGTAAGACGAGTGATGCGTATCTTTCGTATTTAGTCATAGCATATGCAAATATCTAAAGAAAAACATAAATAATGCAAGCCGACGTCTTTAGAGAAAAAGACAGATGCTGATAAGCATAAAATATTTTATTAAAAAAATGCATGTATATTGAATAGTGACGATCAAGGTATGGAGAGGTGGTTGCCAATCAATGCCCCTTTATCAGCTATTCGTTTATTTTGTTAGCTTGCATTGTTTTACAACTTAGAAGCATGTCATGCATCGTGATCACTTTAAAGCAGCACCATTTCCTAACTCTCAGACCTTTCTCCGAAAGTTAGATATTGCATTGTATTTAATGCTTTTTTTTTGAAAGGAATTTGATCATTTACAATAATGAATCATCAGGAAGAACAAGAACTACTTTCTCCATCCACCTTGCCTGTTCTTTGTAGATTGGATTGCCTTGATCATTTGGTGAGTGAATTTTCATTTTTCACTGTGTTTTTTGTGTGTGCATGTGTGAGTTGCACCAAGAACTTAGTGCAGGGATAAAATCATATTTTTCTTAATTTTTTAATTAAAATTTTTTAAAACCGATCTCATACAACATATAAAAATCAAGTAATTTAGAAATTCATACATTTGATGATCTGAGAAGACAAACAATTGAGAGTTATAGATTCGTCTCCAAACGATCTTCTAGGCTATGACTCAAGATCGATCAACACTGGACGTGTGAGCGTCTATTTCACCACTCCCAATTGCAACTGGCGTCTCTTAGATGTATTCTATAATTTTCTCAAAAACCCTGTAAATCTATTCTCCTCTCTGTTTTAAGAGAAAAGTACCTCTTTTATAATATCTTATGAAAAATCATAATATGTTAGGATTAGAATTCGTAGAGAGAATGTGTAACTAACTAAGGAACCACCTTATAAAATATCACAAGCTCCCTTTTACACTTGAATATAACATAATAGGCCTTAACAAATATTATAATTATGATTTTCACCTAATACACCAATTTTCTTGTTTTTGAGTTTAGTGATGGTGTTGTCAATTAAATGAGTTAACCCGGGGATCATTTGGGAACATACAATAGTGGCTACAATTTAATAAATTTGTAATTAAACAAATATAATTATTTAATTCCAATTCTACTCTACTATAAGATTGGAACTGACCTCTATAATTGTATGCTTGAATAATAATTCGCCCAAGCCACATTGATTTATTTACTGCACAATCATTTGTACCACATCGTTAATTTAAATTGATATCTCAACTGTCTAATCAATTTAATTACATTTTGTTCCTTGATACTTACTGGTTTTCTCTAATGATCATTTTCAACATACTTATTTATATTGACACACTCTGCCCAGCGAATTCTATGATCAAGTACTGAAAACCCATCAAGAGATGTGTCATACAAATTCTATATTGTTAATCTATAATTTCAATACTTGTAATTGCTCCCACCAAGATACTGGGTAATCTTGACTACATGTGTATGTTGTGCCCATTGGTAACTCAAAGGAAATAACAACTACAATAATGAAATTATAACTAATTCAATATTAAGATTACAGTAAATCAATGCCTATGAGATTTAATAAGTCTGACAGTTATTACTTGGTTAATTAAATCTCATATGTGATCCAGTTCAATGTAGTCATACTACATCAATAAATTCATACATGATTAAGACAAATCACTAAATGAATTTATTACAGTCTATACCTAAATAAAGTGCCCAACTTTATTTATTAACTACGAACTTAATTTATTTAATCATAAGATAACTTGTATATATGTCTTCTGCGAATCCACATGGTGATCGCATAAATACATATAATATGATTAAATGGACTTTACTCAAAATATTAATGCAATTTAAGATATTTGAATAAATACCTCAAATATTTTATTAATAAGAAAATCAATATGCTTTAAAGAGCACATAATCCCAACAATCTCCCACTAGTTTTCAAAGCATATATAGCATATTGCACATACTGTAGTACTTTAAGTGTAGGTGATAACTTTTCTACACTATTCCCTTATGAGATGATACTTCCTCTTAATGTGTTTTTATTTCTTGTGGTTTCTTAAATCTTTTGATTGAGCCACTACACCACTATTATCACAAAATAATTTAAGTGGTGCATTGGCAGCCGATACCACTTCAAGATCTTGAAGGAACTTGTGGAGGCATACCGCTTCTTTTTTAGCCTTAGATGCAATTACATATTCAGCTTCTATTGTGGAGTCTGCGATATAGGATTGTTTTACACTCCTCCAACTAATAGTTTCACTTCCTAATGTAAAATACATAGTCAGAAGTAGACATTCTATAATCCTTATTTGACATAAAGTCAGAATTAGAATAACCTATTGGAGTAAGTTCATCACCAGAATATATAAGCATATAATCCTTTGTTTTTTTCAGATACTTCATTATGTGCTTGACGACAGTCCAGTGTTCAGGTCCAGGACTAGATTGATATCTGTTAACCATCCCAATTGCAAAACATATGTCTGGTCTAGTGCAATGCCTGACATACATGAGACTTCCCACAGCTTCCGCGTAGGGAGCTCGTCTCATTTTCTCTATCTTCTCAGAAGTTTTAGGTGATTGATCCTTAAAGAATAAAATTCCATGTCTGAATGGTAATAAACAAGTCTTGGAATTTACCATGCTAATTCTAGCCAATATCTTATCGATGTAGACCATTTGAGATAAATCTATTGTTTTATTCTTCCGGTCTCGTAGTAACTTGATACCAAGAATATAACTAGTTTCTCCAAGATCTTTCATATCAAATTATTTCGCTATCCAACTCTTTATAGTAGTCAATACTCTTACATCGTTTTCGATAAGGAGAATATCATCTACATAAAGAATTAGGAAGACTACAGGTTTTTCTTGAATTTTCTTGTACACACATGGTTCATCAATATTCTGAATGAATCCAAACGATTTCATTGCTTGATCAAATCTGATGTTCCATGACCAGAATGCTTGCTTTAATCCATAGATGGATCTCTGCAACTTGCATACTAAGTGTTCTTGGCCCTTTTGTATGAATCCATCTAGTTGCTGCATAAAGATGTATTTTTCAAGATGCCCATTAATACTAATATTATTTTCCCTACCTCAACAAGCTAGGGTTATCTGGAAAAAAAAAAGATATAAATAAGACCAATAAGTTATATAAAGTTTTTTTTTTTTAAAAGTATTATCTTGTTAAGTGATCAAAATTATATAATAGATGTTATTAATTTATCGAGAATTAAATCACAGAGGTCTTATTATAAATCATAGAGATTTTATTATAGTAATCGTTCTTTACATTACTTTAGTTTTTTTTCTTTTCTTTTAAAAGGAAACGGGAGTGGGCAAGCCCAAATATAATTTTAATCCCCCTTCCCACTCCCAAGAATCGAACCCGGGTTGCCACAGCTCTACTGAAGGGAATAAATCTAGGTTTTTTAATTTTTCAATTAAAACCTTTTAGGACCGATCTCATACAACATATAAGAATTAAGTAATCTAGAAATTCATACCTTGATGTTTTGAGAAGATGAACAATTGAGAGTTGTAGATCCACCTCCAAACGATCTTCCAGGCTATGACTCAAGTTTGATCAACAATGGACGTGTGGGTGTCTGTTTCACCACTCCCCAATTGCAACTGGCTCCTCTTAGATGTCTTCTGTATTTTTCTTAAAATCTCTGGGGTTCTCTTCTATCACAATTAAGAGAATAATGCCTATTTTATAATATCTTATGAAAAACCCTAGTATGTTAGGATTATGATTTCTATTTAAATTAGAATTCCTCTTTTAATTATCTCTTCACTTACCTAAAAGTGGAAGGAATGTGTAACTAACTAGGAGACTACCTTGTAAAATATTATAAGCCCCCATTTATACTTAAATATAACATATTAGGCCTTAACAAATATTACAATTATGATTTTCATATAATATGTCAGTTTTTCTTGCTTTTGGGTCCAGTGATGGTGTTGTCAATTAAATGAGCTAACCTGGGGATCATTTGGGAACATACAATAGTGGCTCAATAATTAAATTTGTAATTAAACAAATATAATTATTGAATTCCAATTCTACTCCACTATAAGATTGGAACTGACCTCCATAATTGTATGCTCGAATATAATTCGCCCGAGCCACATTGATTTCTTTATTGCACAATCCTTTGTACCACATCGTTAATTTAAATTGATATCTCAACTGTCCAATCAATTTAATTACATCTTGTTCCTTGATACTTACTGGTTTTCTCTAATGATCATTTTCAACATACTTATTTATGTTGAGACACTCTGGCCAGAGAATTCTATGATCAAGTACTGAAAACCCATCAAGAGATGTGTCGTACAAATTATATATTGTTAATCTATAATTCAAATACTCGTAATTGCTCCCACCATGATACCGGGTAATCTAGACTACATGTGTATGTCATGCCCATTAGTAACTCAAATGAAATAACAACTACAATTATGAAATCATAACTAACTCATGATTAAGATTACAGAAAATCAATGCCTATGAGATTTAATAAGTCTGACAGTTATTACTAGGTTAATTAAATCTCATATGTGATCTAATTCAATGTAGACATACTACATCAATAAATTCATACATGATTAAGACAAATCACTCAATGAATTTATTACAGTTTATACCTAAATAAAGTGCCCAACTTTATTTATCAACTGCGAACATAATTTATTTAATCATAAGATAACATGTATTTATGTCTTCTACGAATCCACATAGTGATCGCATAAATACATATAATATGATTAAATAGACTTTACTCAAAATATTAATGCAATAAAGATACATGAATAAAATGCCTCATTTAATTTTATTAATCAGAAATATTATTTATTATAATAAATATAAATATGCTTTAAAGAGCATATTTTTCCAACATCTACAGCGAGCATGACGACCAATCCGACCACACCCTTGGAGGCTTACATTACTTCAGTTGTGTATACACCGAATCTAGAATATTTATGATTACATTGCACGTCAATATTCATTCTAGACACCGGCAAACTTGGATAACTATCGAGAGTCGATGGAGTCACTTCCTGCATAACTAATGGAGCCGCATCCAGTAAACTTTAATTGAGAAGATTTTCATCAGACACTAAAGAAAAGCCAATACAAATAATTGCCAAGTCAGTTCAAAACAAAATCCGTAATAGCAAAAATAAAATCAAGGAGAATTATCTTACTACTGTACATTAAACCGTCATAAGTTATGTTTTTTCGCTACCAATCACAAATTCTTAGTTGCAATTTTTTCATTACATTTACAAACTTATTATTTAACATGGAATAATGTGTAATGCAAGCAATTTAAAAAGGCCTATATCCAGTTAAAAAAAAAAAGCACCTTATATACAACCAATTGAAAGATAGCTAGTCTGAATCCAACCCAATAAATATATGTATATTATAATTGATTAATTATTACTTACCCAAATAACAAGCGAAGAAACCGACGAAAACAGGAATCAAGAGCGCATAGGCCTCTAAAATTTGCTTCTCCATAAAGCTACGGTATACGAAAGTTACAAGGTGAAATATGATGAGCTTGACGATTAGAAGCTTGCTATCTTCATCGCCAATGTTTTTGCATGGAACATAGTATGCGTATTGTAAAATGAGAGCTGTTTGTTTGAATGAATAAGCAAATATGGTGGCATTGCCAAATGAATGAAGTTTTGGGTGGATGTACTCACTTGACAGACAGAAGAGAATGCTAATAAAAAGTACTGGAGATCTTGATTGAATGACAATCATGTAAATGAGAGACCGTAATATGTAGATTAAGAAACTTGCCAATGGAAATGCAAATATGGCAAGAATCGAGACGGTGAGTATAGTGGCTTGAATGTCGAGTTTTAGCTCCTTTAGTTTGGTTACAGCTAATATAGTTAAGGCTAAACAAGAGAGAGCCAAGAAAAAAATACTTCCCAATTGGATGTGGTTTATGTTCTTTAACTTCATTATCATCTTAAGCTTCATCTGCTCAAGCTTCAACATTCTGATCTGAAAAAGGAGAAGAGAGTTTGAAGGAGAGTTTGAAGAAAAGAGAGATATGCATATGCATGTTGTGCCAAATTAAAGTAACACGTCCCATGACCACATTAATAATTAATTAATTATGATTTCACATTAGAGCGTATATATTCTAATTAATTGGGAACATCTTTATTTGTTGGGCAAATTAATGCTCTTGGTAGTTCCTATAGTTTAAGCCAATTTATTCAGTTACTCTTTACATTTAAAAAAAAAACTAATAAATCTAATAAAGTTTTTCTTTATATAAGTTTTACTAAAAATATACTTAATTACCTCCACTTTTCACGTATAGACGTACTCTAGGCGAGACTTCTTTGAATTATCTCCACTTTTCACGTATTCTAAGTGAGACTTCTTTATTTATGTTCTGTCACACAAACTTTTTTCCAAAAAAAGTCATGTCATACAAAAGTATTATCTTACTCTTGAAAGTTAGATTCAATGGATATAGAAGTAAAGAAATTGATGTTTTGTGTAATTTTCAAAAATACATAGGCTACCAGAGAAATTCACACGAACCCTAAAGCTTAAGGAAGTTTGCCGTTAATTGTAATCATCAACTTCACTCAACAAGCTGTGTTAGGATTCTGGGAGAAAACTACAGAAATCGGTGTAACTATCTCTTTAATTAATATTAGCAAACTAGTAGGCCTAATGCAATTGCAATATTCCCCTCGTATATATGATTAGTTATTTACTGATCAAAAACGTTATTCTCAAATCATATAAATGAAATTATTTCTTTATAGTTTTGAAAGGTAAATAAAAATCTATAAATTTAATTTTGATTAAATCACAAAAATTATAAGTAGAGAAACAGAAATGAATTAATTACCTTTGGCAAAAATTTTGAGCAGTACGCGTTCCTCTATGTTATCAGCAGCAGCGTCAGGATTATGGTCGATCAACACACGACGAGGTATGGATATTACCTTTCGGTAGAAGCTAAGCATAGTTAAAAGTAAAAATGAAACTCCAAAAAATGAAAAGAAAAAGGAAAAAAATTAATTAATATCAGAATCAGTTTTAGTATAAGTATTAAATACCTTCTTGCAAAATGGTATGAAAATTATCTTTCCATCAATTAAGAGTCGTTGGAATCCATGATCACCCAACAGGAGAAATTATTTCAGAATAAATTTTTTATACTTGAAATATTTTAAAATAAATAAGATGAAGTTCCTATTTATCAGGTAAGTTGAGTTTGGAAATTGTCAAGCTTAGGAAGTTAGGATTCTAGTTAGTTTTGGATTCTAGTAAGTGAAATTAAGGATGTGAAACTATTCATTTATAAGTTAGGGTTACAATTAATTCACTATTTCAAATTTTTTTTTATCTCAAATAATATATCATTTATCAATTAATTCACTTGAATTTTATAAAATATTATTAATTACTTAATAAATGATAAAAAAATTTAAAATGTCGATCAAAATTATTTGGATTAATTGCTGACATAATTTTAGTGATAATCTTTTCATCACTTTGTTGAATGACAACTTTTCACCACTAGATCTAAATTTTATAATTAGATGATCAATTTTGAATGAGTTATAATGCAAAAATCATTAAAATTAATAGTTCCAACTATAATAATAAAATCTCCTATATAGTTAAAAAAAAGCCATTAATTTTAGGGGGATCGCCATTTAATTCATCTCAAATGCCAACCTCCCTCCATTAGCCTTGAACGGATGGCCTCTCCAGCCGCCAGTGATCGTATGCCCCTTTTCTGAAACTAAACTTCTCTTATTATTGAACCCCTCGAAGAGATCGTTTAGGCAACTCCTAAAATTCACCAATGACCAACCACTTGACCAGTCGCTGCCTCCATAGTCTAAAACCGCAGCCGCAATAATACAAACCTTGCCAAGAGTTGACGAGACTCTAATAAAATTAGGCTTAAATATCATTTCTAAATTAAAAAATTAAATGGAACCGTGACCCGTTGCTTAAAGAAGCACAAACTTTAGTATGTGAAGACGCCACAATCAGGTATGAATATTCTAATTAATAAGTCAATGGTTGAACGCTACAGGAAATCTGATAACTTTAAAAAGTTTGTTTAAGAACTAAAAAGAATTACACTTTCATGTAAATTACATGAAAACTTATTATTTATCTCTTATTGAATGTGAATATATATAGGTTACAAGAAATATTCGCCATAATTGCCCTAGACATTTCATGTCATAAATCTTGATCTAAAATAAAAAAAAATACTAATCCAAAATCATATAAGAATCTCAATCTAAAAAAATAAGGAAAGAACCCTAAATAAATCATAATCTTAATCTAATAAAGAGGAAAGAATTCTGAATAAATCAGAATCTAAATTTAATAAAAAGAAAAGTATCTCAAAAGACTAAATAAAATGGAAATAGCTGATTTGTTGCCTCTTATGATTAAATAAAATGGAATGAATGATTTGTTATCTCTTTTAAAAATATAAACACTATCTGAAAAGATAATAGTATATCTTTTATCCTTAGTACGTCGATTCCATGTATTTGATTGTTCAAAAAATTTAAGAGTTTGAATCGTGTATTTATTAGTCTAAAGATCTTGTAAGATTTCTTCAATGAGCCTCCACGCATTTGATTGATCCTAAGTTGCTTGAATCAGCTCATTAAGTGGATATTTGAATTTTTTTGCAAGAGCTCTTGTGACGATTTCGATGGGAGCTTGAATAGGATCTTAATATGCTTCATTCCATGTGCATGTGCCATCCTTTTTAATAATCTCATCATTTCCCTTCTCTTGAAGAGTATTTGTCCTAAGATCATCACCTGCATCAAAAGGCTTAAATCAGAAGCGTTAAAAGTAGCATTTATATTGTACTCACCAGGCAATTTCAGTTTTTATGCATTGTCATTGATATGCTCCAAGACTTGGAAAAGTCCATCCCTTGAAGGTAGCAAATTGGATTTACTTCGTTCTAGAAATTGTTACTTGTGCATATGTAACCACACCTAATCACCAGGTTTAAAGAGTAGCTTGTGTTGACCCTTGTTAGCTTGTTTAGCATATTGATCAGTTCTTCGCTTGATGTTGAGCTATATTGTTTCATGTATCTACTTAGCAATTCAGCCTTTTTCTTTCCATCTAAGTTAACACGATAAAAAATAGGTAATGGACTTAAAGGATTAAAACAATAAACAATTTCAAATGGTGAATACTTAGTAACAGATTGAATGGAATAATTATAAGTAAACTTAAAATGTGGCAACAATACTCTAAATTTTTAATTATTGCCCGCAACAAAGTAGATAAAGTTCTATTTACAACTTCTCTTTGACCAACAATTTAAATGTGACATGTAGTTGAAAACAACAACTTATTCCTCAATTTAGCCCATAAATTCATTTAAAATTAACTAAAAAACTTAGCACTTCTATATGAAACTGTTATTCTGGGCATACCATGTAACCTCACAATCTCTCTAAAGAATAAGTCAACAATTGGAGGCATCATCTGTCTTGTGGCATGAAATAAAATATGTCATCTTAGAAAATCTATCTACAACCACAAAAATTAAATCTTTTCCTCTTTTAGACCTAGATAAACCTAATACAAATTCAATTGAAACATCAGTCCAAGGTGCACTAGGTATTGGTTATGGGTATATAAACCATGACACTATATTTTTGATTTGGCTTGCCTACAAGTGACACATCTACCACAAAGTTTCTTAACATCTCGTTTCATATATGGACAATAAAACTGTTCTTATAATATGGCTAAAGTCTTTACAACTCTAAAATGTCCTATCAATCCTCCTCTATGGGATTCCTTACATTGCTTGTGATGAATGACGTATGAAAACATCTCTATGAATTCCACCCAATGAGCATGCCATTTTTTTAGCTTGTGTTGGCCTTTAAGGTGTTCTAAAGATTCATGGCCAATTTGAATTACAAACTCCTTAGGCCATAGGTAATTCTGCCATATTTTTAATGTCCAAATTAAAGCACATAGCTCCTTATTATAAGTAGGATAGTTTAAAGTTGCTTTACTTAGTTTTTCACTGAAATAAGCAATTGGTCACCCCTCCTACATAAGAGCTTCTATGCCAATACTTGAAGCATCATATTCAATTTCAAACGTTTTGTTAAAGTTAGGCAAGGATAATAAGGAAGCATTAATAAACTTTGCTTGATCATTTGAAATGCTTTCTCTTGTTCTTGTCCCCATTTGAATCCAATGTTTTTCTTGATTACTTCAGTAAGCGGTACGGTCAATGTACTAAAGTCTTTCATAAATATCTTGATAGAAACTAACAAGTCCGTGAAAGCTTCTCACATTACTTACTCTTGTAGGACCCCTACGTACTTACAATGAACCCAAGAAAAACAAGTTTATTGGTGTGAAAGGTATAGATTTCAAATGTACTACATAATCACCCAAGTTTTTGCTATATATGAGAATATCATCAAAATAAACAATAACAAACTTACCACAAAACCTCATAAAATATGATTCGTAAGTCTCATAAAAGTACTTAGAGTATTAGTAAAAAAAGATAGTACTTTATCTTCATACTTGCTGATCCTAAAAGATACTAGTACTTGTTTGTTCACTTTCACCTCACTATTGTCTTTCAACCACTATAGTTTTTATGGCCGTGGATATTTAAGTATTGATGCCCTAACTTCTCCACTATGATAGTACTAACAACATTGGTACAATTTTCCCCATCAATAAAATAATACTACATATTTTTTCCTAAACATAGTACCTAGTATAGAACATATTTTCCCATGCACTGCTTCATTTTCTTTTACTTACACGCTTAAAGCTCTTCTAGCTACTACAGTTAATTCTTTAGGGGTTGTATATTCTTTATCTTCAACATCCTCCAATAATGGCATTTCATTATCTTCTTCCTCATCATCAGTTATAATCTCACTATTATCTTGCAACACTATAATTCTCTTATTTATACATTCACTTACTATATGTCTTCTACTATGATATTTGAAACACTTAATATCATGATTCTTACTAGTGGGTGTCATAGTGCTACTTTGTGAATTAGGCCTAAAGGCCTCAAATCTTAGTTTAGGTAAACTAAATGTCTGTGGCCTCTCGTCTTACTTTACATAACCTGGCTTTGATGGAGTAGAACTTGAGCTTGGGGTTACACCAATGTTACCCCTCTTCTTAAGTTGTTACTCAATTTTGATAGCCTTGTGGACCATCTGCTTAATCTCCACATAATATTGCAACTCCAGTATATTTGCAATCTCTTGATTAAGGCCATTTAAGAATCACCATGGTAGCTTTTCTATATTCCTCCACATTTGCTCTAATTATGGAAACCACTATTTCTTTGCAGTAATCCTCCATGCTTCGTCTACCCTGGGTAAGTCTTTGTAATTTTTTGTATAAGTCTCGGTAGTATTGATTAGGTACAAATCACCTTCTCATCAAATTTACCTTGAAAAGATGATATCTTCATTTTTTTGCCATTCACACCATCATCTTAATGCCTAGCTCTCCTATAATTACTTATAGAATCTTCCCCAACACTGTACTCATCGCAATAATAGTCATCAACTTTTACTTTAATTAGAAGGGGAACTTGTTGTGGTAACCCTGCATGTGTGTTTTCTATTTAATCCAAATGTTTATGTATGTGCTTTAATTCTTTCCTTATCATTCATCTCATCTCCCTCATCAAGGCTTGAATTTGAAAATTTTGAACAAATAGTTGTTGATTCTTTGCATTTGCACTTTGTTCTTCAAAAAAAGATTAGAAATAATATGAAATTATACCAAAGAGATTTGGGTTTCAAAGGTGAGAATAGAACGAACATGTATGATTAGGTTTTGGAAGTATAAAAGAATATAATTTTGGGCACAAATTTTCATACTATGAGAAATCAAACTTAGACTCCCCATAAGACACTAATAATGGAAATTGAACAATTATTTTTCACTATCTTTTTTTTTGTAAACCCTAAATAACTTAAATTTGAATGAATTTAGGGCAAGGAATAGGTAAATTTTAGAAATTTCAAGACATAAACCACAAGGATGTGCAAAAATTAAGACAAAAAAAATGAAGAAAACTTAAAAATATTGCTCATGTAGCATTATTCACGATACTATTCATAAGTTTTTTTTTTAATTGGAATAAACAAGACAATAAACAAAATCTAAAATAAGAATAAGTAAAACCTTATTAGAACCTTTGCTCTGATACCAACTGATCAGGTCTTTGCCAAGAACTGACGAGACTCTAATCAAATTAAGCTCCAAGATCATTTTTAAATTCAGAAATTGAATAAAATTGTGATCAGTTCTATAATGAAGCACAAGCCTTAGTATGTGAAGATGCCGCAAGTAGTTATGGATATTCTAATAATACCATAAAAATTCTGATAAGTTTAAAAAGTTCCTTTAAGAACTAAAGAGAATTACACTCTCAAGTAAATTACATGAAAACTTCTTATTCCTCTCTTATTAAAAATAAATACATTTAGTTATAAGAAATCTTGGCTATAATTGCCCTAGACATTGCCTTCTATAAATCTTGATATAAAATTAGAAACAAATCCTAATATGAAATCAAGTCAAAAACTCAATCTAAATAAATAAGGAAAGAATCTTAAATAAATCAAAATCCTGATCTAATAAAAAGGAAAGAATCCTGAATAAATCATAATTATAATGTAATAAAAATAAAAGTATGTTAAATGACTAAATAAAATAGAAATAGATGATATGTTGCCTTTTGTGACTATATAAAACAGAAATAACTAATTTGATACCTTTTTTAAAATTAAAAATACTATCTAAAAAGATAGTAGTATATCTTTCATCTTTAATATGCCGATTTCATGGATTTGATTATTCAAAAAATTCAAGTGCTTGAATCATGCATTTATTAGTCTAAATATCTTGTGAGCTTCTTTTAATGGGCCTATACGCATTTGATTGATCACAAGTTACTTGAATCAATCTATTAAGTGCATATTTAAATTTCATTGCATGATCTTGTGACGAGTCTGATAGAAACTTAAATAGGATCTGAATATGCCTTATTTCACTTACTTGTGCTATCCTTGTCTATAATCTCATCACACAGCGCCTAAAAAGGTAATGTAACCGAATCTAAATAGTCTAACTAGCAACCACCACCAATAACTACCATATCTACCATCTTTATCCTCTCAAACTTGCAATACCCTTTAACTATGCCTGCAACTACTCATACAAACAACAATCATGTGAGACCTCCTTTACATAGTTGTAATGAGGCTGTGCTTCAACCCGAAAAGAAAGAGGAAGAAAGCCGTTCTAAATAGTCTAACTAGCAACCACCACCAATAACTACCATATCTACCATCTTTATCCTCTCAAACTTGCAATACCCTTTAACTATGCCTGCAACTACTCATACAAACAACAATCATGTGAGACCTCCTTTACATAGTTGTAATGAGGCTGTGCTTTAACCCGAAAAGAATGAGGAAGAAAGCCGTGACCAACTTGAAAATAGAAAACAAGCTTGCACTCTTAGTCGTGTAAGCCCAATCATTTATCATTATGAATCCTCTCACTGCCACTTATGTATGCAAATCTTTAGTCACTACTGCCATATCTACAACGATGTTGCACCAATCTATATATACAGCCCCAATCGTATTTATAAAAAAATGTGCAAAACCACACGCATGCAAGCTCTCTCGTAACAGCTGCTGCTTCCTCACCAGCAGCCACTAACTTACTATTAACTGCCATTACTAATGTTGTCTGAACTACTGCAACCCATAACTACCATCGATGAATGTGTCGATCACACAGCCATGACCGAGATGAAGTATCTATTAGGAAAGAATCTCATCCATTTGTATCAAATCATTAATTCAAAAGAATCAGCACCATCACAGCATCAATTAACTCTCTGCTAAGTACAATAATCTATTATATATCTTATTCCCTTAATTTAGGATCACTTTAATTGTTTTCTTTTAATTACTTTGCAGATGTGTATAAATATGTACAACTAAATAAATAATATTTATGCCTTCAAACAATTACTTGTTCATTCTTGTTATGATATCAGAGCAATAATGCTCCAACAAAATAACTTTGAAATATTTCCTTCACTTCTTCAACGGCAGCCAAAAGTTCCACCACCTCAACTTCTACTCTTCCATCTTCAAACCTCTTCAAACCTCACCTACCAAAACCTCATAATTATTAATACACCAACCCAAGAATCATTAAAACTCACTCTTTTTAATTATCCATCATGGTTGCCTCCAAGGGCGTGGTCGGATTGGTCACCATGCTCGCCGTAGAACTGTGACAGGCCATGTTCGATTCTTGTATTTGGGCTTGCCCGCCCCCATTTCCTTTTAAAAGAAAAAAAAAATTATCCATCATGGTTGGCCTAATTTAATTCTCTCCAATTTGGCCTTGACCTTATTGGCTTTGTTGATGGAACCAATAATGCCCACCACCAACAATTATAGAAAAAAATAAGACAATACCAAACCTGGCCTATATTATGTGGATGTGGCAAGATAAATTTTTACTCGATGCCATGCTTGCCCCTTTATCTGAAGTAGTGAGGCCTCTTGTATCGTTTAGCAAAACATCCAAAGCTGAATGAAATAATTTGAAAATGTTATATGCCAACAAATTGTGCTCTAAAATCATAAGTATTAAAGATACTCTTTCAAGCATCTCTCGTAGAAACACTCCATTAGCCGAATACTTGTGAACTATCAAAGGATTAGCAGATGAGTTTGCTCTAATTGACAAGCTTGTTCTGAAAACAACTTTGTCCTTAATATACTGATTCGTAATTCGGGCTTGTGACACCATTATCTCCTTTAAATAACTCCATGACATGTTAGTCGAATACGAAGCCTTTTTTATATAAGAGGAAGCTAGATCTGCTGCTGTTTCCATGACAACCAATAACACTCACTTCTCCAAGAATGAAAATTATTAAGAAAAAAGAAACAACAATCAAAATCAAACTTTCTAAGGCAACCGCAACTACAATAATAACAACAACCACGGTCAGTCTTAGAATACTAACTGTTGATGCTGTTTTTTTCGCGTATCTTCAAACAGTGTCAAGGACCTTCTGCTCGTGGCTAGCTCGAGCTCGAGCAGGATTGCCTTCTAATTTTTGGTATCTCTGTCTTCACTGAAATGGGGTATCTCGGACCTATACTCACAGAAAACAAGGTCAGGGGTCGCCGGGTGTTGTTTCGGCGAAAACCCTCCGACGCTCAAGTCAGTAATCGGGTTGTTCCTTTTGGTATCCCTCTTAATTAGAGAGACCGAAAAAATTCAAAAGGGTGTTTTTGTTTTATGTTTCTAAGTAAAAAGAAATCTTCCCCCACAATCCCAGAGAAAGAAGAAGAATATGTAGAACCTGGTTTAATTTTTGCCAACCTCTGCAACTTACCCATCCGTCTCCTTTTATTCCCCCTCTTTCACGCTCTTTCCATTTCCAGCTTGTCCATTCCCACGTTGGTGGTGTCTGGGTCCCTCTGACAGCCGGGATTATCGTGTTATTCCCTGGGGATGCGTGATTGTCTGGTTAACATGACTCACATGGCCAGATCATCACGTCGGGCGTGTGCGCAAGGAATGATGATACCATGGGGGCATGTGCCGGCCATCGGCAACAGTACCGCCACCATACTATGTGGGCCTTGATCCGACATTAAAAGGTCGGAACGTTCTGAGCCGAGTCCCGCATTTCATTTGGTCGATGATTTACGTAGCCCATCTGTGCTCGAGGACTCGACTACAGCGAGCAGAAAGTAGAGCTCAGGTCTCGATCAACCTCTGATTTCCTCGACCTTGACCAGCCTTGACCAGACCTGATGACCTTGTGCAAGCAAGAGAGCTCGAAGCTCGGATGGCTCTGAATTCCTTGACCTTGACTAGCTTTAACGTCTAGTGAGACCGTCTTCGTGCCAGTGGTCAAGACCTCTGCTTGAGCTGAATTGACCTCTGGTTATTTTACTCGAGCTGGAAGGGCCTCGAGGAGGCCTGCCCGATATTACCCAAACACCAGTCCCCCAGTTTCTAGTCTTTTGAGTTAAACGAGATAAGACTGGAAACTTATTAGTGATGGGCCGGCTTCCTGGCCTTTTACACTTCCCCAAGTTTTATAGCTGTATTCCATTTCCATCATTTCGCATTTAATGTAGGACACGTGGATGGATCTCGGTCGTGCGTTTGAAATTTGAAGAAACGTTACTCGAACGGTGGCGTCTCTTGAGACGCACGCAGTCAGCCGAAAAGACTCGTCTTCCTCTTTAAAACCCCCCAACTTCTTCACTGTTTCCTCTATTTGCTCATTTTCGTTCAAACCCAAAGTTAATCTGCTCTCCTCCATTTACTCATCTCCCTCCTTTGTGTCCGTGCGATTTTCGGCGAGCTACACTTCTTCCTGCGTTCAGGTACCGACCTTCCTTCTATTTCTTATCATCACTCTGTTTCTTTCTCCGCTGGACCTCTGTTTTCAATTGGGTAGTTCATTACCTTAGGAGACAATGTCAAACCCCCAACAGGCCCGTAGGATGTTACCGGAGGAATCCTCCTCCTCTAGCGAAGTAGAGCCCCTTAGTATAATCCCAGTGAGGGATTCTAGTTCGGAAGGGGCATTGCCGGCGGTGGGGACCCAGCTGCGTCAAGGGGAGAGGGCTAGTCAAAGGTCTGAGGGTAGGGGATACCCTATTGACCAGATGAGATGTGAGACAACCCTTTCAGATTTAGATAGGCTTAGGCACACCTACCACATACCCGAGAGTGTGGATTTACGGTTACCGGGCAGGGGTGAAATCCCTAGCCGTCCCCCCCAAGGGTACACAACCTTCCATCTGGAATGTTTCAAGTGGGGGGTCAAGCTGCCCCTCCAGCCTTATTTTGCCTGGGTTCTGTCCAGGTTTCGTTTGGCCCCGGGACAGTTGAACCCAAATGGGTGGAGGGTTCTTTCTGGACTCTTTGTGTTGTGGAAATGGTGTAATTTAGGGGAACCCTCGATAGGGGAAATAAAGCACCTTTACCAGTTGAAGTGCAGCCTGAAGGATGCTGGTTGGTATTATCTTACCTCCAGCCTGAAAGGTAAAAAGCCCATCACCGATCTCCCAACCTCTGGTGGCAACTGGAAGAGCAAATTCTTCTTCGTTGGGGGAGAATGGGGGCAAGCTGCACCTCTTAGCGAGGGGTCCCTCCAGTTCGACGGTATTTTTGCACTCCAGGTTGTTTATCTGTCTTGTGAATTTTCACTTTTAGTTTTCCTGGTTGTATCTGTTCTCATTATTTTACCTTGGTCATTTTTACAGTTTCCTGGGTGCCTTTTTCGAATCGGGAAGAGCTTCAAGCGCACATTAGGACAGCTCTTGGAAACGCGAGCTCATGCAGGGAGCTACTCACACCCCAAAACCTTTTGGAGTTTGGTTTAGTGCCAAGTGAAGACATGACGGGAGCACGCGAGATGATGCAGAGGCGCGTGGGGACTGCTACAGGTGCGAGCACCTCGAACCGGCAGCGAGCAGAAGCAAGTGCTCCGTCTCCACTAGCTGAAACTGACCCTTCTGCTCAGCAGGTAGAACGAGCAGAAGAAGGACCTCCACGTAGGAGACCAAGGACTACAGCTCCAGCTCGCTCTCGAGCTGACAATGTGCAAGAGCAGAGTCAGTCTGGTCGTACAGAGCCTTACCTGAGGACATTTGGCGAGGAGTTGGACGATAGATTCCAAAATGGGATCGAATCCTTTGACGCTGATGAGCTATTCAGTGCCCTCCAACGCCTCTCCTTCCGAGCTTCAGTGGTAGCGACCAGGCTCAGGGCCAAGGCTCAAGACTCTCAGGAGGAACTTCAAGCTAGGATTCAGAGCTTGGAGCAGGGTATGGGGGAGTTAAAGGAGGAGAACGCAAGGCTTTAAGAAGAGAACACAACCTTTGCGGTGAGGACTGCAGTGTCCGACTCTAAGGCTTCCCAGTTTGAAAGGGAGTTGACTATCACCCGCAAAGAGTTGATCGAGGCTCGGAAGGACCTGGACGTTCAGAAATCCTACTTTGAGCAGACTATGGAGAGGGAGAATTCTCGTCTCCAAGGGAAGATTGATGCTTTGAAGGTCTAACTCGCAACCGAGTACAACAACGGGGTGGACTTCAGCTATGACTACCTCGTGTATGCCTTGGGCAAGGTACACCCTAAGGTCGACCTATCTCAGGTCCAAGAGGGTGTAGCTGAGTACATGAGCATGCACGACGTCCTCGTCCAAGGGTCTGAAGCTTCCCCTTCCGAGCCCCCAACTGAAGCCGGAGAGCTCGCTCCTCCTCCTACTGCCGATGCCCTTCTACTGCTGCCGCTTCGATGCCCCGCCATCACTGCTGAAAACACCTCGCCGTGCTGCCGACAAAGCCCTGCCGCTAACCGAACTTAGGCACCTTTTTTTTTTTAAAAAAAATTGATTGTACTTGTAATGCTTTCCAATCAAATAAACGTATGTGTTCGAGCAACTGCCTTTTGTATCCGTGCGTGTGAACTTATGCTTTACTTTTGGTGTAGGGGATTAACTCCGTGTATTTGTTAAGCAGAAATTTTCTAAGTGGTGGGCTTTCCTTTTGTTTTCTGCCCAATTGTATTACCATTTGTATCACCTTTTTAACTTAGGCGTAGTAAAGCTTTGCTTTGAGTTGAGCTGAAAGCCTTTTGTTTGGCTTATGAGCTCGATTCACTCGAGCCGACGTTTGACTCGAGCTATATAGTTGTTTATTCTGTGAGCTCGTCTGGCTCGAGGTCGAATTTAGCTTATGTTTAGGTATTGTGTTATCTTTCCGTATGCTACTTACTTGAGCTTACAATGGGCTCGCGTTGCACATAGTCCCGCCTTAAGCTAGAATTTTTAGGACTTCGGCCTTTGCATTCTTCGTGAGGTTCTTCTGCTTGGGCCTACAATTGACCCTGCTAGGCACCTTCCCGCTTTGAGACTTTTGGCCTGAGCGTTCTTCACGAGCTGCTTCTGCTCGGGCCTATAATTGACCCTCGCTAGGCACCGTCCCGCTTTGGGACTTCTGACCTTAGCGTCTTCGCGAGCTGCTTATGCTCGGGCCTACAATTGACCCTCGCTAGGCAACGTCCCACCTAAGACTTAGGCTTTGGGACTCCTGGCCTTAGCGTTCTTTACGAGCTACTTCTGCTCGGGCCTACAATTGACCCTCGCTAGGCAACCGTCCCGCCTAAGACTTAGGCTTTAGGACTTCCGGCCTTAGCGATCTTCGTGAGCTTCTTCCGCCGGCCTACACTGGCCTCGCTAGGCACCGTCCCGCCTAAGACTTAGGCTTTGGGACTCGGCCTTAGCGATATTCGTGAGCAGCTTCGCCGGCCTACAATTGACCTCGCTAGGCAACCGTCCCACGTAAGACTTAGGATCTGGGACCCGTGCCTTATCGCTCTTTACGAGCTACTCGCTCGAGCCTACAATTGACCCCGGTTGGGCATTGTCTCGCGATAGGACTTAGGGTTCTGGGACTCTGAGCCCTAGCGACCTTCTGGAGCTTCATCCGCTCGGCCTACACTGACCTCGCTAGGCAATCGTCCCACCCAAGACTTAGGCTTTGGGCCACCGGCCTTAGCTGCTCTTACGAGTTACTTCGCTCGGCCTACACTAGACCCTCGGGCAATCGTCCAAATTAAGACTAAGGCTTGGGACTTCCGGCCTTAGCGTTCTTACGAGTCGCCTCGCCGGCCTACAATTGACCCTCGTTAGGCAACCGGTCCCACCCAAGACTTAGGCTTTGGGACTTCGCGCTAGCTACCTTCGTGAGCTTCTTCCGCTCGGCCTACATTGACCCTCGCTAGGCAGCGTCCCGCCTAAGACTTATGCTTGGGACTTCGAGCCTAAGCTGCTCTTACTGAGCCGCTCGCCGGCCTACACTGACCTCGCTAGGCACCGTCCAACCTAAGACTTAGGATTTGGGGCTACTGGCCTTAGCTGCTCTTACGAGCTACTTCCGCCGGCCTCACAATAGACCCTAGCTAGGCACCGTCCCAATTAAGACTTAGGCTTTGGGACTTCTGGCCTAAGCTGCTCTTACGAGCCGCCTCGCCAGCCTCACATTGACCTCGCTAGGCACCGTCCCACGTAAGACTTAGGATTTGGGACTCTAGGCCTTAGCGTTCTTTACGAGCTCCTTCTGCTCGAGCCTACAATTGACCCTCGCTAGGCACCGTCCCGCCTAAGACATAGACTTCAAGACTTCCGGCCTTAGCGTCTTTACGAGCAGCTTCGCCGGCCTACACTGACCCTAGCTAGGCACTCGTCCCACCCAAGACTTAGGCTTGGGACACCTGGCCTTAGCGATCTTTACGAGCTACTTCTGCTCGGGCCTACAATAGACCCTAGCTAGGCACCGTCCTAATTAAGACTTAGGCTTTGGGACTCTAGGCCTTAGCTGCTCTTACGAGCTACTCGCCGAGCCTACAATTGACCCTCGCTAGGCACCATCCCGCCTAAAACCTAGGCTTTGGGACTTCTGGCCTTAGCGATCTTCAGGAGCTTCTTCTGCTTGGGCCTACTATTGACCGCTAGGCAACCGTCCCACCCAAGACTTAGGATCTGGGACCCCGGCCTTAGTGTTCTTTACGAGCTACTTCCGCCGAGCCTACAATCGACCCTCTCTAGGCAACCGTCCCGCCTAAGACCCAGGCTTTGGGACTTTCTACCTAGCGGCCTTCATGAGCTTCTTCCGCCGGCCTACAATCGACCTCGCTAGGCATCGCCTCGCTGTAAGGCCCAGGCTCTGGACTCCGCCTTAGCGCTCTTACGAGCCGCCTCGCCGGCCTACAATCGACCTCGCCAGGCAACCGCCTCGCTTAAGAATTAGGCTTGGGACTTCCGCCCTAAGCTGCTCTTACGACCGCTTTTGCTTGGGCCTACAGCTGACCCTCGCTAGCCATCGTCCGACCCTAAGACCCAGGCTTTGGTACTCGAGCCTTAGCAACATTCATGAGTTTCTTCCGCTCGGCCTACAATCGACCTCGCTATGCACCGTCCCACCTAAGGCTTAGGCTTGGGACTCCTAGACTTAGTGTTCTTTACGAGCTACTCGCTCGAGCCTACAATTGACCCTCGCTAGGCACCGTCCCGCCTAAGACCTAGGCTTTGGGACTTTTGGCCTTAGCGGCCTTCATGAGCTTCTTCTGCTCGGGCCTACAATCGACCTCGCTAGGCATCGCCTCGCTGTAAGGCCCAGGCTCTGGACTTCCGGCCTTAGCTCTTATGCAGCCGCCTCGCCGGGCCTACAATCGACCCGCCAGGCAACCGCCTCGCTTAAGACTTAGGCTTGGGACTTCGCCCTAAGCTGCTCTTACGAGTCGCCTCGCCTCTACCACAGCTGACCTCGCTAGCCACCGTCCAGCCTAAGACCTAGGCTTTGGTACTTTAGGCCTTAGCAACATTCATGAGCTTCTTCTACTCGGGCCTACAATTGACCCTTGCTAGGCACCGTCCCACCTAAGGCTTAGGCTTTGGGACTCCTAGCCTTAGCGTTCTTTACGAGCTACTGCTGCTCGGTCCTACAATTGACCCTCACTATGCACCGTCCCGCCTAAGACTTACGCTTTGGGACTTCTGGTCTTAGAGACCTTCAGGCGCCTTCCGCCGGCATACACTGACCTCGCAAGGCACTCGTCCCACCCAAGACTTAGGCTTGGGACTTTGGCCTTAGCGTTGTTTCGAGCTGCTCGCCGGCCTACAATCGACCGCTAGGCAATCGTCCAAACCTAATACCTAGGCTTCGGACTTCGGCCTTAGCGGCCTCGTGAGCTTCTTCCGCCGGCCTTCAATCGAACCTCGCTAGTCACCGTCCCGCTTAAGACCTAGACTTTGGGACTTCGAGCCCTAGCGACCTTCAGTGCTTCTTCCGCTCGGCCTACACTCGACCTCGCCAGGC
Source organism: Murraya koenigii (assembly GCA_025617385.1). NCBI lineage: Eukaryota > Viridiplantae > Streptophyta > Magnoliopsida > Sapindales > Rutaceae > Murraya > Murraya koenigii. Next base: position 14,594,050 of record CM046812.1, read on the forward strand.
AATCGTCCCACCCAAGACTTAGGATTTGGGGCCACCGGCCTTAGCGCTCTTACGAGCTACTTCCGCCGGGCCTACAATAGACCCTAGCTAGGCAATCAGTCCCAATTAAGACTTAGGCTTTGGGACTCCAGGCCTTAGCTGCTCTTACGAGCTACTCGCCGAGCCTACAATCGACCTCGCTAGCGCCCATCCCGCCTAAGACCTAGGCTTGGGACTTCCGGCCTTAGCGATCTTCGTGAGCTTCTTCCGCTGGGCCTACAATTGACTGTCGCTAGGCAACCGTCCCACCCAAGACTTAGGATCTGGGACTCCCGGCCTTAGTGTTCTTACGAGCTACTCGCTCGAGCCTAGAGTCGACCTGCTAGGCAACCGTCCCGCCTAAGACCTAGGCTTTGGGACTTTTGGCCTTAGCGGCCTCAGAGCTTCTTCCGCCGGCCTACAATCGACCCTCGCTAGGCATCGCCTCGCTGAAGGCCCAGGCTTCGGACTTCGGCCTTAGCGCTTTTACGAGCTGCCTCGCCGGCCTACAATCGACCTCGCTAGGCACCGCCTCGCTTAAGACTTAGGCTTGGGACTTCGCCCTAAGCTGCTCTTTACGAGCTGCCTCGCTGGGCCTACAGCTGACCTCGCTAGCCACCGTCCAACCCTAAGACCCAGGCTTTGGTACTCTGTGCCTTAGCAACATTCATGAGCTTCTTCCGCTCGGCCTACATTGACCTCGCTAGGCACCGTCCCACCCAAGGCTTAGGCTTGGGATCTGTAGCCTTAGCTGCTCTTACGAGCCACCGCTGCTCTGGTCCCACAATTGACCTCGCTATGCACCCTCCCGCCTAAGACTTACGCTTGGGACTTCCGGTCTTAGAGACCTTCGTGAGCTTCTTCCGCTCGGCCTACACTGACCTGCCAGGCACTCGTCCCACTTAAGACTTAGGCTTTGGGACTTCGGCCTTAGCTGCTCTTTTGAGCCGCTCGCCAGCCCACAATGACCGCTAGGCAACCGTCCAACTCTAAGTCCTAGGCTTTGGGACTTCGGCCTTAGCGGCCTCGTGAGCTTCTTCCGCCGGCCTACAATCGAACCTCGCTAGTCACCGTCCCGCTTAAGACCTAGACTTTGGGACTTCTGGCCTTAGCGTTCTTTACGAGCTGCTTCTTCTCGTGCCCACAGCTGACCTCGCTAGGCAATCGTCCCGCCCAAGACGTGAGGCTTTGGGACTTCCGGCCTTAGCGATCTTCGTGAGCTTCTTCCGCTAGGGCCTCGCAATCATGGCCGCTAGCACTCGTCCCGCCTAAGACTTAGCCTTGGGACTCCTAGCCTTATCGCTCTTTACGAGCCGCTCGCTGTGGCCTACAATTGACTTTCGCTAGGCACCGTCCCACCTAAGACTTAGGCTTTGGGAGTTCCGCATCAACGCTCTTTTCGAGCCGCCTCGCCTCGCCTACAGCTGACCTCGCTAGGCAACCGGCCCAGCCTTAAGACTTAGGCTTGGGACTCTCGGCCTTAGTGTTCTTTACGAGCCGCTCGCCAGCCTACAGCTGACCTCGTTAGGCACTCGTCCCGCCTAAGACGTAGGCTTGGGACTTCCGGCCTTAGAGATCTTCATGAGCTTCTTCCGCTAGGCCTCGCACTGGCCTCGCTAGGCACCGTCCCGCCCAAGACTTAGCCTCGGGACTCCCGGCCTTATCGCTCTTACGAGCCGCTCGCCGGCCTAAAGTTGACCTGCTAGGCAACCGGTCCCGCCTAAGACGTAGGGCTTTGGGACTTCCGGCCTTAGCGACCTTCGTGAGCTTCTTCCGCTAGGGCCTGCACTGGCCTCGCTAGGCACCGTCCCGCCTAAGCCTTAGCCTTTGGGACTCCTGGCCTTATCGCTCTTACGAGGTGCTTCTGCTAGGCCTACACTGACCTTCGCTAGGCAACCGTCCCACCCAAGACTTAGGCTTTGGGACTCTCGGCCTTAGCTGCTCTTACTGAGTCGCTTCACTCGGCCTACTGGCTGACCTCGCTAGGCACCTTCCTCCCAAGACGTAGGCTTTGGGACTTCCGGCCTTAGCGATCTTCGTGAACTTCTTCCGCTAGGGCTCTGCAATTGGCCTCGCTAAGCACTGTCCCGCCTAAGACTTAGCCTTTGGGACTCCTGGCCTTATCGTTCTTTACGAGCCGCCTCGCCGGGCCTAAAGTTGACCTGCTAGGCAACCGTCCCGCCTAAGACGTAGGCTTTGGGACTTCCGGTCTTAGCGACCTCGTGAGCTTCTTCCGCTAGGGCCTCGCACTGGCCTCGCTAGGCACTGTCCCGCCTAAGACTTAGCCTTTGGGACTCCTGGCCTTATCGTTCTTTACGAGGTGCTTCTGCTATGGCCTACAATTGACCTTCGCTAGGCACCGTCCCACTTAAGACTTAGGCTTTGGGAGTTCAGCATCAACGCTCTTACGAGCCGCCTCGCCTCCGCCTACAGCTGACCTCGCTAGGCAACCGTCCAACTTAAGACTTAGGCTTGGGACTTCGGCCTTAGTGTTCTTTACGAGCAGCCTCGCCGGCCTACAGCTGACCTCGTTAGGCACTCGGTCCCGCCTAAGACGTAGGCTTTGGGACTTCTGGCTTTAGCTATCTTCGTGAGCTTCTTCCGCTAGGGCTCGCAACTGGCCTCGCTAAGCACCGTCCCGCCTAAGACTTAGCCTCTGGGACTCCCGGCCTTATCGCTCTTACGAGCCGCCTCGCCGGCCTAAAGTTGACCCTCGCTAGGCACCGTCCCGCCTAAGACGTAGGCTTTGGGACTTCTGGCCTTAGCGACCTTCGTGAGCTTCTTCTGCTAGGGCCTGCAATTGGCCTCGCTAGGCACTGTCCCGCCTAAGACTTAGCCTTTGGGACTCCTGGCCTTATCGTTCTTTACGAGGTGCTTCTGCTATGGCCTACATTGACCTTCGCTAGGCACCGTCCCACCTAAGACTTAGGTTTTCGGACTCCTGGCCTTAGCGTCTTGTAAGCCGCCTCGCCGGCCCATAGCTGACCTGCTAGGCACCGTCCCGCCTAAGACGTAGGCTTTGGGACTTCTGGCCTTAGCGATCTTCGTGAGCTTCTTCTGCTAGGGCCTACAATTGGCCTCGCTAGGCAACCGTCCCGCCTAAGACTTAGGCTTTGGTAGTCCCGGCCTTAGCGTCTTTACAGTCGCTCGCCGGCCTTCATTTGACCTCGCTAGCAACCGTCCCACCTAAGACTTAGGCTTGGGACTCTTGGCCTTAGCGCTCTTACGAGCTACTCGCCGGGCCTACAATTGACCATTGCTAACTACTGTCCCGCTTAAGACTTACGCTTTGGGACTTCGTCCTAGCTGCTCTTACGAGCTACTCGGTCGAGCCTACAATTGACCGTCGCTAGGCACCGCCCCGCCTAAGATCTAGCCTTTGGGACTTCTGGCCTTAGCGATCCTCGTGAGCTTCTTCTGCTAGGGCCTGCAATTGTCCTCGCTAGGCATCGTCTAGGCTAAGACTTAGGCTTTGGGACTTTTGGCCATAGCGTTCTTTACGAGCTGCTTTTGCTCGAGCCTACAATTGACCCTCGCTAGGGCCTTCGTGAGCTTCTTCTGCTCGGGCCTTCAATTGAACCTCGCTAGTCACAGTCCCGCTTAAGACCTAGACTTTGGGACTTCGTGCCCTAGCGACCTCGTGAGCTACTCGCTCGGCCTACACTGACCTCGCTAGGCACGATCCCACCCAAGACTTAGGCTTGGGACTCCCGGCCTTAGTGTTCTTTACAAGCCACCTCCGTTGGCCTACATTTGACCTCGCTAGGCAATCGTCCCGCCTAAGACGCTGGCTTTAAGACTTCCGGCCATAGCGATCTTCGTGAGTCGCTTCGCTGGGCCTGCACTGACCTCGCTAGGCAACCGTCCCCGCCTAAGATCTAGGCTTTGGGTCTTCTGGCCTTAGCGAACTTCGTGAGCTTCTTTTGCTAGGGCCTGCCATTAGCCTCGCTAGGCAACCGTCCCGCTTAAGACTTACGCTGGGACTCTCAGCCTCAGCGACCTCGTGAGCTTCTTCCGCCGGCCTACACTGACCGCTAGCAGCATGCTCCACCCAAGAGTTAGGCTCCTGGACCCCGGCCTTAGCGCTCTTTACGAGCTGCTTCTGCTCGGGTCTATAATTGACCCTCTCTAGGCACGGTCCCGCCTAAGATCTAGGCTTTGGGACTTTTGGCCTTAGCGAACTTCGTTAGCTTCTTCTGCTCGGGCCTACAATTGACCCTCGATAGGCACCGTCCCACTTAAGACTTAGGCTTTGGGACTTTTGGCCTTAGCGACCTTCGTGAGCTTCTTCTGCTGGGGCCTATAATTGACTCTCGCTAGGCACCATCTCGCTTAAGACTTAGGTTTTGGGACTTCTGGCCTTAGCGTTCTTTACGAGCTACTTCTGCTCGATCCTACAATTGACCCTCGCTAGGCACGGTCCCGCCTAAGACTTAGGCTTTAGGACTTCTGCCTTAGCATTCTTTACGAGCCGCTTCTGCCCGAGCCTACAGTTGACCCTCGCTAGGCACCGTCCCGCCCAAGACCTAGGCTTTGGAACTTCCGCCTTAGCGATCTTCGTGAGCTTCTTCTTCCTGTCCCGCACTGGCCTCGATAGCAACTGCCTCGCCCATGACTTAGGCTTTGGGACTTCCGGCCTTAGCGATCTTCGTGAGTCGCTTCCTGGTCAGCCTACAATCGACCTCGCTAGAACCTGCCTCGCCTAAGATCTAGGCTTGGGACTCCGCCTTAGCGAACTTCGTGAGCTTCTTTAGTGGCCTCGCCATTGGCCTCGCTAGCAACCGTCCCGCCTAAGACTTAGGCTTGGGACTTCAGCCTTAGTGACCTTCGTGAGCTTTTTCCGCCGGCCTACAATCGACCTCGCCAGCAACCGTCCCACATAGGACTTAGGCTCGGACTCCCGGCCTTAGCTGCTTTACGAGCCGCCTCGCCGGCCTACACTGACTCGCTAGGCACCGTCCCACCCAAGACTTAGGCTTGGGACTCCGGCCTTAGCTGCTCTTACGAGCCACCTCGCTGGGCCCACATTTGACTGTCACTAGGCAACCGGTCCCGCCCAAGACGTAGGCTTTGGGACTTCCGGCCTTAGCAATGTTCGTGAGTCGCTTCGCTGGGCCTACAATCGACCTCGCTAGAACCATCTCGCCCAAGATCTAGGCTTGGGACTTCCGGCCTTAGCGAACTTCGTGAGCTCTTTGCTAGTGGCCTCCCATTGGCCTCGCTAGCAACCGTCCCGCCTAAGACTTCACGCTTGGGACTCTCAGCCCTAGCGACCTCGTGAGCTTCTTCCCGCCTGGCCCACACTCGACCGCCAGGCAGCAGTCCCACCCAAGACTTAGGCTCTGGACCCCGGCCTTAGCTGCTCTTACTGAGTCGCTCGCGACTGGTCTATAATTGACCCTCTCTAGGCACCTGGTCCCGCCCTAAGATCTAGGCTTCGGGACTCTTGGCCCTAGCGAACTCTCATAGTTTCTTCCGCTCTGGCCTACAATTGACCCTCGACAGGCAACCAGTCCCACTCTAAGACTTAGGCTTGGGACTTTTGGCCTTAGCGACCTCGTGAGCTTCTTCCACTGGGCCTATAATTGACTCTCGCCAGGCACCATCCCGCTTAAGACTTAGGTTTCTGGGATCACTGGCCTCGCTGTCTTTACGAGCTACTCGCCTCGGTCCCACACTGACCTCGCTAGCACCTGGTCCCGCCTAAGACTTAGGCTTGGGACTCCGCCTTAGCATTCTCAGACGAGTCGCCTCGCCCGAGCCTACACTGACCTGCTAGGCACTCGTCCCGCCTAAAACCTAGGCTTTGGGACTTCGCCTTAGCAATATTCGTCGCCTCTTCCGCTAGGGTCCGTGACTGGCCTAGCTAGGCAATCGTCCCGCCTAAGACTTAGGCTTGGGACTTCGTGCCTTAGCGACCTGTGAGCTTCTTCCGCCGGCCTACACTGACCTCGCCAGCGCTGTCCCACCCAAGAGTTAGGCTCTGGACTCCCGGCCTTAGCTGCTCTTACGAGCCGCCTCGCCTGGTCCATAATTGACCCCTCTAGGCACCTGGTCCCGCCTAAGATCTAGGCTTGGGACTTTTGGCCTTAGCGAACTCTCATAGTTTCTTCCGCCTCGGCCTACAATTGACCTCGACAGCAACCAGTCCCACTTAAGACTTAGGCTTTGGGACTCTTGGCCTTAGCGACCTTCGTGAGCTCTTCCTCACTGGGCCCATAATCGACCTCGCCAGGCACCATCTCGCTTAAGACTCTAGGTTTTGGGACCTCCGGCCTTAGCGCTCTTACGAGCCACTGCCTCGATCCTAACTTTGATCCTCGCTAGGCACGGTCCCGCCTAAGACTTAGGCTTTAGGACTTCTGCCTTAGCATTCTTTACGAGCCGCTTCTGCCCGAGCCTACAGTTGACCCTCGCTAGGCACCGTCCCGCCTAAGACCTAGGCTTTGGAACTTCTGGCCTTAGCGATCTTCGTGAGCTTCTTCTTCTCGGGTCTGCAATTGGCCTCGATAGGCAACTGCCCTCGCCCATGAAGTTACGCTTGGGACTTCCGGCCTTAGCGATCTTCGTGAGTCGCCTCGGTCAGCCTACAATCGACCTCGCTAGAACCTGTCTCGCCTAAGATCTAGGCTTTGGGACTTCTGGCCTTAGCGAACTTCGTGAGCTTCTTTTGGTAGGGCCTGCCATTGGCCTCGCTAGGCACCGTCCCGCCTAAGACTTAGGCTTTGGGACTTCAGGCCTTAGTGACCTTCGTGAGCTTTTTCTCGCCGGCCTACAATTGACCCTCGCTAGGCACCGTCCCACATAGGACTTAGGCTTCGGACCCTCGGCCTTAGCTGCTTTACGAGCCGCCTCGCCGGCCTACACTGACCTCGCTAGGCACCGTCCGACCCAAGACTTAGGCTTGGGACCCCGGCCTTAGCTGCTCTTACGAGCCACCGCTGGGCCTACATTTGACTGTCGCTAGGCAACCGTCCCCGCCTAAGACGTAGGCTTTGGGACTTCTGGCCTTAGCGATGTTCGTGAGCTGTTTCTGCTTGGGCCTACAATTGACCCTCGCTAGGAACTATCTCGCCTAAGATCTAGGCTTTGGGACTTCTGGCCTTAGCGAACTTCGTGAGCTTCTTTTGCTAGGGCCTCCCATTGGCCTCGCTAGGCACCGTCCCGCCTAAGACTTACGCTGGGACTCTGTGCCTCAGCGACCTCGTGAGCTTCTTCCGCCGGCCCACACTCGACCGCCAGCAGTGTCCCACCCAAGACTTAGGCTCTGGACCCCGGCCTTAGCTGCTCTTACGAGTCGCTTCCGCCTGGTCCATAATTGACCCTCTCTAGGCACGGTCCCGCCTAAGATCTAGGCTTTGGGACTTTTGGCCCTAGCGAACTTCGTTAGCTTCTTCTGCTCGGGCCTACAATTGACCCTCGATAGGCACCGTCCCACTTAAGACTTAGGCTTTGGGACTTTTGGCCTTAGCGACCTTCGTGAGCTTCTTCTGCTGGGGCCTATAATTGACTCTCGCTAGGCACCATCCCGCTTAAGACTTAGGTTTTGGGACTGCTGGCCTCGCTGCTCTTACGAGCTACTCGCTCTGGCCCCACACTCGACTCGCTAGGCACCTGGTCCCGCCTAAGACTTAGGCTTTGGGACTTCCGCCTTAGCATTCTCAGACGAGTCGCCTCGCCTCGAGCCTCAGGCTGACTCGCTAGGCACCGTCCCGCCTAAAACCTAGGCTTTGGGACTTCTGCCTTAGCAATATTCGTCACCTCTTCCGCTAGTGCTCAGACTGGCTCTAGCTAGGCAACCGTCCCGCCTAAGACTTAGGATTTGGGACTCTTGGCCTTAGCGTTCTTTACGAGCTACCTCTACTCGAGCCTACAATTGACCCTCGCTAGGCAACCGCCTCGCGTGAAGACTTAGGCTTTGGGACTTCAAGCCCTAGCGAACTTCGTGAGCTTCTTTGGTAGGCCTCGCCATTGGCCTCGCTAGGCAACCGTCCCGCCTAAGACTTAGGCTTTGGGACTCTCGTGCCTTAGTGACCTTCGTGAGCTTTTTCCCGCCGGCCTACAATCGACCTCGCCAGGCACCGTCCCACATGGACTTAGGCTCTGGACTCCCGGCCTTAGCGTCTTTATGAGCCGCCTCGCCGGCCTACACTGACCTCGCTAGGCAACCGTCCCGCCTAAGACTTAGGCTTGGGTTTCTCGCCTTAGCGACCTTCGTGAGCTACTCGCCGGCCTACACTGACCGCTAGGCAACCGTCCCACCTAAGACTTAGGCTTTGGGACTCCTGGCCTTAGCGTTCTTTACGAGCTACCTCTGCTTGGGCCTACATTTGACCGTCGCTAGGCACCGTCCCGCCTAAGACGTAGGCTTTGGGACTTCTGGCCTTAGCGATGTTCGTGAGTCGCTTCGCTGGGCCTACAATCGACCTGCTAGAACTATCTCGCCTAAGATCTAGGCTTTGGGACTTCTGGCCTTAGCGAACTTCGTGAGCTTCTTTTGCTAGGGCCTCCCATTGGCCTCGCTAGGCACCGTCCCGCCTAAGACTTACGCTTGGGACTCTGTGTCTTAGCGACCTCGTGAGCTTCTTCCCGCCGGCCCACATCGACCTCGCTAGGCAGTCTCCACCCAAGACTTAGGCTCTGGGACTCCCGGCCTTAGCTGCTCTTACGAGCTACTCGCCTGGCCCTACACTGACCTCGCTAGGCACCGGTCCCGCCTAAGACTTAGGCTTTGGGACTTCTGCCTTAGCATTCTGTACGAGTCGCTTCTGCCCGAGCCTACAGTTGACCCTCGCTAGGCACCGTCCCGCCTAAAACCTAGGCTTTGGGACTTCTGCCTTAGCAATATTCGTCAGCTTCTTCTGCTAGGGCCCGTAATTGGCCTAGCTAGGCACCGTCCCGCCTAAGACTTAGGCTTGGGACTCCGGCCTTAGCTGCTCTTAGAGTCGCCTCGCCGTGTCCACACTCGACCGCTAGTAACCGGTCCCGCCCAAGATCTAGGCTTGGGACTTCGGCCTTATGCTCTTTACGATATGCTTCTAGTCTGCCTCATAGCTGACGCCGCTAGGCACCTTCCCACTTAAAACTTAGGCTTTGGACTTCGCCTTAGCGCTCTTTACGAGCCGCCTCGCCGGCCTACACTGACCTGCTAGGCACCGTCCCACCTAAGACTTAGGATTTGGGACTCTTGGCCTTAGCGTTCTTTACGAGCTACCTCTACTCGAGCCTACAATTGACCCTCGCTAGGCACCGTCTCGCGTAAGACTTAGGCTTTGGGACTTCAAGCCTTAGCGAACTTCGTGAGCTTCTTTTGGTAGGGCCTGCCATTGGCCTCGCTAGGCACCGTCCCGCCTAAGACTTAGGCTTTGGGACTTCAGGCCTTAGTGACCTTCGTGAGCTTTTTCTGCTCGGGCCTACAATTGACCCTCGCTAGGCACCGTCCCACATAGGACTTAGGCTTCGGGACTCCTGGCCTTAGCGTCTTTATGAGCCGCCTCGCCGGCCTACACTGACCCTCGCTAGGCAACCGTCCCGCCTAAGACTTAGGCTTTGGTTTTCCGCCTTAGCGACCTTCAGGAGCTACTCGCCGGCCTACACTGACCTCGCTAGGCAACCGTCCCACCCAAGACTTAGGCTTTGGGACTCTCGGCCTTAGCTGCTCTTACGAGCCACCGCTTGGCCCACATTTGACCGTCGCTAGGCACCGTCCCGCTTAAGACTTAGGTTTTGGGACTTCTGGCCTTAGAGTTCTTACGAGCCGCCTCGCCGGCCTCACACTGACCTCGCTAGGCACCGTCCCACCCAAGACTTAGGATCTGGGACTCTTGGCCTTAGCTGCTCTTACGAGCTACCTCTACTCCAGCCTCACAATTGACCTCGCTAGGCAACCGGCCTCGCTGTGAAGACTTAGGCTTTGGGACTCTGAGCCTTAGCGACCTCTAGAGCTTCTTCCGCCTCGGCCTACACTCGACCTCGCTAGGCACCGTCCCACCTAAGATTTAGGCTTTGGGACTCCTGGCCTTAGCGTTCTTTACGAGCGACTTTTGCTCGGGCCTACATTTGACCCTCGCTAGGAACCGTCCCGCCTAAGACGTTGGCTTTGGGTCTTCTGGCTTTAGTGACCTTCGTGAGCTTCTTCTTCTCGGGCCTACAATTAACCCTCGGTAGGCACCGTCCCACTTAAGACTTAGGCTTTGGGACTTCTGGCCTTAGCATTCTTTACGAGATGCTTCTAGTCGGGCCTACAGTTGACCCTCGCTAGGCACCATCCCGCCTAAGACCTAGGCTTTGGGAATTCTGGCCTTAGCGATCTTCGTGAGCTTTTTCTTCTCGGGTCTGCAATTGGCCTCGATAGGCACCGTCTCGCCTATGACTTAGGCTTTGGGACTTCTGGCCTTAGCGATCTTCGTGAGCTGCTTCCGGTTGGGCCTACAATTGACCCTCGCTAGGAACTGTCTCGCCTAAGATCTAGGCTTTGGGACTTCTGGCCTTAGCGAACTTCGTGAGCTTCTTTTGGTAGGGCCTGCCATTGGCCTCGCTAGGCACCGTCCCGCCTAAGACTTAGGCTTTGGGACTTCAGGCCTTAGTGACCTTCGTGAGCTTTTTCCGCCGGCCTACAATCGACCCTCGCTAGGCACCGTCTCCACATGGACTTAGGCTTCGGACTCCGGCCTTAGCTGCTTTACGAGCCGCTCGCCGGCCTACATCTGACCTGCTAGGCAACCGTCCCGCCTAAGACTTAGGCTTTGGCTTTCTCGCCTTAGCGACCTTCGTGAGCTACTTCGCCTGGCCTACACTGACCTCGCTAGGCACCGTCCCATCTAAGACTTAGGCTTTGGGACTCCTGGCCTTAGCGTTCTTTACGAGCTGCCTCTACTTGGGCCTACATTTGACCGTCGCTAGGCACCGTCCCGCTTAAGACTTCTGGCCTTAGCGTTCTTACGAGCCGCTTCGCTCTGGCCCTACACTGACCTCGCTAGGCACGGTCCCGCCTAAGACTTAGGCTTTGGGACTTCTGCCTTAGCATTCTTTACGAGCCGCTTCCGCCCGAGCCTACAGTTGACCCTCGCTAGGCACCGTCCCGCCTAAGACCTAGGCTTTGAACTTCCGGCCCTAGCGTTCTTACGAGCTACTTCGCTCGGGCCTACACTGACCTCGCTAGGCACCATCCCGCCTAAGACTTAGGCTTTGGGACTTCTGCCTTAGCATTCTTTACGAGCCGCTTCTGCCCGAGCCTACAGTTGACCCTCGCTAGGCACCGTCCCGCCTAAGACCTAGGCTTTGGAACTTCTGGCCTTAGCGATCTTCGTGAGCTTTTTCTTCTCGGGTCTGCAATTGGCCTCGCTAGGCACCATCCCGCCTATGACTTAGGCTTTGGGACTTCAGGCCTTAGCGATCTTCGTGAGCTGCTTCTACTTGGGCCTACAATTGACCCTCGCTAGGAACTGTCTTGCCTATGATCTAGGCTTTGGGACTTCTGGCCTTAGCGAACTTCGTGAGCTTCTTCTGCTAGGGCCTCCCATTGGCCTCGCTAGGCACCGTCCCGCCTAAGACTTAGGCTTTCGGACTTCCGCCTTAGCGACCTTCGTGAGCTTCTTCTACTCGGGCCTACAATTGACCGTCGGTAGGCACCGTCCCACATAAGACTTAGGCTCTGGACCCCGGCCTTAGCTGCTCTTTACGAGCTACTCGCTCTAGCTCATAGCTAACCCTCGCTAGGCACCGTCCCGCCTAAGACCTAGGCTTTGGGACTTCCGCCTTAGCGATCTTCGTGAGCTTCTTCTGCTAGGGCCTGCAATTGGCCTCGCTAGGCACCGTCCCGCCTAAGACTTAGGCTTTGGTAGTCCTGGCCTTAGCATTCTTTACGAGCTGCTTCTGCTCGGGCATTCAAGTGACCCTCGCTAGGCACCGTCCCACCTATGACTTAGGCTTTGGGACTCGTGGCCTAAGCGTTCTTTATGAGCTACTTCTGCTCGGGCCTACAATTGACCCTCGCTAAGCACCATCCCGCTTAAGACTTAGGCTTTGGGACTTCTGTCCTTAGCGACCTTCGTGATCTACTTCTGCTCGGGCCTACAATTGACCCTCGATAGTCACCGTCCCACCTAAGACTTAGGCTTTGGGACTTTTGGCCTTAGCGACCTTCGCGAGCTTCTTCTGCTCGGGCCACAAATTGACCCTCGCTAGGCACCGTCCCACCTAAGACTTAGGCTTTGGGACCCCTGGCCTTAGCGTTCTTTACGAGCTATTCTGCTCCGACTTACAATTGACCCTCGCTAGGCACCCTCCCGCCTAAGACTTAGACTTTGGGACTTTTGGGCTTAGCGTTCTCTTACGAGCTGCCTCTGCTTGGGCCTACATTTGACCCTAGCTAGGCACAGTCCCGCTAAGACGTAGGCTTTGGGTCTTCTAGCCTTAGCGAGGTTCGTGAGCTTCTTCTGCTCGGGCCTAAAATTGACCATCGCTAGGCACTCGTCCCACCCATGACTTAGGCTTTGGACTCCCGGTCTTAGCTGCTCTTACGAGCTACTCGCCGGCCCACATTTGACCTCGCTAGGCAACCGTCCCGCCCAAGTAGGCTTGGGTCTTCCTGCTTAGTGACCTTCGTGAGCTTCTTCCGCCGGCCTACAATTGACTCCTCGAGCACTCGTCCCACTTAAGACTCTAGGATCTGGGACCTCCGGCCTTAGCTGCTCTTTACGAGCCACTCACCGCTCAGGCATACACTGACCGCTCAAGACAGCTCCGCCCTAAGACTTAGGCTTGGGACTCCGGCCTTAGCATTCTTTACGTAGCCGCTCGCCTGGCCTACCATCGACCCGCTAGGCAACCGTCCCGCCCAAGACTTAGGCTTCGGGAGTTCCTGACCTTAGCTGCTCTTACGAGCCGCCTCGCCGGCCCACAGCTGACCATCGCTAGTCATCGTCCCGCCTAAGACCTAGGCTTTGGGACTTCTGGCCTTAGCGATCTTCGTGAGCTTCTTCTACTAGGGCCTGCAATTGGCCTCGCTAGGCATCTGTCCCGCCTAAGACTTAGGCTTCGGCACCCCGGCCTTATCGCTCTTACGAGCCGCTCGCTCGGCCTCAGCACTGACCTTCGCTAGGCAACCGTCCCACCCAAGACCCAGGCTTGGGACTCCCGACCTTAGCTGCTTTCACGAGCTACTCGCCTGGCCCACGATCGACCTCGCTAGGCAACCGTCCCACCCAAGACTTAGGCTTCTCCGACTTCCGCCTTAGCTGCTCTTACGAGCCGCATCTTCCCGAGCCTATAGCTGACCTCGCTAGGCAACCGTCCCGCCTAAGACGTAGGCTTTGGGTCTTCTGGCCTTAGCGACCTTCGGAGTTTCTTCCGCCGGCCTACACTGACCCTCGCTACGCACCGTCCCACTTAAGACTTAGGCTTGGGACTTCTGGCCTTAGCGTTCTTTACGAGCCGCTATGGTCACCCCTACAATCGACCTCACTAGGCAGTCATCCCACCCAAGACTTAGGCTTGGGACCTCGTGGCCTTAGCTGCTCTTTACGAGCCACCTCCGCTCGAGCCTACAATCGACCCGCTAGGCAACCGCTCCGCCCAAGAAGTAGGCTTTGGGTCTCCTGCCTAGCGACCTCGTGAGCTGCCTTCCGCCCGGCCCACAATCGACCTCGATAGGCACCGTCCCACTTAAGAGTTAGGATTTGGGACTTATTGGCTTAGCGATCTTTACGAGCTACTACTGCTCGGGCATACAATTGACCCTCGCTAGGCACAGTCCCGCCGAAGACTTAGGCTTTGGGACTTCTGGCCTTAGCGTTCTTTACGAGGTGCTACTGCTCGGGCCTACAGTTAACCCTCGCTAGTTACCGTCCCGCTTAAGACCTAGGCTTTGGGACATCTGACCTTAGCGATCTTCGTGAGCTTCTTCTACTAGGGCCTGCAAATGGCCTCGCTAGGCACTGTCCCGCCTAAGACTTAGGCTTTGGCACTCCTGGCCTTATCGCTCTTACGAGCCGCCTCGCCGGCCTCGCACTGACCTCGCTAGGCACCGTCCCACCTAAGACTTAGGCTTTGGAACTTCTGGCCTTAGCGTTCTTTACGAGCCGCTCGCCTCGAGCTCATGCTGACTGTCGCTAGGCATCGTCCCGCCCAAGACGTAGCTTGGGTCTCCGCCTTAGCGACCTGTGAGCTCTTCCGCCGGACTACAATCGACCCGCCACGCACCGTCCCACTTAAGACTTAGGCTTTGTACTTCCGGCCATAGCTCTTTACGAGTCGCCTCGCTCTACAATCGACCCACACTCAGCTGTCCCACCCAAGACTTAGGCTTGGGACTCTGACCTTAGCGATCTCGTGAGTCGCTCGCTGGGCATACATCGACCGTTAGCAATCGTCCCGCCTAAGACGTAGGCTTTGGGTCTTCTGGCCCACCTAAGTCTTAGGCTTTGGGACTCCTGGCCTTAGCGTTCTTTACGAGCTACCTCTACTTGGGCCTATATTTGACCCTAGCTAGGCACAGTCCCACCTAAGACGTAGGCTTTGGGTCTTCTAGCCTTAGAGACGCTCAGGAGCTTCTTCCGCCTGGCCCAAACTGACCATCGCTAGCAACCGTCCCCACCCATGACTTAGGCTTTAGGACCCCGGCCTTAGCTGCTTTACGAGCTACTCGCCTGGCCCACATTTGACCTGCCAGGCACATCCCGCCTAAGACTTAGGCTTGGGACTTCCGCCTTAGCTGCTTTACGAGCCGCTCCGCCCGAGCTCATGGCTGACTCGCTAGGCAACCGTCCCGCCTAAGACCTAGGCTTTGGGACTTTTGCCTTAGCGATCTTCGTGAGCTTCTTCTGCTAGTGCCTGCGATTGGCCTCGCTAGGCACCGTCCCTCCTAAGACTTAGGCTTTGGGACTTCAGGTCTTAGCGACCTTCATGAGCTTCTTCCGCCTGGCCTACAATCGACCGCTAGCCACCATCCCACCCAAGACTTAGGCTTCGGTACTCCCGGCCTTAGCTGCTCTTACGAGCTACTCGCTCGGGCCCACAGCTGACTCGCTAGGCACCATCCCGCCCAAGACGTAGGCTTTGGGTCTTCCGGCCTTAGCGACGCTCAGTGAGCTTCTTCCACCCAGGCCTAAAATTGACCTTCGCTAGGCACCGTCCCACCTATGATTTAGGCTTTGGGACTCCTGGCCTTAGCATTCTTTACGAGTTACTTCCGCTCGGGCATATAATTGACCCTCGCTAGGCACGAGCCCCGCCTTAAGACGCAGTGCTTGGGTCTTCCGAATTAGCGACCTTGTGAGCTTCTTCTTCCTGGCCATAATTGACCTCGCTAGGCACAATCCCACTTAAGACTTAGGCTTGGGACCTTTGGCCTTAGCGCCTTTACGAGCCGCCTCGCTCTGGCCCCATAGCTGACCTCGCTAGGCACCATCCCGCCTAAGACCTAGGCTTTGGAACTTCTGGCCTTACCGATCTTCGTGAGCTTCTTCTGCTCGGGCCTGCAATTGGCCTCGCTAGGCACCATCCCGCCTATGACTTAGGCTTTGGGACTTCTGACCTTAGCGATCTTCGTGAGCTGCTTCTGCTTGGGCCTACAATTGACCCTTGTTAGGCACCGTCCCGCCTAAGATCTAGGCTTTGGGTCTTCGGGCCTTAGCGGCCTTCGTGAGCTTCTTCTGCTCGGGCCTACAATTGACCATCGCTAGACACTGTCCCACCTAAGACTTAGGCTTTGGGACACCTGGACTTAGCGTTCTTTACGAGCTACCTCTGCTTGGGCCTACATTTGACCCTAGCTAGGCACAGTCCCGCCTAAGACGTAGGCTTTGGGTCTTCTGGCCTTAGCGATGTTCGTGAGCATCTTCTACCCGGGCCTAAAATTGACCTTCGCTAGGCACCGTCCCACCTATGACTTAGGCTTTCGGACTCCTGGCCTTAGTGTTCTTTACGAGCTACTTCTTCTCGGGCCTACATTTGACCCTCGCTAAGCACCGTCCCACCTAAGACGTAGGCTTTGGGTCTTCTGGCCTTAGCGATGTCTCGTGAGCATCTCTCACCCGGCCCAAAATTGACCTTCGCTAGGCAACCGTCCCACCCACGACTTAGGCTTCTGACCCCGGCCCTAGTGTTCTTTACGAGCCACTCTTCCTGGCCCACATCTGACCGCTCAGCAACCGTCCCGCCCTAGCAGTAGGCTCTGGGTCTCCTGCCTAGCGACTTCGTGAGCTTCTTCCTTCCTGGCCCACAATCGACCTCGACAGCAACCAGTCCCACCCAAGACTTAGGCTTGGGACTCCGGCCTTAGCTGCTCTTACGAGCTACTCGCCTGGCATACACTGACCCGCTAGTACGCCCCGCCTAAGACTTAGGCTCTGGGACTCCGGCCTTAGCGTCTTTACGAGCCGCTCGCTCGGCCCACCATTGACACCCGCTAGGCAACCGTCCCCCAAGACCCAGGCTTGGGACCTCCGGCCTTAGCGCTTTTACGAGCCGCTCGCCTCGGCCCATCGTTGTCCCTCGCCAGCACAATCCCGCCCAAGACGTAGGCTTTGGGTCTTCCGCCTTAGCGACCTCGTGAGTTTCTTCACCGGCCTACACTGACCGCCACGCACCGTCCCACTTAAGACTTAGGCTTGGGACTCCGGCCTTAGCTGCTTTTACGAGCCGCCTCGCCTGCCCTACAATTGACCCTCACTAGGCAGCGTCACACCTAAGACTTAGGCTTTGGGACTCGTGGCCTTAGCGTTCTTTACGAGCTACCTCTGCTCGAGCTAACAATTGACCCTCGCTAGGCACCGTCCCACCTAAGACGTAGGCTTTGGGTCTTCTGGCCTTAGCGGCCTTCGTGAGCTTCTTCTGGTCGGGCCTACAATTGACCCTCACTAGACACCGTCCCACCTATGACTTAGGCTTGGGACCCCGGCCTTAGCTGCTCTTACGAGCCACCTCCGCTGGGCCTACATTTGACCCTAGCTAGGCACGATCCCGCCCAAGACGTAGGCTTTGGGTCTTCTGGCCTTAGCGACGTTCGTGAGCTTCTTCTGCTCGGGCCTAAAATTGACCATCGCTAGGCACTGTCCCACCTATGACTTAGGCTTTGGGACTCCTGGCCTTAGCGTTCTTTATGAGCTACTTCTGCTCGGGACTACATTTGACCCTCGCTAGGCAACCGTCCCGCCCAAGCATGTGCTTGGGTCTTCCTGCCTAGCGACCTTCGTGAGTTTCTTCCGCCGGCCTACAATTGACCCTCGATAGCAACCGTCCCACTTAAGACTTAGGATCTGGGACTCCGGCCTTAGCGTCTTTACTAGCTACTCGCCGGGCATACATTGACCCCGATAGCGATTCCCGCCCAAGACTTAGGCTTGGGACTCCGGCCTTAGCGCTCTTACGAGTCGCCTCGCCTGGCCTCACCACCGACCGCTAGGCACAGTCCCGCCTAAGACTTAGGCTTGGGACTTCCGACCTCACCGCTCTTACGAGTCGCTCGCCGGGCCCACACTGACCTCGCTAGTTACGATCCCGCCTAAGACCTAGGCTTTGGGACTTCTGGCCTTAGCGCTCTTCGTGAGCTTCTTCAACTAGGGCCTGCAATTGTCCTCGCTAGGCACTGTCCCGCCTAAGACTTAGGCTTTGGCACTCCGGCCTTATCGTTCTTACGATCCGCCTCGCCGGCCTCGCAATTGACCTTCGCCATGCACCGTCCCACCTAAGACTTAGGCTTTAGGACTCCTGGCTTTAGTGTTCTTTACGAGCTACTTCTGCTCGGGCGTACGATTGACCCTCGCTAGGCACCGTCCCACCTAAGACTTAGGCTTTGGGACTTCTGGCCTTAGCGTTCTTTACGAGCTGCTTCTGCCCGAGCCTATAGTTGACCCTCGCTAGGCACCGTCCCGCCTAAGACCTAGGCTTTGGGACTTTTGCTTTAGCGAACTTCGTGAGCTTCTTCTGCTAGTGCCTGCAATTGGCCTCGCAAGGCACCGTCCCGCCTAAGACTTAGGCTTTGGGACTTCAGGCCTTAGCGATCTTCATGAGCTTCTTCTGCTCGGGCCTACAGTTGACCCTCGCTAGGCACCGTCCCGCCTAAGACGTAGGCTTTGAGTCTTCTGGCCTTAGCGACCTTCATGAGCTTCTTCTGCTCGGGCCTACAATTGACCCTCGCTACGCACCGTCCCACTTAAGACTTAGGCTTTGGGACTTCTGGCCTTAGCGTTCTTTACGAGCTGCTTCTGCTCGGCCCTACAATTGACCCTCACTAGGCAGCGTCCCACCTAAGACTTAGGCTTTGGAACTCGTGGCCTTAGCTGCTCTTACGAGCCACCTCGCCGAGCCTACAATCGACCCTCGGCTAGGCAACCGTCCCGCCCAAGACGTAGGCTTTGGGTCTTCTGGCCTTAGCGGCCTTCTTGATCTTCTTCTGCTCGGGCCTACAATTGACCCTCACTAGACACCGTCCCACCTAAGAGTTAGGCTTGGGACCCCGGCCTTAGCGTTCTTTACGAGCCACCTGCTCGAGCCTACAATCGACCTCGCTAGGCAACCGTCCCGCCCAAGACGTAGGCTTTGGGTCTTCTAGCCTTAGCGGCCTTCTTGAGCTTCTTCTGCTCGGGCCTACAATTGACCCTCACTAGACACCGTCCCACCTAAGAGTTAGGCTTTGGGACTCCTGGCCTTAGCGTTCTTTACGAGCTACCTTTGCTTGGGCCTACATTTGACCCTAGCTAGGCACAGTCCCGCCTAAGACGTAGGCTTTGGGTCTTCTGGCCTTAGCGACGTTCGTGAGCTTCTTCCGCCTGGCCCAAGATTGACCATCGCTAGGCAACCGTCCCACCCATGACTTAGGATACGGGACTCCGGCCTTAGCGTCTTACTAGCTACTCACTCGGCATACATTGACCGCTAGCGCATTCCCGCCCAAGACTTAGGCTTGGGACTCCGACCTCACTGCTCTTACGAGTCGCCTCGCCCGGCCTACACTTGACCGCTAGTTACAGCTCCGCCCAAGACCCAGGCTTGGGACTTCGGCCTTAGCGCCTTCGTGAGCTTCTTCAACTAGTGGCCTCGCAATTGTTCTCGCTAGGCACCGTCCCGCCTAAGACTTAGGCTTTGGCACTCCGGCCTTATCGCTCTTACGAGCCGCTCGCCGGCCTCAGCACTGACCTTCGCCATGCACCGTCCCACCCAAGACTTAGGCTTTAGGACTCCGGCTTTAGTGTTCTTTACGAGCTACTCGCCTAGGCAGACGATTGACCTCGCTAGGCAACCGTCCCACCCAAGACTTAGGCTTGGGACTTCCGGCCTTAGCTGCTCTTACGAGCCGCCTCGCCCGAGCCTATATTGACTCGCTAGGCACCGTCCCGCCCTAAGACCCAGGCTTTGGGACTTTTGCCTTAGCGAACTTCGTGAGCTTCTTCCCGCTAGTGCCCGCACTGGCCTCGCTAGGCAATCGTCCCGCCCAAGACTTAGGCTTGGGACTCTCAGCCCTAGCGACCTTCATGAGCTTCTTCCGCCGGCCTACACTCGACCTCGCCAGGCACCATCCCACCCAAGACTTAGGCTTGGGACTCCTGTCCCTAGCTGCTTTACGAGCCGCTCGCCGCGCCTACATTTGACCCTCGATAGGCACCGTCCCGCCTAAGACGCAGGCTTTGGGTCTTCTGGAATTAGCGACCTTCGTGAGCTTCTTCTTCTCGGGCCTACAATTAACCCTCGCTAGGCACAGTCCCACTTAAGACTTAGGCTTTGGGACTTCTGGCCTTAGCGCTCTTTACGAGCTGCTTCTGCTCGGGCCTACAGTTGACCCTTGCTAGGCACCATCCCGCCTAAGACCTAGGCTTTGGAACTTCTGGCCTTAGCGATCTTCGTGAGCTTCTTCCGCCGGCCTCAGACTGGCCTCGCTAGGCAACCGTCCCGCCCATGACTTAGGCTTGGGACTCTCGACCTTAGCGATCTTCTTGAGCCGCTCGCTGGGCCTACAATTGACCCTCGTTAGGCACCGTCCCGCCTAAGATCTAGGCTTTGGGTCTTATGGCCTTAGCGGCCTTCGTGAGCTTCTTCTGCTCGGGCCTACAATTGAACCTCGCTAGACACCGTCCCACCTAAGACTTAGGCTTCGAGACTCCAGTGCTAGCTGCTCTTACGAGCCACCTCGCTGGGCCTACATTTGACCCTACCTAGGCACAGTCCCGCCTAAGACGTAGGCTTTGGGTCTTCTGGCCTTAGCGACGTTCGTGAGCTTCTTCTACCCGGGCCTAAAATTGACCTTCGCTAGGCACCGTCCCACCTATGACTTAGGCTTGGGACCCTCGCCTTAGCTGCTCTTACTGAGCTACTCGCCTGGCCCACATTTGACCCTCGCTAGGCACCGTCCAGCCTAAGAAGTAGGCTTTGGGTCTTCTAGGCTTAGCGACCTTCGTGAGCTTCTTCTGCTCGGGCCTACAATTGACCCTCGATATTCACCGTCCCACTTAAGACATAGGCTTTGGGACTTCTGGCCTTAGCGTTCTTTACGAGCTACTTCTGCTCGGGCATACAATTGACCCTCGCTAGGCACAGCCCCGCCTAAGACTTAGGCTTTGGGACTTCTGGCCTTAGCGTTCTTTACGAGCCGCCTCGCCGGCCTCACCATCGACCTCGCTAGGCACCGTCCCCCAAGGCATAGGCTTGGGACTTCGGCCTTAGCTGCTTTTACGAGTTTTATCTCGCCCGGCCTATAGTTGACCTGCTAGACACCTGTCCCGCCTAAGACTTAGGCTTGGGACTTCGGACTTAGCGAACTCGGAGCTTCGCCCCGCCTGGCCTACAATCGACCTCGCCAGACACCGTCCCCACCTTAGACTTAGGCTTTGGGACTCGTGGCCTTAGCTGCTCTTACGAGCCACCTCGCTGGGCCTACATTTGACCTCGCTAGGCACGCATCCCGCCTAAGACATAGGCTTGGGTCTCTAGGCTTAGCGACCTTCGTGAGCTTCTTCCGCCTCCGCCTACAATCGACCTCGATATTCACCGTCCCACTTAAGGCATAGGCTTGGGACTTATGGCCTTAGCTGCTCTTTACGACCCACTCGCCTCAGCATACACTGACCTCGCTAGCACTGACCCGCCTAAGACATAGGCTTTGGGAATTCGGCCTTAGCTGCTTTTACGAGCTACTCGCTCGGCATACAATCTGACCGCTAGGCACTGTGCCCGCCTAAGACTTAGGCTTGGGATTTCTAGCCTTAGCGTCTTTACGAGCCGCCTCGCCGGCCTACATTGACCCTCGCTAGGCAACCGTCCCCTAAGGCATAGGCTTGGGACTTCCGGCCTTAGCTGCTTTTACGAGTTGCTTCGCCTCGGCCCATAGCTGACCTCGCTAGACACCGTCCCGCCTAAGACTTAGGCTTGGGACTTCTGCCTTAGCGAACTCGTGGAGCTTCTGGCCTCGCCGGCCTACACTCGACCTCGCTAGACACCGTCCCACCTTAGACATAGGCTTTGGGACTCCTGGCCTTAGCGTTCTTTACGAGCTACCTCTGCTTGGGCCTACATTTGACCCTCGCTAGGCACAGTCCCGCCTAAGACATAGGCTTTGGGTCTTCTGGCCTTAGCAACCTTCAGAAGCTTCTTCCGCCGGCCTAGAATTGACCCTCGCCACGCACCGTCCCTCTTAAGACTTAGGCTTTGGGATTTCTGGCCTTAGCTGCTTTACGAGCCACCGCTCGGCCTACATTTGACCCTACCTAGGCACAGTCCCGCCCTAAGATGTAGGCTTGGGTCTTCCGGCCTTAGCGACGCTCAGTGAGCTTCTTCTCACCCGGCCTAAAATTGACCTTCGCTAGCAATCGTCCCACCCATGACTTAGGCTTGGGACCCTCGCCTTAGCTGCTCTTACGAGCTACTCGCCTGGCCCACATTTGACCCTCGCTAGGCAATCGTCCAAACCCTAAGTAGGCTTGGGTCTCTAGGCTTAGCGACCTCGTGAGTTTCTTCCGCCTCGGCCTACAATCGACCTCGATATTCACCGTCCCGCTAAGACATAGGCTTTGGGACTCTCGGCCTTAGCTGCTCTTACGACCTACTTCGCTCGTGCATACAATCGACCTGCTAGCACGTCCCGCCTAAGACTTAGGCTTTGGGACTCCGGCCTTAGCTGCTCTTACGAGCCGCTCGCCTGGCCACCATCGACCTCGCTAGGCACCTTCCCCAAGGCATAGGCTTTGGGACTTCCGCCTTAGCGTCTTTACGAGCCGCCTCGCCTGGACCTACAGCTGACCTTGCTAGACACCGTCCCGCCTAAGACTTAGGCTTGGGACTTCCGGCCTTAGCGAACTCGTGAGCTTGGCCTCGCCGGCCTACAATTGACCTCGCTAGACACCGTCCCACCCAAGACTTAGGCTTGGGACTCTCGGCCTTAGCTGCTCTTACGAGCCACCGCTGGGCCTACATTTGACCCTCGCTAGGCACGTCCCGCCTAAGACATAGGCTTGGGTCTCTTGCCTTAGCGACCTCAGAGCTTTTATGCTCTGCCTAGAATTGACCCTCGCCACGCACCGTCCCTCTTAAGACTTAGGCTTGGGACTTCGGCCTTAGCTGCTCTTACGACCCACTCGCCTGTGCATACATCGACCGCTAGGCACGCACCCGCCTAAGACTTAGGCTTTGGGACTCTCGGCCTTAGCGTCTTTACGAGCCGCCTCGCTCGGCCTACCATTGACCTCGCTAGGCACCTTCCCCTAAGGCATAGGCTTGGGACTTCGGCCTTAGCGTCTTTACGAGCCGCCTCGCCCGGCCTACAGCTGACCCTTGCTAGACACCGTCCCGCCTAAGACTTAGGCTTGGGACTTCCGGCCTTAGCGAACTCGTGAGCTTCGCCTCGCTCGGCCTACAATCGACCTCGCTAGACACCGTCCCACCTAAGACTTAGGCTTTGGGACTCCTGGCCTTAGCGTTCTTTACGAGCTACCTCTGCTTGGGCCTACATTTGACCCTCGCTAGGCACGTCCCGCCTAAGACATAGGCTTTGGGTCTTCTTGCCTTAGCGACCTTCGTAAGCTTTTTATGCTCGGGCCTAGAATTGACCCTCGCTACGCACCGTCCCTCTTAAGACTTAGGCTTGGGACTTCGGCCTTAGCTGCTTTACGAGCCGCCTCGCCTACTCTACACTGACCACTCAGCTAGTCAGTCCCACCCAAGACTTAGGCTTTGGGACTCGTGGCCTTAGCGTTCTTTACGAGCTACCTCTGCCCGTGCCTACAATTGCACCTCACTAGGCACCGTCCCGCCTAAGACGTAGGATTTGGGTCTTCTGGCCTTAGTGGCCTTTGTGAGCTTCTTCTGCTCGGGCCTACAATTGACCCTCACTAGGCACCGTCCCGCCTAAGACTTAGGCTTTGGGATTTCTAGCCTTAGCGTTCTTTACGAGCCGCCTCGCTCGGCCCACACTGACCTCGCTAGGCAACCGTCCCCCTAAGGCATAGGCTTGGGACTTCCGCCTTAGCGCTCTTACGAGTTGCTTCCGCCTCGGCCCATAGCTGACCTCGCTAGACACCGTCCCGCCTAAGACTTAGGCTTTGGGACTCTGTGCCTCAGCGACCTTCATGAGCTTCTTCCCGCCGGCCTACACTCGACCTCGCTAGCACCATCCCACCCAAGACTTAGGCTTGGGACTCCTCGTCCTTAGCTGCTTTACGAGCTACTCGCCTCGGCATACATTTGACCTCGATAGGCACCGTCCCGCCTAAGACGCAGTGCTTGGGTCTTCCGAATTAGCGACCTTCGTGAGCTTCTTCTTTCCGGGCCTACAATTAACCCTCGCTAGGCACAGTCCCACTTAAGACTTAGGCTTTGGGACTCTCGGCCTTAGCGCCTTACTGAGCTACTTGTGCTCTGGGCCCACAGCTGACCCTCATAGGCACCATCCCGCCTAAAACCTAGGCTTTGGAACTCCGGCCTTAGCGATCTTCGTGAGCTTCTTCCGCCGGCCCACAGCTGACCCTTGCTAGGCACCATCCCGCCCAAGACCCAGGCTTGGGTCTCCGGCCTTAGCGACGCCTCGTGAGCTTCTTCTACCCGGCCCAATTTGACCTTCGCTAGCAATCGTCCCACCCATGACCTGAGCTTGGGACTTCCGGCCTTAGCTGCTCTTACGAGCCGCTCGCCGGCCTACCATCGACCTCGCTAGGCACCGTCCCCCCTAAGGCATAGGCTTGGGACTTCTGGCCTTAGCGTTCTTTACGAGCTGCTTCTGCCCGGGCCTACAGTTGACCCTCGCTAGACACTGTCCCGCCTAAGACTTAGGCTTTGGGACTTCTGGCCTTAGCGAACTTCGTGAGCTTCTTCTGCTCGGGCCTACAATTGACCCTCGATATTCACCGTCCCACTTAAGACAAAGGCTTTGGGACTTCTGGCCTTAGCGTTCTTTACGAGCTACTCGCCGGCATACACTGACCTGCTAGCAATCGTCCCGCCTAAGACTTAGGCTTTGGGACTTCCGGCCTTATCGCTCTTACGAGCCGCTCGCCGGCCCACACTGACTTCGCTAGCAACCGTCCCACCCAAGACTTAGGCTTGGGACTCCCGGCCTTAGCTCTTTACGAGCTACTCGCCGGGCCCACATTTGACCCTCGCTAGGCAACTCGCCTCGCCTAAGACGTAGGCTTTGAGTGTTCTAGAATTAGCGACCTTCGTGAGCTTCTTCTTCCTAGCCCACAATCGACCCGCCAGCACAGATCCCACTCTAAGACTTCAGGCTTGGGAGTTCCGGCCTTAGCGCCTTCACGAGCCGCCTCGCTCGGGCCCGCAACTGACCTTCGATAGGCAACCGTCCCACCCAAGAGTTAGGCTTGGGACTCCCGGCCTTAGTGTTCTTTACGAGCTACTCCGCCGGCCCACGATTAACCCTCGCTAGGCAACCGTCCCACCCAAGACTTAGGCTTTGCACTTCCGGCCTAAGCTGCTCTTACGAGCCGCTCGCCTCGAGCCTACAACTGACCCTCCTAGGCAACCGGTCCCGCCTAAGACGTAGGCTCTGGGTCTTCCAGCGCTAGCGACCTGCTGAGCTTCTTCCGCCGGCCTACACTCGACCTCGCCACGCACCGTCCCACTCTAAGACTTCAGGCTCTGGGACTCCGGCCTTAGCTGCTCTTACGAGCCACTTTGCTCTGCCCTACAATCGACCCTCACTAGCGCAGTCCCACCCAAGACTTAGGCTTTGGGACCTCGAGGCCTTAGCGCTATTTACTGAGCCACCTCCACTCGAGCCTCACAATCGACCTCGCAGGAACCGTCCCGCCCAAGACGTAGGCTTTGGGTTTTCCGGCCTTAGCGGTCTCGTGAGCTTCTTCCGCCTGGCCCACAATCGATCCTCACTAGACACCGTCCCACCCAAGACTTAGGCTTGGGACCTCGGCCTTAGCTGCTCTTACGAGCCACCTCCGCCTCTACCACATTTGACCCTAGCTAGGCACAGCTCCGCCCAAGACGTAGGCTTGGGTCTTCCGCCTTAACGACGTCTCGTGAGCTTCTTCCACTCTGGCCTAAAATTGACCATCGCTAGGCTTTGGGAATCTCGACCTTAGCTGCTCTTACGAGCCGCCTCGCCTGGCCCACAGCTGACCGCTAGTCATCGTCCCGCCTAAGACCCAGGCTTGGGACTTCCGGCCTCAGCGATCTTCGTGAGCTTCTTCTACTGTGGCCTCGCAATTGGCCTTGCTAGCACTCGTCCCGCCTAAGACTTAGGCTTTGCACTCTTGGCCTTATCGCTCTTACGAGCCGCCTCGCCGGCCTCGCACTGATCTTCGCTAGCAACCGTCCCACCCAAGACTTAGGCTTGGGACTCCCGCCTTAGTGTTCTTTACGAGCCGCCTCGCTCGGCCTACAGACTGACCCTTGCTAGCACATGAACGCCTAAGACTTAGGCTTGGGACTTCGGCCTTAGCTGCTCTTACGAGCCGCCTCGCCGGCCTACACTCGACTCGCCAGCAACCGTCCCACCCAAGACTTAGGCTTGGGACCCCGGCCTTAGCGCTCTTACGAGCTACTCGCTCGGGCCCACATTTGACCCTCGCTAGGCACCGTCTCGCCTAAGACGTAGGCTTTGAGTGTTGTAGAATTAGCGACCTTCGTGAGCTTCTTCTTCCTGCCTACACTCGACCTCGCTAGCACAGTCCCACCCAAGACTTAGGCTTGGACTTTTGGCCTTAGCGCCTTACGAGCCGCCTCGCTCGGCCCCGCACTGACCTTCGCTAGCAACCGTCCCTCCCAAGAGTTAGGCTTGGGACTCCCGGCCTTAGTGTTCTTTACGAGCTACTCGCCGGCCCACGATTGACCTCGCTAGGCACCGTCCCACCCAAGACTTAGGCTTGGGACTTCGGCCTTAGCTCTTTACGAGCCGCTCGCCTCGAGCCTACAGTTGACCCTCGCTAGGCACAGTCCCGCCTAAGACGTAGGCTTTGGGTCTTCTGGCCTTAACGACGTTCGTGAGCTTCTTCTGCTCGGGCCTAAAATTGACCATCGCTAGGCTTTGGGACTTCTGACCTTAGCGTTCTTTACGAGCTGCTTCTGCTCGGGCCTACAGTTGACCCTCGCTAGTTACCGTCCCGCCTAAGACCTAGGCTTTGGGACTTCTGGCCTTAGCGATCTTCATGAGCTTCTTCTACTAGGGCCTGCAATTGGCCTCGCTAGGCACTGTCCCGCCTAAGACTTAGGCTTTGGTACTCCTGGCCTTATCGTTCTTTACGAGCTGCTTCTGCTCGGGCCTGCAATTGACCTTCGCTAGGCACCGTCCCACCTAAGACTTAGGCTTTGGGACTCCTGGCCTTAGTGTTCTTTACGAGCTACTTCTGCTCGGGCCTACGATTGACCCTCGCTAGGCACCGTCCCACCTAAGACTTAGGCTTTGGGACTTCTGGCCTTAGCGTTCTTTACGAGCTGCTTCTGCCCGAGCCTACAGTTGACCCTCGCTAGGCACCGTCCCGCCTAAGACCTAGGCTTTGGGACTTTTGCCTTAGCGATCTTCGTGAGCTTCTTCCGCCAGGCTCGCAATCGGCCTCACTAGCAATCGTCCCGCCTAAGACTTAGGCTTGGGACTTCGAGCCTCAGCGACCTTCATGAGCTTCTTCCGCCGGCCTACACTCGACCTCGCTAGGCACCGTCCCACCCAAGACTTAGGCTTGGGTCTCCGGCCTTAGCGTTCTTACTGAGCCGCCTCGCCGGCCTACATTTGACCATCGCTAGGCACCGTCCCGCCTAAGACGTAGGGTTTGGGTCTTTTGGCCTTAGCGACCTTCGTGAGCTTCTTCTGCTAGGGCCTACAATTGACCCTCGCTAGCCTCCGTCCCACTTAAAACCTAGGCTTTGGAACTTCTGGCCTTAGCGATCTTCGTGAGCTTCTTCTGCACGGGCCTGCAAATGGCCTCGCTAGGCACCGTCCCGCCTATGACTTAGGCTTTGGGGCTTCTGGCCTTAGCGATCTTCGTGAGCTTCTTCTGCACGGGCATGCAAATGGCCTCGCTAGGCACCGTCCCGCCTATGACATAGGCTTTGGGGCTTCTGGCCTTAGCGATCTTCGTGAGCTGCTTCTGCTTGGGCCTACAATTGACCCTCGCTAGGCACCGTCCCGCCTAAGACTTAGGCTTTGGGACTTCTGGCCTTAGCGTTCTTTACACTGCTAAGTACAAAAAGAACACCTCCCTTGCTCGAGGTGTGGACAATAATGGTGCTTTTAGCAAGTATTCTTTCAACTGTTGGAACGTCGCTTCGCATTCTGGTGTCCACTTTGTCTTTCTGCCTTTCTTCATTTCTTGGAAAAAGACTCGGCATTTATCTGTGGCTCGAGATACGAACTTGTTGAGGGATGCTAGCTTGCGGGTAAGACTTTGTATCTCCTTGAGGTTACGGGGGACCTCATTTCCACCGCTACTCTTATCTTCTCTGGATTGGCCTCGATCCCTCTGTGACTGACCATGAAGCCTAAGAATTTTCCCGAACCAACCCCAAAGGCACATTTCTCTGGGTTTAGTTTCATCCGGTACTTTCTTAAGAGCGCGAAGGTCTCCTCTAAATGCCTTACGTGCTCCTCCGCGTCCTTAGACTTGGTGATCATGTCATCCACATACACTTCCATCGTTCGACCGATCAACGACTTGAAGAACTTGTTCACCAGCCTCTGGTATGTTGTCCTGGCATTCTTCAGACTGAAGGGCATGACCTTGTAGCAATACAGTCCCTGATTGGTGATGAAGGCTGTGCATTCCTCGTCTGATCTGTGCATGAGAATCTGGTTATATCCCGAGAATGCATCCATAAAGCTAAGTATCCCATGCCCCGTCGTAGAATCCACCAGCTGGTCTATCTTTGGCTGGGGGAAGCTATCTTTAGGGTAGGCTTTGTTCTCATCTGTGAAGTCCACGCACATTCTCTATTTCCAACTTGCCTTCTTTACTAGCACCACATTCGAGATCCATTCGGGGTAGGAGACTTCCCTTATGAATCCTACTTTCAGCAGCTTCTCCACCTCGCAGTTGATGGCTTCATACCTCGCTTGGTTGACGCATCTCCTCTTCTGCCTCACCGGCTTAGTACCCCTCCGTATCGCCAACCTATGACACGCCATTTCCGGGTCAATCCCAGGCATATCCTCATGCGTCCATGCGCACACATCTGTGTGTGCTCGCAGGCACTCCACCAGCTTCTCTTTCAACGGCTCGCTAATGACCGAGCCGATCCGGACTTTCTTCTCGGGGTCGTCTGCTCTCAATTTGACCTTTTCCAGCTCCTCAACCGGCTCTTGCCTTCCTTTCCTCGACTCCCCTCTAGAGTCCAGCGAGGTTATCTGCATAGTTTCTTTGGCTCTATAGCGTAGTAGCTCCTTGCCACCCTCTGGCTACCTTTCACGACCCCTACAGCCCCATTCACTCGATACTTTAGAGCCAGGTAGTGGGTGGATAGCACGCATTGGCTGATCCTCATGAACGGCCTCCCCAGTATTGCCTGGTAGGGATTGACCTCGTCTACCACCACGAAGTCTAACATCATATTCTTTTCGAAAGGCCTCGAGCCCATGGTTACGACCAGTTTGATGATTCCCAGGGGCATCAGTTTTCCTCCTCCGAATCCTTTCAAGGATGTGCTCGTCTGCTCGAGGCTCGCACCTGCTATTTCCAAATCCTCGAGTGTGGACTTGAAGAGAATATCCACCGAGCTTTCCGAGTCAACTAGTATCCGGTCAACTTCCTTGTTAGGAATGTCGGCCTTTACAACCAAGGCATCCTCGTGGGGATATAGCACCCCCTCCTCCTCTTCCTCTGTCCACATAATGGGCACCTGCCGAACCTTGGCCTTTTTGGCGGCAAGGGCAATGAACAGGACTTCTCGGCCGGCCGTGGCATATCTGCAATAGTTCTTCCGGGCCCTATTAGAATTTTCTGCCATCGTGGGCCCTCCTGAGATCACCCTTGTAGCTGGTGGTTCCAAGTCTATTCCGTATGCTCCATCGTTTTCCTCAGGCTGCTGCTAAACCACCGGATGTCCCCCCTCAATAAACTCGTCCAAATACCGATTCCTGACCAGATCCTCTACCTGGTTCTTCAGGTCACGGCATTGTGATGTGGAATGGCTGTGGTCACCATAGAAACGGCAGAACCGCCCCCTGTCTATTTTACCAGCTGACTTGACCATTGGCTTTGGGGGGCTCAGCAGTCCTCACCCCTCAGCCACTTGGAGTATCTCTTCAAGAGATACCTTCAATCTTGTGTATTGCTAGTAAGCGAGGTTCTGCTCAACCATCTGTATTGCCCGATCCCTTGGGAAACTTCTTGGTGGGGGTGGCAATGAACGATCTGCTCTGTTGTGGTTCACCGCAGGTCTGCTTGGTGGTTGGTTGCAGGATGGGTGGTCATCGTGACGCCTGTACTCTCTGTGATCCCGGCCCGGAGACCTGTGGGATGGCAGGGGAACCATCTGTGGTGGGGGAGCTCTCTGGTAAGGGTTGTATGGGGCAACCCGATCCCTAGTTGCCTTCGAAGCCTGTACTCCTTGGGCCGGACCTCATTTCTCCTTTCTCTTTGCTCCATTGCCCTGTTCACTTCTCAGCTTTGCAGCCTTTTCCTCCTCGATCACCATATCCATTTTTATCTGTTCATACGCGTCTGAATATGAACGGATTGAAGGGCTTCGCAGATTGTACCATGGCCTCCCCATCCGGATCCCATCCTTCAGTCCTCTTAACGCCTGGGGATGATTGAACGCACCAAGATCTACGACCGATCTATGGTACCTCTTGACAAACTCCCGGAGAGATTCTCCCTCCCTCTGCCTTACTTCCGACAGCTCCATCATATCATCTTCGGGGGTCACTGCACCCCGAAACTGCTCTGCAAACTCCTTGCACATCTGTTCGAAGCTCAGGATGCTTCCTCGCGGTAGCTTGTGGTACCATTCTCTTGCCCTTCCCTCAAGAGTGAGCGGGAAAGCCCTGCATCTCTGGGCTGCCGACAGACCTTGCACTCCTGTCATGTCGTTGAACCGTTCTATGTGTACCAACGGATCACTTTTTCTCGAGAATTTCATATCCGGAAAGTGGAAGTCACGTGGGATCGTGACACCCATGATCTCCGTTGAGAGTGGAGATTAGTTATCCAGCATTATCCTCCAGCCTGGGCTCTTTCCGTTTCCTCGGAGGTCCTCCACAACTTGTGCCAACCTACACACTTCCCCCTTCAGTTCTTCCGCATGAGAGGTTGGGGCTGTATCCTGTAGGTGTTGACGAGACCCTCTTTCCTGCATGTTTGTCTCTTCCCTCACGGCAACATTTGGTGCCCTAGGTCTTTGGGGCTTCATCCCCCATATTTTTCCGAATGGGAGCTGTTCCAACGGCTAGACTCAGGGATGTCATTACATACTTTTCTCTACCCATCCTTGAGTTCTTGTAATATGGAGGTTAGAGTCTCCATTTGTTTCTCCATCCGATCCATTCTCTATTGGATCTCCCTGCTCTGAGCTTCATTGGTCACCTCTCTCAAGGTCACCGATTCCTCTGGGCTCACTCCTCTTCGGCTGTTTCCTCTCATCGTTGCATCGTGTATCTTGAAAGTGTTGGGAAATCAGGCTTTTTGTACTGATCCCCACAGACGGCGCCAAAAATATTGATACTGTTTTTTCCGCGTATCTTCAAACAGTGTCAAGGACCTTCTGCTCGTGGCTAGCTCGAGCTCGAGCAGGATTGTCTTCCAATTTTTGGTATCTTTGTCTTCGCTGAAATGGGGTATCCCGAACCGCACTCACGTGAAAACAAGGTCGGGTCGCGGTGTCGTTCCGAAAATGTTGTTCCTGAAAACCCTCTAACGCTCAAGTCAAGAATCGAGTTGTTCCTTTGGTATCCCTCTTAATTAGAGAGACCAGAAAAATTCAAAAGGGTGTTTTTGTTTTATGTTTCTAAGTAAAAAGAAATCTTCCCCCACAATCCCAGAGAAAGAAGAAGAATATGTAGAACCTGGTTTAATTTTTGCCAACCTCTGCAACTTACCCATCCGTCTCCTTTTATTCCCCCTCTTTCCCGCTTTTTCCATTTCCAGCTTGTCCTTTCCCACGTTGGTGGTGTCTGGGTCCCTCTGACAACAGGGATTAGCGTGTTATTCCCTGGGGATGCGTGATTGTCTGGTTAACATGGCTCACATGGCTAGATCATCATGTCAGGCGTGTGCGCAAGGAATGATGATACCATGGGGGCATGTGCCGGCCATCGGCAACAGTACCGCCACCATACTATGTGGGCCCTGATCCGACATTAAAAGGTGTGCAGGATTCTGAGGAAACGAGTTGGACCGTCCTGAGCGGGGTCCCGCGTTCCATTTGGTCGATATTTACGTAGCCCATTTGTGCTCGAGGACTCGACTACAGCAAGCAGAAAGTAGAGCTTGGGTCTCGATCAACCTCTGGATTCCTCGACCTTGACCAGCCTTGACCAGGCCTGATGACCTTGAGTAGGCAAGAGAGCTCGGAGCTCGGATGGCTCTGAATTCCTTGACCTTGACTAGCTTTGACTTCTAGTGAGACCGTCTTCGTGCCAGTGGTCAGGACCTCTGCTTGAGCTGAAATGACCTCTGGTTATTTTACTCGAGCTGGAAGGGCCTCGAGGAGGCCTGCCCGATATTACCCAAACACTAACAATTAAGGGTAGTAAAATAATGTAAAGAACTAAACCATAGTATGTCAATTTTGTGAGAAACGTGGTCATACAGCTCATAAATGTCGGGCAATAAAGAAATTAATGCAAGGTGGCCCAATAGCCAACCACATTACCTTTGGAGTTGGATTATCCTCTAATTGAATAATGAACTGTATAGCATTTCACTATGTCACCTTAGACATGAACAGCCTCTCACTTCACCTTAGACATGAAATACTCTAGGTTATTTCCAATGTTTAAAATAAGATGTTTATTTTATATTTTCTAAGTTTAAACCTATAGTTGAAAATTACTTTAAAATGAGCATCACCACCATTTATTCTAATAAAAGCACTGAATATCGTAGTCTTAAGACATTAGTGGAATCTCATGGCATCCAACACCTCATTTCACCTACAACCTTTGCTGAATGGCATCATTGACATATAGTGGACACAAGGTTAACCTTCCTTCATAAAACCTCTTTATCCTTAGGCCTCTGGTTACATGCTTTTCAAGCAACTGTATAACTTATTAATTAGTTGTTCTCACATACTCTTAAGTTCAAATCACAATTTGAAATACTATTTTAAACAGTTCTGAATAACTCAAAATTACAAACTTTTGGTTGCCTCTGCTATCTATGACAATATACACATCATAAACTAGAAGCCCAATCTAAACATGCATTTTCCTTGGTTATTTAAACTTGCACAATACTTGTAAATGCCTTAGTCCACCAAACTTAAAACTTTACACTTCGTATCATTTAGAATTTGTGGAAAATAATTTTTCATCGGCACCAAGTTCATCTAATAACACCCTAATTTCCTCTAATTTAGTTAACTATTGGACTGCATTCTCTTATTCTCTCAATAATCTTAACCATCACATTTCTTTATCTTACCTAACGATCTTATCTCCTCCACACTTTTAGCCATATTTTAATCCTTCAGCCTTATGTTCTACTACTAATATAACTGACTTGGAATGCAACTCATATTTAAATAAACCACTTGTGAATCCCATCCCGAAAGTATTATCCTCCATATCTTCCATATCCAATTCGACTCAATCTCCTTCATTAAGTCCAAATCCACACCTTCCATCCCAAGATATAGTATCCAATTCCATCACTCTAGATATTCCTCTTACTAATTCTCATAATAATTCATCAAATTTTAGCTGTAAGAACCTATGTTTTACAATTGAGCCTTCCCCTTCCTCTCCTACATGTTCAGCGAGCAACAGCTGGTCCTCAGTCGATCCTACCATAGCAACCACATCTCCTATATCTACAGGTACAATATCTCTAAGGTATGTATCTTCACTCAAATTTTTTCCCAATATATTTCATCCCTAAGATAACACTATAAAATCCTGCCAAATGGTTACTCATTCCAATAACAATATATTTTATCACAAAAGAATTAATACTGCTACCAAACACCCATTACTCACTTGAAATAAAATCAATAGCCATGCCCTTAAAGAACCATATTAGGAAGAAGCTATAAGTAATGAGTTTATAGCCCTTCTTTGTAATGTTACATAGGAGCTAGTACCTTGCAGACCTAACAAAAACATTATGGCTGCAAATGGATTTATTAGGATAAACGTAACCGGGATGGTAGTATTACGAGATATAAAGCACCTCTTATAGCAAAAGGTTTCATCCAATACTTGGAATTGACTACCATGACACTTTTAGTCCTGTAGTAAAACCAAACATAATTTTCTAGATTATTTCTATTGCACTCTTTGAAGATTGACCTATTCATTAGCTAGATGTTAACAACCCATTTTTACAAGCCCATTTTAGTGAAGAGGTTTACACCTCTTAACCACCCAACTTTGTTAGTGCCACTTGACCCACTCATGTTTTTTTGTCTTCGAAAAGAAATATATTGCCTAAAGTAAGTTTCGCGTGCTTGGTATAATGAATTAAAGAAGTTTGTACTATTTTATGGGTTTGTTAACTCTCGTTCAGACAGCTCTCTATTTTTGTACAAAATAACAAATCTTACTACCTTTTCTTGGTTTGTGTAGATGATTTAATAATAATGTACGAGTGTATGTATTATTATAGGTGTCGATATGCAAGTAGACATAACAAGTAATATAATGATAAGTATCCAAATCATCTCCTTAGGGATTGATGTTATTAGACTTGCTAATGCAATCTTTCCAGCATAATAAAAGTAAAAATAAATTAAATAATGAACTTAAAGACCTAATAAAATTAGCTGTGCAATAAAAAATGTAATAAAAAAAATTAGACTCAAACGCAAAAGAATACTCAATAATAAATGAGTAGTTGAGTATTAAATTTACTTAATGATTATTGATTATTCATCAATTAAGGTATAGTTGTTATAGAATATACTACAATACTAGAAAGAAATACTTAGACATCTTCAGCTGTTGCATGTTGGATATCTTATATTTATATGCAACTTAGACAGCTCATTAAACTTTCCCAAGTTAACCTTTTAAAATAAACGCATAATCAATAAAATGTGGCTAATTTTTAAACCATAGATTTGCTTTCCTTTAACCATGTGATAGCAAAGAAGCCACGTACTTAAAAATTCTCAATAAAATTACCAATATAATCATTCCTTTTGTAACTTTTTTTATGGGTTAGACATCCATGAGAAATTGATTTAGTCAACTATATATCCCCTTTCAATAAATTACCATTTAAAAAATTCTTATGAAGATACATTTGCAAATCGTTTTATTTAAACAAGCTGAGTAGCTGACCTTCACCAATTTTAAATAACGATGACGGTAGATCACATCAGATCTTTTAAACTGACTTTAGCTATAGCAGAAATAACCTACAAAATTAAAATTATAAAAATCTAGAAAATTAAAATTAAAAAAGTATTAATCACAAGATAAAATAAAAAATCCATTAATTAAATTGAGAAAAAAATATTAAACCATTATTGACAATCTTCTCTACAATTCTTTCTCGAGACTTTGCTTTTTATGGAGGGTAGGATTGCTTGAATACGCAAGTGATGGTGCCACTTTGCCCCTTGTCAATGGTTTTTGGTTACTTGACCAGTAGAAGCACTAGACATCTAGTTGGAGAAGAAGCCTGTTCTGTAAAAGAGAAAGAGAGAGGGAAAGGCAAGAAAATGATAGAATGTTAGAGTTTAGGTTTGATAGTGAGATCTAAGGTGGGTGCGATCGATTGATAGTTAATTTAGGTTATGTTTTTCTTCTGTTATTATATATATATTTTTAAATCTTTAAAACATTATTTGTACCTTAATTCAATAAGACTTGATGGTCTGTGCTTCAAACACTAAGGTTTTAAACTTTAAAATCTTAGGTTTGAGTTGGAATTAAAATAATTTTTCATTAATTTTTTTATCTTTAGTAATTTAGTGTCAGTAATCATTAATGTTTTATTTATTAATACTTTAGTATCAACAACCTCTAATATTTACTTGTTAAAAACGTGAAATTATGAATTTTTACACAATTACTGACACATTTTATAAAGTGTTAGTAAACTAGGTATCAGTAAATGTCATTTTTGTAATAATAGTATAATGCAGTATTAACAATTTGTGCATTAAAAAAGATATAATAATAGTTTAATGCACTAATAATAGTTTGTGTATTCAAAAACCATCACAACCTAACGCACTAATAAATAGTTTGTGCATTCCAAATAAAAAATATCCTAATGATAAAACTTCATTAACCATCTAAGATCTGTAAAACTTGTGAGCCTTGAGTTGGATTTGGAGAAAGATTGTCAGTTTGATATTGGCTAACACAAAAGTTATAACTTCATTATTTATGACAAGCATTAGTTATTTCCAAACATCAAACATCATTATGAAAGAGTACCTCTTCTACTTTCTCTTCCTTTATTACCCCATCGGCCTTTATTACCTCTTCTTCCACTAGTATTAGTAAAGCTCTCTTCTGGACCATTGACACCCTATAAATATTTAAATTGAAATATATAAAGATAGAGGAACTATCAACAATTTTAAAAAACTAAAAATTATTACATAGTCAAATCATCATTTACCATATTCTTTGTCCTCTCTCGAGTACTTGCTATAGCATGATAACTTTCTCCCAGTCCACTGACACCCTAGTTGAAATTACATATATAACAATAAATAGTTAAGCTTAGTACATGAAAAAAGTAATTAAAACTATAATTACTTGATTCATGATTCTGACCTATTATTTATCTTGCTATTGATGGCTTTAATAGGCATTTCCTGACATTATAGTTCATTCGACCACAAAAGGAGCAATAGAAAGTAAAAGATCTATTGTTTTTTATTGGCTTAGTGGTTGCCCTTTTCCTTGACTTTTTCGGTCTTCTAATTTTCTTAGTAATCTTCAATGGAGAAATGTTTGGCCTATCATAATGGTCTTATGTAACCTTATTAGGAACGCTTAAACATCACTATATAAGTTTTTATGTATGCCTGGTTGGTGAAATATTTTGGTAGGTACTCCTCAATCGTGTGCCTTGTTTGATTAATTGTAGCCATAGCATAAGCATAGGGGAGTCCAACTACAATCAGAGGACCTACTCATAATATCAATAATAAACCTCTTTGTTGGATAATAACTCATCTTTAACTTGAAAGAAATTGAACAATAATTAAAAGCACATATAGGGAAAGTTAATTATAATAAAAATGAATCATATTTATACTTGAAAATAAAGCTCACCAGAAGCCATTGCATTCATCTTGCTTCCTACTTCATAAGCATCTTCAAATTCTTTTTTCACTCTAGGTGGAATGTTAGATCAATTATGTGCTTATTTTCTTCTTTCTATGAATAGTGTCATAAATATGCATCTGATCTCTTTAAGCATGGTCAGGCAACCCTTCTCCTTGTGGGGTAAGATTTAGTTGGTAAGACACTTTAAAGTGTTGTTACTTGTATAGTCCACCTTATAATTCTTGTTGTACTCATGTCTTGAAAATATAAACCCAGTAAGTTCAATTTCTGTGTACTTACTCTACATATACATTGCTCATCCATATGAAATTCGTCACAACAATATTACTGTTTTAGT
The DNA here is from genome assembly GCA_025617385.1 of Murraya koenigii. Taxonomy (NCBI): domain Eukaryota; kingdom Viridiplantae; phylum Streptophyta; class Magnoliopsida; order Sapindales; family Rutaceae; genus Murraya; species Murraya koenigii. The sequence goes on from CM046812.1 coordinate 14,631,264, forward strand.
AACATATGGCAAAGAAAGGCTTTTTACAGTCCATATCACTACATTTTACCAAAAAAACCATTTGGTGGTGACTGCTCTTATCATTCCAATGAACTTCAGAAACCTAGCAGTTAGTATTGTGTTACAACAAAGAAGGTCGGACAAGGATTGGCAAATGGTTTTTAAATAAGTACTTAAGTTGTTTAAATTACATTAATATTTTATTCTATTAAAATGATTTTTCTTTTCTCTTTCATTTTTTTTTAAAAGTTCATATATTAAAAAATTCTTTTTTTCTTTTCTTCGATAGGATACAATGAAAATCTGGTCAACCTAGTTGCAGCAACCCACTGGACTTTAGTCCCACCGCATAAAAAGGTTGCTAACCTTAAATAAAGCTCCAATAGAAATTTCAAGATATATTATTAGTTCGTAATAATTCTCATATTTGATTTTTTTTTTTTTATCCATTTCAAATGTTTTATAGTTAGAATGACAACGTTAGTTTTTATATTGAAAAGAATATGGCATGAGTAATGATAGGCTAATACAAAATTTGTATTAGTAACTGTGTATTTTGTGTTGCTTTTGACCTGATTTGTTTGTGATCCAATCAAGCTAACCCAATCAATCCAAACCAATATAATTATTATCAGATTTACCTTCCAACTGAATTGGATTGGATTATAATATGAAAAATCTAATTATATTGGATCGGTTTGTGAATTTACTAAACCAATCCAACCGATTTACTCATTATTTATTTTTAGAGAAGCCATGTGTCAAACAAAATACTCTTTTTCATCATAATTGTATACTTACACTACGTATACCTCGCTATCATTACGAAATTGGTCACAACAATATTACTGTTTTAGAAACAAATGGTGAAGAAAGGCTTTTTACAGTCCAAGTCACTACATTTCACTTTACGACTCTGAGCCTTCCCGGAAAAGAAGGAATTAGTGGTTGCCGCTCTTATCATTCCGGTTATCTTCGTGAACTTGGCATTATGTTGCAACAATCAAGCTTAGACAAGGATTAAAATTGGGTTTTTTTCAGTAAGTAATACAAGTACTTAATTAGATTGCTTAGTTAAATTAACTACATTACAATTTTATTTTCATATTTTGGTTTGGCTCATAAGTATGATGAAATCCACTGAATCCAGTTTTTTCGTATTAATTAATTCAGTTGCAGCAATCCCCCCCAAAATGATTAATTAAGTCCAAGGGCCTGGAGAATGAATGATGTGCAAAGCCATCACAAACAGCTTCCCACTGGGCTTTAGACCCATTTCTAGGATTGCTGAGGAAGCTACAAGTTGATGATCATCCCAAAGATCAAAATGAAAATAAAGATGGCCAGCAGGATCACTAAATTTCAGGTGATGCAATCATAATTTGTTAAGAAAACCACATGATGGTGTATGTGTGTATGCATATGAAAATGGCCCACTATTTTGTCACATCATCTAGCGCAAACGATCCCAGCCATTGGTGTTACATATATATCCGCGCCACCGAAACCTTTTTTCACATCCTCATTCTATTTTGTAACCTCTGACACATTCGGCACATATGCATGATGGTGTATGTGTGTATGCATATGGAAATGACCAACTATTTTGTCACATCATCCAGTGCAAATGATCCCAGCCATTGGTGTTACATATATATCCACGCTGCCGAAACCTTTTTTCACATCCTCATTCTATTTTGTAACCTCTGATACATTCGGCACATATGCTTGCATAATATATTGTTTTGCACTCATTGGAAAAGAGGAATTTATTCATTGTTCTGAGTCTGCTGAGACCTAGCCCCCTACAATCAAACTTAAGCATTTTGTCAGAACCATCCTTTTGCCTGAGCTGCCATAACCATGGAAAGAGAGCGAAATATGGACATTCTTTAATCTTGGTTTTCTTGCGTTGCCATTAACATGTTTCCTAATCTATATATATTTTTCAACCTGTCATTCATCATTTTGTTTTCATGTACAATTAATGCACATTCAAGAATTTAATTTCTTTTGTGTCATGATATGCTCATCGAAAACTTCGTATCCCTAGAATTAAATGCCACAATATTTGCCTATTCACTCAAACAAACTTCTTGCAAAATTCGTCACAACAACGATTTAGTAACTAATGGCAAATTTCTTTTAAAAAATAAAAGATGGCAAATTTAAGGAAAGTTTTTTTTTTTTATAGTCGAAGCCATTATATTATATTTCACCTTACGACTTTGATCATCCCAAACGTCAAAATATGAATTAAGAGGCCAGCGGCCCTAGATTTCAGGTGATGCAATTGAAATTTGTGTTGAATACTGACCAGCAGCAGGAGCTCCACCTCCACCTTGCTGTTTCCTTGTGCGTAGACAGCTTCATTGGGTTGAGCCGTTGATGGCACAACCAGTTTTTCTCCTAAGTACCAAATTAAAATAAGTAATAAATAAAAAAAATGTAATCGTATCTTAACAAAATAAAAGAAAAAAAATTTAATAATACATATATATACCAAGCATTTTTGCAACGAGGGCCGATAGTGCGCCGAAGTAGAAGGATAACGCGATAGCCCCAAAGGCTGCAGGAATGGCAATACCAGTAGCTTCATATGCTTTCCTTTTACCAAATTTCGGTAGGTAAATATAATACTGTGGATGAAAATCACTTCTACAATAAGTACTTTTTCTTTATTGTCACCGTCATTCACATGGAAGTGGCCATAATACAAGTACTGGCAGATAAGTGCAGTTTGCTTGCAAGCAAAAGCCAACACAGTTATTTTTCTGTAGAATACATCTTTGGTTGGATGTATTCAAAAATTTTGGAAAATATTATTTGTCTGTTTGGTAAGCTAGAAAATGAGAGAAAATGACAAAAGCAATGAGTGAATGAATATTCTGGAAAATGTATTAATCAAGCTCACCAGGACAATGATTACAATTCAGTTTTTATAGTGACTAAACCGAATCCAATAAACTAGAACAAAGAGAGTTACCATATTCTTCTGCATACATGCTACATTACAATTTGTAACAAATACAACTGTTATAAATAACCAACATTTTGCCAGCTCAGTAGTTTGGAGTAGCTCAGATAGTTGACTGCTTAGTGTACTTATGATGCACCTCTCACTCTGTTTCATATATGCTAACATACCCCCTCAAACTGAACCGTCCAAGATTTACATTCAGCTTGTTTCATAGATAATGAAATTGGACATAAGTCAAGGCTTTGGTGAGAATGTGTGCATTTTGAACTTCACTAGGAACAAACGAAATTGAAATTTGCTTAGCTTGAATTTTTTCACGAATGAAGTGTATATCAAGTTCTATTTGCTTTGTTTTAGCATGTACACTTGATTAGTGGCTAAAGCAATTGCACCGTGCTGATCACTCCATATAATTGGTGTGGCAGCAACTGCAATTTTTAATTCTTTGAGCAAACCTTGAATCCATAAAACTTCAGCTGTTGCTATGACTAAAGCTCAATATTCTAACTTTGTACTTAATCTAGAAACAATATGTTGCTTCTCAGAAGACCAAGATACCAAATTTTATCCAAGATTCACAACATAACGAGCCACAAATTTTCTATCATCTCCATCAAATGCCCAATCTAAGTCACTGAAATAAGTTATCTGCCTACTTCCACTAGATGTAGATTGAAGACCATATTGAATTGTCCCTTTTAAGTATCTAGGTAACCTTTTACATGTCTACCAATGTTCACTCCCCAATCTATTTGAACAGTTATCAAGGTGTTTTTCAATGAAGTTTTTTAATGTGGTAAACACTTGTAATACATCAGATTTCGCAGATGAAGGAAAAATCCATATGAATTTGCTATAGTGAGACGACCCGCCCCATTTCCAGAGGCGACCTATCTAAAGAAATTGAACTTAAATATTAAAATCATCTTATTAATGAGAATTCTACCGAAATTTCGGCAGAACCCCCCCTAAATATATAACATTTCCAAACCTGCAATTACAACACAAGCACTCCCAAATCATTTATCAAACATCAACTGCATCAATCCAATCTCATTCGATAAAATATCCAATATTACACTCGTTTCATAATTCATATATCACATCCCTAATATAAATCCAAAACATGATAATTATACATTAACTAAAAGAAAATAATAATCTATAGCCTCAAACAACCTCAGTGGCCCAAATGACTCCAACTATATACAGCTGCTGGGTTAACTTGTGTACCTGAAATCTCACTGGGGGGGGAAAATATAATAAAATAGGAATGAGTATAAAACTCAGTAAGCTCAGTGAGTGGATAGTAATTTTTAAAATACAAAATAATTACAAAAATAAGTGCATCACTTGTATAATCACGTTTCTCAAATAATTATTTGAATGTAAAATTACTTTCAATTCAATAATAATTTGAACATAAGCAAAACTGATACTGTCACAAAATCAATAAAACAAAAACATCTCATATTGAAATATCATCTTAAACTGAAATATCGAATATTAAGTAAAACAAATATCCTTAAACAAATACCCAGGGGATAATCTAGTCTCATCCGGACCTCAACGGACGGCAATGATGTACTATCTGAGTACCATCATGCCCGGAGCTACATGGATAGACAAAAGGACGTACCATCTCATGCTCATCAGCATATCTCATACCCGGATCTCAACGGACGTGCTATGATGCGCTATCCCGTGACATCGTGTCCGAACCATCCGATCTCATATCTCAATATGCATGCATATGCCCCCAAAGGGCGAAAGCGCCCAAACACACGGCCCAAAGCCTCTATGTGTGTTCAGACGGGCCCCAAAGGCCTACTATCTCATTTCATCTCATCTGGAGGGAACGGGTATTTGCTTAAAACTTAAAAACATGATCAAAATCATTATATATGTATACATTTAAATCATGCTTTAAATCATACTCGAAATCAATATATCTCATGTCCAAGATCCATCATATACTCTTTAAATCATGTTCAAAATCCATATGTATAAACATTCTAAATCATGCTCGAAGACCATATGTAAACACTTTAAATTATTCTCGAAATCAACATATAAGTACTTTGAATCATGCTCAAAAGCAATGTATACACATTTTTAGATCATACACAGGATCAATCATATACTATTAAAATCATGCTCGAAATCCGCATAAAAGCACTTTAAAACATGTTCGGAAATCAATCATCTCTTTTGTATTTTAAAATCGATACGGAGCATAAATAAATAAATATAATTTAACACAATATTTATACGCAATAAACATTTATTTCGGAAAACCATTTAATAGAAGCACTTTAAATATTCATTTCATAAACAAGCTCTACTATATAAAAATCAAATAATTTTAATATATTCCACTCACAGTGATAATTTCAGACTCGGCTATCACCCAAGTCCGCAGGTAGATTCTCGTCCGCAGATCCACCTAATTTACAGAAACGACACAATTACTTTCCATAATTGTAATTCGAACTAATCTCGCAAAAATAACGCTTAAAATAAATATTAGTCATAACATTACAAATTCTCAATCTTCCCGGCTTACCGTAATAATCCCGTATTCGTAATTTGTTATTAATAACATATCCAAACTTATGCTACCCTCGATTTCATAATTTATCAATTTACCCTCAACATCATAAAATTATCAATTTATCCTCAATTCAATTACAAAATCACCCTTAAAGCTGGAAATTACGAAATTATCCTTAACACGTGAAATTACCAAAATGCCCCTACGGTCAACGTTGACCGAAATTGACCCAATGGCGGTGGGGAAGCTCGGACTAGACACTTCTCGTCGAGGTGAGTCCAACGGTGCCGGTGGTGTCCTCCCACGCGCGGCGGCGAAGCCGGATCGAGCACGTAAAGTCGCGGCTCCTTGGGGTGATCGGACGGCTGCAAAACGGCCTCCTCGGCTCGGTGACTGGTCGGGAATGGAAGATGGTGAGGTGGAGAAGCTTTTGCAACCGGTGGCGTGGCCAACATGGCCGGAATCGCCGGCGATCGTCTCACGAAACCCGCGGAACTTTCTAGCTTCACCGTGGCGTTCTCGACGCTTCGGGCGGCAGGGATGGCAGGGAACGTTCTCTGTCTCGTAAGCTTCGATTTGATACCAAGCTCGTCCGGTGGGGTGGTCGGAATAAGGAGTGACCGCCGGATCAAACTCGCGGGTTCGGGTCGGGTCAAACGGGTCTCCTCTCTCTCTTTCTCTCGATTTTTTCCAAATTTTATCCGGTTTCCTCCTTTTATAAGCACCCACAAAATATCAACTAGACCCCCTCATGATATATCACATAAACCCCTTCTTAAATTATCACATAAACCCCCTTTCAATTTATCACATAAACCCCCTATTAAATTCATTATTTACATAAATAAATATAACAAAATTCATATGTTACATATAGTCATCTAGGATTGACAAATAATAGTTATTACCTTGGGTAGAGGGAAGGTGAGATGGCCCCCAAAGATTAGCATACAATAGTTGTAGTGGTACTAATGTTTTGGTAATTACTAAATCAAAATGCTTAAGATGAGTCTTGCCAAACTGACATGCAGTACAAAAATCAAAAGTTAAATTTTTATTGATATCACCAAAAACATTACAAGTCTTTAAGATAGGTTTTAAAATATGTGGGTCTGGATGACCAAGCCTCTGATGAATAAAAGTAACTTCAACTGAAGACGTAGAAACTAAATAGTAACTTGATTACATGACTTATTTGGCTGACAAAATGAAGATTTAGACAAAACTGAACTGAACATATTAGAAGCTGACATTATAGCAAACATTGTCACAGGATTATTGGAAGTATCTTGACCATAAAACATTGATGAATCTGCACTAGAATTTTAAGAAGAGAAAAAGAATTTTTGAATTTGATACAAGCCTTTTTTAACTACCCCTTTAAGCAAGATGGTTCATATTGCCCTGGCCTCAATAAAACAGAGTTGTTCAACAAATTCCACAACAACATCAGTATCTGTTAAGAGTTGTAAAATGTGATATATGTAAAACATGATTGAGAAGTAATGATTTATGTGTAAGTGTATCAACTAATATAGAACTAATATGCTTAATTTACAATCCAATTCTGTTTCCAACAAGAAGTAATTCTAAGCCAAAATCAGTATTCAAGTTAAAGAGTTTACTTGAATCATTAGTGATATGGCTTGAAACTCCACTGTTTATATACCAGGATGGATCATTCACTGTCTCTAGAGAGGGAATAACTGAAACAGTATGATACTGACTGAATGATGGAGTGTTATTCATGTCATTGTGGCAATTAAAGGCTGCATGATTGTTGGAACTAGGATTGTAGAAACCATATGATGGTGAAACAAAATCAGTACCAGCAGGCTCTTGATAAGCAATATTGCCTTGATATCTATATCTCTTAAGAAATCCATTATAACCTCTGCTAAGATTATTAAATGGCCTTGGACTAAAATTCTGCATAAAACCTCTACTATATCTAGATCTAAAATTTCCTCTCCCAAAGTTTCTCTAAGGTACAAATGAAGGATTGTATCTATTCTTACATTTGATAGCATTATGTCCTGGTATAAAGCAGATCTGACAAACGATGTTTGGATCACTGATATTATTATTATCTTAGAAAAATAAGCATTGATAGGCATTCTACCCTTTTTGGCAGTTTAAAGTTGCATTTTAAGAGGCAAAATTCAAGCTTGCACTACTAGAAAAATGATATTTACTGACACTTAGTTTACTGACACTTAGCAAAAAGTATCAGTAATTGTGAACAAATGTATCTATTAACAAGTAGGTATTAGTGGTTATTGATACTAGTGTGTTAGTAAATTAAACATCAATAATCACTGACACTAAAGTATCGTAGATAAAAAAAAAATTCATTAATAGTTGTTTTAGTTCCAACTCGAACTCGAGACTTTTAAAATTTAAAACTTTAACATTTGAGACAGAGACCATCGAGTCACGTTAAATTAACTTAATTTATTCTTTTTAAAAATTTTAAAAACAAAAATATAATAACAAAAAGATAAAAAAAAACTAAATGCTCCGTCTCTCTAACTCTCACCCATCTCTCAATGCTTTCCCAGTCCACCTCTTCACCTCCCTCCAGTCCACGCTCGTCCTCTTCCTCTCCCTCTCCATCCTCCTCTCCGAATCCACCTCCTTCCTCCCTTTCCCTCCGATCTCTTCTTCGCCTCGCCGCCTCCTGCTCTACCTCCACTACTCGCCTCGTCCTCCACGCCTCCGGTCCAGACCTCCGATCTCCGAGCCAAATGCGACACCCTCTCCGGCCGCATCTCCGCCTCGCCTCCTTCCTCTCGCCTTGCCCTCGCTGCAACTCCAAGCTCTTTGTCGCCTCAGTCGGCTCTCTCTCTACCCCGTCGTCGGCTGCCATAGTCTGAACTTAGCGAATAATAATGTTATAATTCTCACAAAAAACTTGCGGGAAAAGCGTTGGTCGAAGACGAAACCCACCGCGCCTGGCCCCGAGTCAAATCGTTCCGATTCAACCCGGCTTTATAGCTTGTCCAACAACTAGAGAGAAATGGATTACACCAAAATCATGTTCATCAATTACTGGATCCGTCGTCGTTTTGGTCTAATTCATGTAAGTCAATTGTCTTCTTCCCTTTATTTTTGTCCATTTATATAATCTGATAATAATTTTACGAATTTGAATGCATGAGTTTGGGGTTCCGGTGATGGTTTGACGGGGCTTGCAAAGTGGACGGCAGTTTGAGTATGCCGGTTGCCGAAGCTAGGAGGGTTGAGGTGGGTGGCTCACGGGTTTGGATATTTTGGAGTGGCTGAGAAAGTTGTGGAGTTCCAGCGATGGGGTGGGGAGTTACCCCTAGATGTGGGTAGTTGATGGAAGCCGAGGCCAAGGTGGAGGAAAGTTCAGCTCGCCGATTTGGGTTTGGTAAGCTCACGGGCTGTTTAGTTTAGGTGGACGAGTTTGGGTTTCGTGATGAGATTTGGTTCGGTTTCGGGTTCCTTTCATTGGAGCTTGTGGCTTTGGGTTAATGGATGTCACGATTTGGGTGATTTGTGACTGATTGGAGTGGAGGTTCGACCGATCCGTGATGATTTGTGGCGGTTTGATGACAGCGAGGAAGATGCCCCATCCATGGCCAAAGAGACAGTGATTGTAGATGGGTTATCAAGGTTTGTGGGGTGAAGGTGCGGACTTTGATGATGTTTGGCCGGGTTGGATTGGCCATGGTGGAGGGGGCGGTTTGAAGTGGGATGATGTTGTGGTGGGAATCAATGATGAGGTAGGAGGGGGTGATGGAAACCGCGGCGGATGAGGAAAGTTTTGGTGGAGCATGGCCGGAGTTGAGGGGTTGTTGCGGTTGTTTGGTGGGTCGCTAGGTTGGGTAAGAGGTAGCATCAATCTGTTACATTGGACCATATCATTGCTTGTAAATCTAGCTTTGTTCTGTGCATATCCACTTATTAGCTTCGAGGAAAGGCCTAATCGTCTACTTCAGTTCTGTTAATATCTGGAGGAATAAACTGATTACATTATGATGATGGAACTAAGTTACTCATCTCCTCAACATCTAATGAGGTAAAGTATTCATTTTGCAATTTAACATGAATTCAAAGTGCATTTTAGTTTTGTTTAATAAGCATTTATTTCGTAATTCCTGTTTGATTAGTTTTTCCTGTCTACTCAACGGATCTTTTCATGGAAAACCGTTCCTTCAATCCTCTTGCCACTCCTTCCTCTCGATTCAATACCGAAGGGCCAATTTTAAGCGTTCGATTTTCTCTAGATACAAAGCTTATAGCAATACTGATGATCCGACTCCGAGATACAGTTTTGGATAAGAGAAACTTTGGAAGCTTTTAGCCATAGGTGTAGGTCCGATTCGGAGAATATATTGGGATTTTTCTGACTGGACTGCCCATTGTGTGATTTTGTCGTTGTAAAGAACGAGTAAAGGGAAGGTTCTACTATTTTCCGGAATTGTAAAGAATGATTTTGTTTTTTTTTTTCGTGCTGAAATTATTGAATATAGATATGTTTAGCAATAATTTGGTGCCAACTTTGATATGGCGTGTTAGAAGAACAAGTGTCATGTCTATAAAATTGTTATCCATGTTCTAGGTTGATGCTTACTAGCCATTGGAATGGCTTATTTGTTTATAAGAAGACTTCAACGTCTTAATGATCGGATGATCACTTACTTTTGAACTTGCAATTGCTTTTGATTTTATCCTTTCCTCATACACACTAAAATGGAGTCAATTGCGATAGGCTGAACTTGTTTGCTTATGATTCCGTCATAAAATCACTTGACTTGGTGGAGACAAGGAAATTGAATGTGTGTTGGTATGTCTACACACATGAAAGTCGATTGGTTCTTCTTGCTTCGGCATGCGATGCGGGACTTTCACTCGGATTTCGGGTATGGTTGTGAGCTTTGTTATTAGCTCAATTTTGTTTGAACCCTTTCGATATAGATTATATCTTTGTTAACCTACATTTTCATATCGGAGAAAAGGGGCCTGAAAATCGCTTTATGAATACTATAAACATCTTCCGTAGTTGTCAAGTTCTTTCACCTGGTTTGACGTAGATGTTATCTCTTTGTGCAGCTTTCATCTGCTGGGATACTATAAACATCTTCTCTAATTATCCTATTGTATCAATTGAAGATCAATTTGACCAAGACAGTGGGAGCACTATGCCAAGCTAACCGCGAGGTTGGAGAAAAGTATAAATTTGTAGATGGGCTTGGGAGGGATATGATCTTTATTCTTTTTTTAATATTTTAATCTTCCTTAAATTTGTAGATGGAGAGCTCCGATTTGTTTGTGTATGAAAGTAACGGTGTTTTGTCATAGAAATTTTATATATAATTGTTCATTTTAGCGGTTTACTAATATTCTTTTTTAAATAATATCATTAGATTGACAAAATTTAAAATGACAATAATAATTAATAAAAGTCATTGATACTAAAAATGTATCATAAAGTATCAATTTCATTGGGGTGATTGTTTTATTGATATTACTAACTCGTGATACTATAGTAATAGTAATTATTGATACTATAGTGTCATAAAATCTGTAATACTATAGTAATAGTAATTCCTGACACTACATTCAAGTGTCAGTATTTTTCTGACTCCCAGATCACTGACACTATTAATAAGTGTCACTAAAAGTAATTAGTGACACTATTTTAGTATCACTAAAGGCCATTTTTCTAGTAGTGTTGAGTTTAAAATATAAACATAGGTGTGAGAGTCTCCCAATGCTCTTGAGAAGACACACAATGAATCACAGAAAATAGTAAATTTTATTGTATGGAAGAGCACAACTAGCTTAGTAGTAGCTAATCATCCTGATCCAGGCAGCAAAAGCAAGATTTTTAGTTCTAGATCTCATTATTCCAGATCTAGATGCACCTTGAGCTAAGCTTAAAGCAACATTAGATTGAGGAAGATACTGATCTAACATTGACTAATACTTGTGATGAACCCTTCGAGTCCATTTCTTTTTATTGATGCAATAACTTAATTTCCCCACACCATGAAGTTGTTTTGATCAAGTTTAATAAAAGTAACAAAATTATAAGACTGTGAGTTTTGATTATTGTTAGCCATTGGCTCTAATACCATTTTGGAAAATATAATTTGTCTATTTGGTAAGCTAGAAAATGAGAGAAAATGACAGAGTAATGAGTAAATGAATATTCTGGAAAATGATTACAATTCAGTTTTTATAGTGACTCAACCGAATCTAACAAACTAAAACAAAGAGCGTTACTAGATTCTTTTATATACATGCTATATTACAATTTGTTACAAATGCAGCTATTATGAATAATCAACATTGTGCCAGCTCAGCAACTTGGAGTAACTAATAATGCCTGCTCAGTAGTTTAGAGTAGCTCAGCTGGTTGACTGCTCAATGTACTTATGACGCACCTCTCACTATGTTTCATATATGCTAATAAAAGAGAAAACCAAAAATAAGAGAACACATGAAATGATTGAGTGAGGTTCTTATCACATAGAGATATATGATTGCTTGGTGAAGATATAGCAAACAAGTTACAATGACCAGTACAACAAACACTGAGAAAATAAAATGGGTAAGGCTAACACTATTGCACAACCCTTTAAGTTTTTCAACACTGATCCAAGTCAACAAATAACAACCTACAGTCATGAAGATGATAAAAGCTACTATCAGATGATTAGCCTCCATGGCCAATGTTGGGAAGGAGACGGAGAGGGAGATATGTGCTGATAGTTTGGTGGATGGACTATAGTAAGTGTGTAACATATGCATTTTATTTTATTTATATATGTAAATAATTTAATCAAGAGGGGGTCTATGTGATAAATCAAGAGGGGTCTATGTGATAAACATGAGGAGGTCTAGTTGATATTTTGTGGGTGTATTTAAAAGAGGGAAACTAGGTGAAATTGGAGCAAACAGAGAGAGAGTGACCCATTTACCCGTTTCACCTGACCCGAACCCCCAACTCGACCCGTTAATTACTTCCATTTCTGGCCACCTCACCAGCCGAGCAAGGAAACTAGAACTTGTGAGCTGGCCGTCTACCCCGACATGTCCTTGCTGTCGGAAACTGCGTGGAACGCCGCCGGCAAAGCTCGAAACTTCTGCAGGTTTGTATGGACAATCGCCGTTGATTCTGACCATCTTTGACTGCGCCACCGGTTAGAAAAGATATTTCATCTCACCGTCTTCCATTTCCAACCAGCCATCGGCACCGAGGAGGCTGATTTGCTACCGATCGATCACCCCAAAGTGTCGCGGCTTCACGGGCTCAATTCGGCTCCATTGCCACGCATGGGAGGACACCTCCGGCACCGTTTAACTCACCTCGGTGAGAAGTGTCTAGTTTGAGCTTCCCCACCGCCGTTGGGTGAATTCAGGTCAACGTTGACTGTAGGGGCATTTTGGTAATTTTGCGTGCAGAGGGTAATTTTGTAATTTCTAGCTTTGAAGACGTTTTTACAATCTAAATTGAGGATAAATTGATAATTTTATGATGTTGTGGATAAATTAGTAAATTATGAAATTAAAGGTTGTAAAAATTCAGATTTTATTAATAAATTACAAATACGGAGTTATTACAGTAAGCTGAGAAAATTGAGAGTTGTAATATTTGAACGAATATTTACTTTAAGCATTATTTTTTTCACATTAGTTCGAATAATAATTATGGGAAGTAATTATATCGTTTCTTTAAAATAGATGGATCTGCGGACAAAAATCTACCGGCGGACTTGGGTGATAGCCGAGTCTGAGTTTGTCACTGTGGGTGGAATATATTAAAATTATTTGCGTATGTTATTTTAATATAATAAATCTTGTTCGTGAAATAAGTATTTTAATTGTTTCCATTTAATGGTTATCCGAAATAAATGTTTATTACGTATAAATATTTTGTTAAGTTATATTTATTCATTTATGTTCCTTATCGATTTTTGATTGGTAAAAGAGATGATTGATTTTCGAGTATAAATTAAAATGTATATATGTGGATTTCAAGCATGATTTAAAGTTTATATATGTTGATTTTGAGCATGATTTAAAGAGTATATGATTGAATCTTAAGCATGATTTAAAGTGTATACATATAGGCTTTGGGCCGTGTGTTTGGGTGCTTTCGCCCTTTGGGGCCATATGCATGCAGACAGATATTGAGATATAAGACCGGGTGGTCTGGACACGATGTCGCCAGATAGCGCATCATAGCAAGTCCGTTGAGATCCGAGTATGAGTTATGCTAATAAGCATGAGATGGTACGTCCCCCCATCTATCCGTACAGCTCCTGGCATGATGGTACCCAGATAGTACATCATTGCCGTCCGTTGAGGTTCGGATATGACTAGATTATCCCTTGGGTATTTGTTTAAGGATATTTGTATTACTTAGTATTTGATATTTCAGCATGAGATGATATCTCAATATGAGATGGTTTTCTTGATTTTGTGGCAGTATCAATTATGTTTATACTCAGAATATGATTGAAAAGAAAGAAATTTTTACATTAAAATAATTATTGGAGAAAAATAATTATACAAGCGATGCATTTATTTTTGTAAGTATTTTATGTTTCAAAAGCTACTATCCACTCACTTAGTTTTATACTCACCCTATTTTATTATAAATTTTCCCCCTAGGAGATTACAGGTACAACAGTTAACCCAGTAGCTGTACATATTTGGAGTCATTTTGGCCACATGAGATTGTCTGAGGATAATAGGATAATTATTTATTTTTAGTTAATGTATAATCATCCTATTTTAGAATCATCCTATCGAATTATGAAACGTGTGTAATATTGGATATGTTACTGGATGAGACTGATTGAAGTAGTTTGATGTATAATACATTATTTGGGAGTGCTTGTGTTATACTTGTAGGTTTGTGAATCATATATGTTTAGGGAAAGTTCTGCTGAAATTTTAATAGAATTCTCATTAATAAGATGATTTTAATATTTGAGTTCAGTTTCTTAAGATAGGTCGCCCCTGAAGATGGGGCGGATCGTCTCATAGTGTAAGTTATAACATTAAATAGAAATAGAGCTAGGGAGAGAGGTGATGTCAGGCTGCTGCAGGCTCAATAATTTAAAAAGAAATCATAAAAATATAAGATCAGGTGATGTGCAGAGTCCGTACTTACTTCATAGGACTTCAGTTATGAATATGAGACACCAAACCTAAAGCAAACGAAACTTTTATTATTATTATCAGAAAATGATATTCCAGATGGCTTCACCTGTAATACAACGCTGCATCACATACATCACTATTGAATTTTTTATTTTAGAAAAATTGTCCTTTGGATCGTACTAAAATTAATCCAACGGATTATATTTATTGTAAATAATATTGGCTATCGAACGTATCAGTTGCCATGGATTGAGATGTGGTATAACTAAGATTTTTTCTCTTTTTAAATTTATCGTCATTCTGTTTTCATCTCTCTAAAACTCAGGCATTCAGTTGATGCCCTTGTTACTGTGCAAGGATGACGGTGTGGTGAGACTGGAAGCTAGCAATGAATGTTTCTCTTAATCTCTCTCTGAAATTAAAAAAACAAATAGAAATTGACAGCCTAAACCCCAAATCTAAAGCTTGAAAGCCTAACTAGTTTTAATCATATTCTTGAAATCTTGAATAGGCTTCAACTTAGTTTAGTTTGAACAAAATGAAGAACTGCCTCATCAATAGCCAAAATGAAAATGTAGTTAAAGAAATTTTCAACTGCAGTTCAAAGAAAATTAGGGGTATGAATTTTGAAATTACTCGTGTTATTATGCTTCAAATCTATGCATATCTTTAGAACCGTGAGTAACTTCTCTTTTATAATGTAATTTATTAATCGGTTTGAAATTTGTCACTATTGTCCTATTTATCTTTAAAGTCTGCATTTTGAATAGTCAATTTATTTTGACAAAGAATGAGCCTCAAGAATACTCAACTGTAGTTCAAAGAAACTTATCAGTACCAGGTACGATTTTCCAAATAGCCCCATATCCTTTAAAATCGTGAGTTAAGCCATTTATATAATTTTTTAATATAGTAGAATTAATTAATTAAACGGTATAGTGTAATTTTCTGTGAAGGGATATGCTAATCAAAGGGAAAAGAATGACATATATTTGATGATATTTGTATGGAAAGAATGAAAAAGAAAAAAAAAATACTGTGTCAGAGAATAATGTTTAAATACTAATGTAAAATTTGGTAAAAGAAAATGAATAAAATAATTTTTTTCTTTATGAAATGTTATCGATTTAGATGGATACATTTATAATCTTTTTTGTAGGAATACATATGGACAATCATCTACGTAAGCGTAAACAACGATAAGCAAACTTAGAAAAGATCAGTACTTGTAAGTAATTATTGAGGTTAGTATGGATTTGTCTTTCACTTGTAAGTAATTTTATTCATTTGTTATCCCATACACATACTAGATAACTACTAATTGATGTTATGCGGTTGAAATGATGATCAAGAGTTGAGAAGTCATAATTCTAATTTGTCCACCATTATTGAGGTTAGTATATATGTAGATATTTTTTAAAAAGTTAGTATGTTAATTAAATATAGTATGTAAACTTTATAAATCTTTAAACTTTTGTGACAGTTGAGGAAACACACTGGGAAAACCAACAAAGAACTTCAAGCAGAACATAAGGCAAGGTACAAAAAGCAATGTGAAAGGATTAGTTGTATACATGTGCATTATGATAATAATAAATCAAAGACTCTTAAGGCAGATAAGTTTATCTTGGTAACTAGGTGTGCACCTGACCCATTTTTTTCTCTTGTGGCAACTTATCAAGAAGACAAGAAAAATGCAATAAGAGAAATAGGATTTGAAAGCCTACTTGAAATCCA
Organism: Murraya koenigii; assembly: GCA_025617385.1. Classification (NCBI taxonomy): domain Eukaryota; kingdom Viridiplantae; phylum Streptophyta; class Magnoliopsida; order Sapindales; family Rutaceae; genus Murraya; species Murraya koenigii. Next base: position 14,647,679 of record CM046812.1, read on the forward strand.
ATGTGGTCGATTGAGGAGACAATTATGTCGTTGGTTAGTTTTGATCGGTTGAAACCTAAATGCAACATTATTGAAATTTATAGCCAAAATTTGAAGCTGTGCTACAGAACATTTTCAGACATTATGGGTGTAAAAGATGGAGGTATGCCAATATAATTGGGTGGACCAAGTGAAAATACTGCTGAATTACGAGATATTTTCCAATCAACAGTTAGAGGGATCAACATCAAATACTTGAGGATATTATAAAGCAAATGGATGAAACCAACTGGATTTTTAAGGTTTGCTATAAAGTCGATTTTGGCACATTTACAAATACATGCATTATTATATTAAATCATGAATATCTATTATATTTCTTTCACCATCTGTATCATTCATTTTGCAAATGAGCCTTGTTTGCATTAGCCACATTTTTATTCGCAACAAGTGGTTATATATTGTCTTTGTTCCTGCATCCATGTAAGGATGTTCACAATGTTAAATCACTTAATTGGGCTTCATATTGTTACAAGTGGTTGGTAAAGTCCATTAGAAAATATAAGAATCGTGAAACTGCATATGTCGGAGGATATCTTCTTTTCCTACAAGTAAGATGATTTCCATAACTAAATTTAAGCATTTTTGTAACCATAAATTGTATTAATTATACTATTTTCTTAACTGTAAGTTGTTTATACAGACTTTTGACCTCCATAATGTTGCATACAACTGCATTCAGCCTGATAGGAGAGTAACTCCTGTCGCATTCTGGAATGAATCAATGGTGCGCATTCTAGAATGAATTAACGGCGAAGTGGTTCATGAAATGGTTGAGATCTCAGGGAGGGATTGGAAGCGATAAGGTAAATTTTGTTGTATAATTCTTAACATTATAACTAGCATAATAGTATGTGAAAATCTAGAATTGTCTTTATTTCTTGATATCATTTATTTACTCAATTAAATATATTCAGATGTGTACTACTAACACTGGTGGACCTTCTCGATTGAATGCTGTTAGGCATCCCAATTTTGAAGAAATAATTCAGAAACAAATATTTGCAATTAGGTACTGACTTTTAAGTTTGATAACCTATCTGATGCAATATCTGACCAGACTAGAATGCTAAAAGAATTACTACATCAAAGGCAAACTATCAACCACATTGCCTCTCATGTCCATCATCCTATGACAAATTATATTAAAACTCGATCCTACGAGTTTGTGTCTACTTGATAAGATAATGTTGGGGTTGAGTTTATTAAAATTTCATCAAATAAAAGTTCAATCCAAGGTGGTTATGATAAGATAAACAGTCCTTGTGATAGCTCCAGGTTAAACATAAAGGAAAGGCAATTATATGAAATATTGAGTACATTGGAAATGGCCATGGATTTTAAAAATGACAGATGCATTTCCATCAAAGACAATGGAAATGTAAGGGATTACCACAAGTGATTCCCAATGTTTCTAACGTATTAAAGTTATTTGTTACTTAGCTTTTATGTTAACCAAAATTGTATGTTGTGTCAATACCTCCAAATATGTGAATTGCATTTTTTTTTCAATTGTAGGAAGGTCTTGTGAGGATTCAATCAACTACAAAGGGAAGGCATATTCAAAATTCTAAAGAAAAGAATGTCAATCTTAAATCTCCCCAACCCCGATTCTTGGTTGGTCCATTTTCGGTTCCCACTCTATTTACTAAGGATGAAATGAAGCTTATTATTTACCTTTTTTATGACATGTTGGCTGAAATATATGGTCTAGTAAAAATAAAATGCGTTTATGGCTTGTAACATATGCATTTGTTTTATTTATATATGTAAATAATTAAATCAAGAGAGGGTCTATGTGATATTTTGGGTGTGTTTAAAAGATGGAAAACGGGTGGAAATTGGATTGGAAACCGAGAGAGAGAGTGGGCTGACCAATTGACCCGACCAGCAGAGGAGGTCGATTTGCCACCGACCGACCACACAAAGAGCCGCGGCTTCAAGGTCTCGATCCAGCGCCACCGCCGCTCGTGGGAGGTCACCACCAGCACCATTGAACTCATCTCGACAAGAAGTGTCTAGTCCGAGCTTCCCCCGCTGTTGGGTGAATTTCGGTCAACGTTGACCGTAGAGGCATTTTGGTAATATCGCGCATAGAGGGTAATTTCGTAATTTCTATCTTTGAGGATGTTTTTGCAATATAAATCGAGGATGAATTGATAATTTTATGATGTTGAGGATAAGTTAGTAAATTATGAAATTAAAGGTTGTCGACAAGTATAATTTCGGATTGTATTAGTAAATTACGAATACGAGTTAATACGGTAGGCTGAGGAACTCGAGAGTTGTAATGTTTAGAAAAATATTTACTTTAAGTTTTATTTTTGTAACATTAGTTTGAATTATAATTATAGGAAGTAATTATATCGTTTCTTTGAAATAGGTGGATCTGTGGGCGAAAATCTACCTGCGGACAGGACGATAGCTCAGTCTGACTTTATCACTGTGAGTGAGATATATTAAAATTGTTTGCGTACGTTAATTTTATATAGCACAACTTGTTCGTGAAATGATTATTTAAAGTGTTTTCATTAAATGGTTCTCCGAAATAAATGTTTATTACGTGTAAATATTTTTCTAAGTTATATTTATTAATTTATGCTCCGTATCGATTTTAAATTGGTAAAAGAGATGATTGATTTTCGAGCATTATTTAAAGTGTATATATGTTGATTTTGAGTATGATTGAAAGAGTATATGATTGATCTTAAGGCATGATTAAAAGTGTATATATATTGATTTCGATTATGATTTAAAATTTAAAGCAAATACCCATTCTCTCAAGATGAGATGAGATGAGATAGTAGGCCTTCGGGGCCCGTCTGAGCACACATATAGGCTTTGGACTGTGTGTTTAGGCGCTTTCGCCCTTTGGGGGCATATGCATGCAGACATATATTGAGATATAATGAAATTTAAGACTGGGTGGTTCGAACACAATGTCGCCAGATAGCGCATCATAGCACGTCCGTTGAGATCCGGGTATGAGTTATGCTGATAAGCATGAGATGGCACGTCCCCATCTATTCGTGTAGCTTCAGGCATTATGGTACCCAGATAGTATATCATTGCCGTCCGTTGAGGTCCGTATATGATTAGATTTTTTCCCTCGGGTATTTTTTTAAGGATAATGGTATTACTTAGTATTTGATATTTCAACATAAGATGTTTTTCTTGATTTTGTGGCAGTATCAATTATATTTATATTTAGAATATGATCGAAATAAAATGAATTTTTACATTAAAATAAATAATTGAGAAAAATTTATTATATAAGCAATGTATTTATTTTTCTAAGTATTTTATGTTCCAAAAGCTACTATCCACTTACTGAGCTCACTGAGTTTTATACTCACTCTATTTTATTATATTTTTCTCCCTCAAGAGATTACAGGTATAATAATTGACCCAACAACTGTACATATTTGTAGTCGTTTTGACAACGTGAGATTGTCTGAGGAATAATAATAATTTTTTTTTGTTAATGTATATAATCATCCAATTTTGGAATTATACTAGGGATATGGCATAAAAGTTAGGAAATGTGTGTATTATTGAATATGTTACTGAATGAGACTGGTTGAGGTAGTTTGATGCTTAATAAATTATTTGGGAGTGCTTGTGTTATAATTACAGGTTTGAAAATCTTATATATTTAGGGGAGGTTCTGCCAAAATTTTAGTAGAATTCTCATTAATAAGATTTTTAATGTTTAAGTTCAGTTCTTGAGATAGATCGCTTCTAAGAATGAGGCGGGTCATTTCAGTTGGTACCAGAGCATGATTTTAGATTCTGTAGACCTTACTTGTTTAGGAAGAATAAGTTTATAATTTTTATAAAGAGGAATTCATATTTTGTAGGCACCATCATGATTCATCGTAGTGGTAGACGTGGCCGTGCACAACTAGTAGTTGGGTTAACTCCTAGTGTTGTACCTGAAGGGGCAAGTAAACTTGTAGAATCTTCGATTCATAGGGCTGCATAACAAGCTTCTGGAAATGCCCCAAACATTGAGCAGTCATTTGATCGGCTAGCTCAGATTATGACTACAGCTATTCAGAATCAAGCTCATTCACAGGCTGGTAGCTCTAATACCATAAAGGGTGTGAAAAGTTTAGGAGAGAAAAGTTTTGATGGTACTGGAGAGCAACCTGAGGCTGAGTCGTGGCTTGTCAAGTTAGAGTGTATTTTTGAAGTGATGAAGTGCTCAGAGAAGGATAAATTAACATTTTCCACTTTTCTACTTGAGGATACAACTTATCACTGGTGGCACACGGTGGAACGTCGATATCATAGACATGCTGACATTACTTATGACATTTTCTGTAAGGAATTCTATACTCATTATTTTCCAGTGGTGTATCAAGATATCAAGCGAAGTGAGCTCCTTCAATTGGTCTAGGGCTTGACGACAGTTAAAGAGTATGAGACAAATTTTATGGACCTTTCTCGATTTGCTACGGCTGTAGTGAGTGATGAGAGAGAGAGATGCAGACGATTCAAGGAGGGTTTTTGATTTGAGATTTGCACCATCGTAACTACATCGAGATACACCGAGTTTGCAGAAGTAATTGAAGTAGCCAGTAGGGTTAAGTATAGAATTATGGAGAAACGTAAAATTCAAGCATTGAAGTAGAAACGGAGCCAGAGCTGGACAGATAATGGCTTTAGTAGTAGACCGCGTAAGTGAGGAAGCATTGGTGTGGGATATTTTGATGATACTTAAAGATATTTTCTAAGATTTCTAAGGGTACTTCAGGGGGCTAAGTTTTCTAAGATTGTCTTACGATTGGGATATCATCAGCTTATAATGAAAGAGGACGATGTTCTTGAAACAGCATTCAGAACCCGATATGGACATTATGAGTTTTTGGTGATGTCGTTTGGGTTGACTAATGCTCCAGCAGCTTTTATGGATCTCATGAATAGGGTATTTCATCAGTATTTAGATTGATTCGTAATTATGTTCATCGATGATATTTTGGTGTATTCCCGAAATGAAGAAGAGCATGCAGATCATTTGAGGACAGTTCTGCAAACTTTGAGAGAAAACCAGCTTTATGCCAAGTTTAGTAAGTGTGAGTTCTGGTTGGATAGAGTGGCATTTTTAGGCCATGTGATATCAGCTGAGGGCATTTATGTCGATCCTCAAAAGATTGAAGCAGTTGTGAAATGAGAATGGCCTACAAATGTCATAGAGAGACTCTTTAAGATTGTCACTCCGGTAACGTAGTTAACTAGAAAGAATGCCAAGTTCCAATGGAATGATGATTGTGAAAAGTGTTTTCAAGAACTCAAGACACGTCTTACCTCAGCACCAGTTTTTACACTTTCATCGGGTAAAAAAAGGTTTGTGGTATACAGTGATGCTTCCAGGCAAGGGTTGGGTTGCGTGCTAATGCAACATAGGAAAGCAGTGGCTTATACTTCTAGACAACTTAAGAAGCATGAGAAAAATTACCCAACACATGACCTAGAGCTGGCAGCGGTGGTGTTTGCACTCAAAATATGGAGACATTATTTGTATGGGGTAACTTGTCAAATTTTCACTGATCATAAAAGTCTCAAGTATTTGTTTACTCAGAAAGACATAAATTTGAGATAAAGAGGATGGATGGAGCTAATTAAGGATTATAAATGCACTATTGATTATCATCCAGGCAAAGTGAATGTGGTGGCTGATGCACTGAGTAGGAAATCTTCTGGTTCTATGGCTCATATGCGAGTGGCCAGTATACCTCTGTTGTTCGAGTTAAGACCTTTGGGAGTCGAGTTGGATGCTGGTAACTGTGGAGCTTTGATAGTCAATTTTTAATTTAGGCTGACCTTGATTGACAAAGTCCATCATATGCAAGCACAGGATCCCCAGTTAGTGAAGTTAATAGAGGGTGTGCAAAAAGGTTTACGAACTGATTTTATGGTGAGAGATGATGGAGTTTTAGTCATGGATAATAGACTGTGTGTACCGGATATTGAGGAGCTAAAGAGGAAGGTCATAGAAGTAGCTCATTGTTCAGCCTATGCAATGCATCTTGGAAGTATGAAGATGTATCATACCTTAAGGGACCATTACTGGTTGCAAGGCATGAAAAGAGAGATTGCAAAATTTGTTTCTCGATGTTTGGTTTGTCAACAGGTTAAAGCTAAACATCAGAGACCTGCAGGATATTCCCAGCCACTTCCTATTCCTGAGTAGAAATGAGAGCATATTACTATGGACTTTGTATCGTACTTCCGCGTACCCAGTGTGGACACGACACTGTTTGGGTGGTCATAGATCGACTTACAAAATCTGATCATTTTCTACCATTCAAAACCACTTATTTAATGGATAAGTTGGGGAGTATTTATGTAGCTGAGATAGTTCGTTTTCACGGAGTACTGGTATATATTGTTTCAGATAAAGATTCTCAGTTTACTTCGAAGTTCTGGACTAGCTTGCAAAATGCTTTGGGTACGAAGTTAAAATTTAGTACAACTTTTCATCTTCAGACAGATAGTCAAGGGTATGCTGCGAGCATGTGTTATGGAAATCAAGGGTAACTGGGACATTTATTTACCTTTGATGGAGTTTGCATACGACAACAGTTATCCAGCTAGTATCAAGATTGCGCCATATGAGGCTCTGTATAGACGGAAATGCAGAACTCTAGTATGTTGGGATGAAGTTGGTGAGCGGAAGTTATTTGGCCCATAATTGGTTTAGGATACTAATGAGCGGGTACAACTTATTCGGGATAGATTAAAAGTGGTCCAAGATAGACAGAAAAGCAATGCGGATAAGCGTAGGAGGGAACTAGAATCCAATGTTGGTGATAGAGTGTTCTTACGAATATCTCCTTGGAAAGGAGTACTTCGCTTTGGGAAGCACAGGAAACTCAGTCCACGTTACATTGGGCCATATGAGATCGTAGAACGTATTGGTCCATTGGCTTATTGATTAGCTCTACCACCTGAGTTGTCCAGAATCCATAATGTGTTTCATGTTTCAATGCTCCGAAAGTACATGTATGATCTGAGTCCTGTTTTATCGAAGCAACCGATTCAGTTGAAGGAGAATTTGACTTACGAAGAGGAGCCAGTTGAGATACTAGAGAGAAGTAATAGATTATTACCATGTATGCGGAGTACAAGACTATTGAAGAGGCCCAAAAGGATATAAACTCTCCTAGATGTTTGGTTCCTTCCATCATATTATTCTGTAATTAAGATGACCAAAAATTATATATTTCTAATTCAAATATTATTCTTCAAATGAGATCATACAGATTGTCAACTAACAAAATGTTTTTACTCTTCTAATTTTTCCACCTTAAATTTAAAGCAAGTTGTATTAGGTGACTCTGGTGATCTAAACCTCTATCATTGAGCTTCTGGGTTCCAAGAGCAATACATGCCCCGGTTGGAAACCTGTCAAAAGGTTTAGCACATAACACGAATTTGTTTTTTCATGGACTTTTTGTAGTTTGTATTTTTATGTAGTTCATTAATTTCCTTTCCATTTTACTAGATTGATGACAAGAAATTTTGCATTAATTGTGTTTTACTCTCCTTCAATTGAAGATTTATGTACCCATACATTGTGAAGGTTATTGGTACATGCTTTTTATTGACGTTCTTCGTCAAACTGATGATATTTGAGATTCATTAGAATCTCTCACTTAAAGAGAAAAAATGATTAATCAATCATAGAATTTTGTATGTTCTTAAGAGCGTGACTACATTTGTGCATTAGTCTGAATTTGATGAGACAACATTATAAATTTTGTTAACTTCTTTTACTTGCTGATGTTGGCACTCGCCTCATTAGATTTTTTGCTATTTAGAGAGGCTCGACTTTGTTTTGGTCCAAATTTCAGTTTTCTGCATTTTCAATTCTGTCGTCAAACTGGTCTACCCCAACGACCAAATGATTTTGATTGTGGGTACTATGCCTTGAAATATATGGACGATCCCTCTATTGTTACTGAGGAGTCTTATTAGGTATATACTTATTTTTCAATATTCAGCATCAAAGCATCTCTTTAATTTGTATTAATCTTAAACATTGATTTGTATTGTTAAAAAGTATATTCTATTTAGTTCATGATCAATGGTTTCTTCAAACCTTTTATAAGTCAGTATGTTTAATGATTATGAAATTTAGATTAATATCGATAGTAACATAAGAGTACAAAAAAGAAGTAAGAAACATTAAAGTTTTCTTTATACATAATACTTATAAAGCATAATTAGGAGTAGTCAATAATTTTTTTTCTTTTATGTATTTAGCAAGCTATGTTTAGAAGATGTCTCGTTTTTAAAGCAATAAAGATAGTTTTCAACAAGGCGTGGGAATTTAAGAGAACATAAACTTGCACTTAAAAGCTTGAATTGTTAAATATCTGCATATGTAAAAGGCTAAGTATTTATATTTTAAATCAATTATTATATCTTGCAGTCAACTGCTTTTTGTGAATGAAAAAGATTGCTGAGAGAAATTAGATAACAACCGGTGCAGTCTTGAACTATATGGACTTTGTTATTTTTATATAAATCCATTTGTCAGTATATGTAGAAATTTGTAATTAGTGTTGTTTCATTGTCAGCATGATACGGATTATACTCGCATCCTGTTGGCACATCTAGCATAATCTCCACTTAATGATATCAGGCATAAGCTCATGCAAGATGCATCCAGTGAATAGGGAAAATGCTGTGTTGCTGACTCCCTTGTTTGCAACAACACTTTTTTTGTATATGACATACCATTCATTTTTGGGATCTAATCATTTTTTGGTTATGTAGTACATTAAATCTATACTAGAAACTTTGTCAATTCATTGACCTAAAGAAGCAGATGAGCCATGTTTGGCCTTAAAAGACGGTGTTGTAGATGCATTTGGTACTGATGAATGCCCTCTTATTTCTTGTCTAGGGTAGCATATTTAGGTTGCATACTCTTACCAGTTGTTGTTAAGCACTATCTATCTTAGATGGCTACTTATATACGTATATAAGGTTATGTTTCTCTTAATTTTTATCTATTATAACTGTCTTAAATTTCAGTAACATTAGTTATCGTTATTGAAATTTTTGTAGCTTAAATTTGTTTTTGTTTTATTTCATTATGAGATTTTTATGAAGCACAGTGTTGTAGGTTCCACTCTTTTGTGATCTACTTTGATTCGACTAATAATGGTGAATCCTATAGATATTCTCTCTTTATAGACACAATTTCCTTGTGTTGCTAAATTTAAACGATCTTTTATTTTTCCTTTGTGGCTTGCATGCATGAATGAGTGCTGAAAAGATCAATGGATTGTTATTGTTTGGTTACTGGGTACTTAAAAATGAAAATGAAGTAGAATGTTTGGTTGCTGAGCATTAAAAAAAAAAATGAAGCAAAATTTTTGTTGTTGAGCATTAAAAAAAAAATGAAGTAAATTTTTTTGTTAAATGATGAAATTAATTTAAACTACCTTTTCAATTTCAACAAGGTCAAAATTGATAAAACGACTGCTTTTAATTCAGTTTAGCCGGTATGACATATAATATCAGTGAAATTCAAAATTTCTATTTTTTTGCCAGTTGCTACAGATTGGTAATTTTATTTCCCGCCTCTAATTTTGATATTCTTCAGAATTATTACTTTTTAAAATTATCAATTATAAATATCCATGTGTGCATATATGTATACTTAAAATTAGATATTCTCCTAGTTTTAAAAATAATTATATATGTATCGTAAATTTTATTATTAAATTATTGTAAAAATACAAATGACTAAAATTAAATTTTAAAAATAAATTAAAAAGAAATAAAGTCCAAAGTATATACATAGAGATTTAAACATTAGCCACACTAAGAAAAGGATATAGTTTTCATTCACATTTCGTAAGGTTATATCAAGTGGGGAATGATATACCCTTAACTCTTATGTAGCTGAAAAGAAATTATATTCTTCATGGTATCAAATTTTATAATTACTCATAAAATATTTTTTATTCAATATTATTCACAAACATAACTAATATTTATAGTACAATTTAATTATGTGTATGTAAATTATTTAAAAGAGATTATGATTTTAAAGTTTCTTGTCATTGTGCTTCAAAATTTAGTTTTATATTTACCCACACGTGGTTTGTTGAAGTATAATTTTGTGGAGAATTCGGAAGGATTGCCTATTAAAATGGAAAAATTGAAGCAAACTTATATAATATTACTTGTTTTATTAAAATTAAATTTGCAGTTTATTACTTGTTTTAAGTCGAGTGTGAGGGTGCAACTCATCCCAGGATATTGTTGAGTACTTGATGTAGATAAGATGAATGTGGCTTGATTTTTAACTGTGTTAGTTAGAGTTTTAGACAGAAAACTCATGAATTGATTGACCATTTCGAAGCTTCATAGAATTAGCCCTTGATTTTGTTGTGGAGTAGACCTATGGACAGTCCTGTAATTTCTTGATAAATCCCCTTTTTAAATGAGATTAATTAAATGGATTTCGATCACATGGGCAATGTCACTCTCATTATGGAGGACAATGACACACGTTGCAATCTCTCATCAATTGAGCAAGTTTTTACTATTGAATCTTTAATCCAACACTAGTCTTATATGTAAATAATTATATATTGTGGACTGTCTTATAAGGTTAAGCTTAATCAAGATTGAATTATTAATGTTTTTAATATTTTAAACTTTAATGTATCTAATATGGTATAGACCTTTAATATATAAAGAGTTAAGGGTAGTTTCTATTTTTATGATGGGCAAAAATAAGAAACATAAAGATAGTAGAAACAATTATCTATATAAATATTTATACTCCCTACGTTACACATAACATTTTATTCTTTTATAGCATCTCATCATCAGACAGAAAGTATCGTGAAACTTAAAGGATTCTTTACGAAAACGCGTTAATCTGAAAGGCAAACCTTACCACTCTAAAGAGTAATTTGTCATTATGGATTAAGACACCCTCCTGCATATTCATTTTTAAATTCTTAGTGATATAATATGAGTATTTCTTAAATTTAGGTGATGATTTTTACCCAAAAAATTTTCCTAACATGTGCGCCCCATAGCTCTCCCAATGAGAGCCGATCACATGGGTCATTGTTTAGAGCGATGTTGCCTATGTGATCAGATATCTATCTATATATTTAATTTAAATTAATTTATTTCTTTGATTAAAATTTCAATTAAACTCTAAATAGATTTCCAATTTAACAAACATTTTACGGCCACCCCATTCCATAATTTATATTTATATTTAAAATTTTAGTTGAACAATATATTATTATTACGTGGCAACAAAAATATTTGAGTTACAGACATATATACTAAATAATAAGAAAATAATTTAATATTTTTGGGATTTATATTTCTATTAAAAATAAAAGTTAAAAGAAGTAGTAGTTTAAAAGAATAAATAAAAACTGAAAGAAATACCATTCTTAGGTGCAAGTTTTACGACGAAATAATTATTTGAGGAAAAATGCTATTTTCATCTCTGTTTGATTCAATAGTTCATTACATTCTTTTCTTTTAAACGATAGCTCATTTGATCCTTATTTTATAAACAATAGCTCAAACTACTCTTCCATGAATTTACTGTTAGTTTAGTCTATAATTCATTATAAGTACAATAGGATTTTCAGTTAAATAAATGCAAATTATTTTAAAATAAAAATTTTAAGATTAATTAAATAACATATGATTTTATGCAAAAATTTAAAATTTAAAGATAACTTAACAAAACAAAAATAAAACTAAAGAATATGCAACATGCATATATATATGTGTGTGTGTGTGTGTGTGTGTGTATACATGTATGTACATGCGTATGTGTGTTCATTAATTTTTTTTAATGAAGTCAATTATATTTTTGATTATATAATAATAATAATAATAATAATTTTTCAATCAGAATTTATGCATATATTAAGGACAATGATAAGTTAAAAAGATTAAAGAATGCACACACTTTAAAGTAATGTATTTTATTATATAATATTGTTAAATATGTGTTTTTTTTTTAAGTCAAAGAAGGACTATGGTTTTGCTATTGGTAGAATAACATAATTGATTATTTATATATTTATGTTAACCATACTAAGTTAAAGACAAGTTAAAGGATTAAAAAACAAATTTAGTACCTGTGAAATATATATTTTTTATTTTTTCCCAAATATATATTTTATATATTATTTACTGTTATTATTGAGTTATTAAGTTATCGTTAATTTTAAATTTATACGGAAAGAAAAATATTTTTTAATTATGTTTGAGATTTTTATTTTAAAATAATTAGTATATCCTTATTTAAAAATTCTATCTTGCCCTCAATTAATTACACAATATACTAACAATAAATTAATAAATAGATATTTTAGGCTATTGTTTTAAAAATATGAATAAAATGAGCTAATATTTAAATAATAAGAATGAAATAGACTATTGCATCAAACCTTAAGGGTGACAATGACATTTTTCCATTATTTAATTTATGTATTTGTAATTTTAAAAGTAAACTTGAAGTATTTTTATAACTGAAAATTAAGGGATGCTATAAGGATTTTAGATGGATATTAAGAGCCTTATCAAGAAAAAGAAAAAAGATATTACAAGCTCAACGCTTTATTATAAATGAGCTAGAAATTGTGTATGAGCCAACTTATTATTAGCATTATACATTTTTTTTAAATAAGTAGTACTCAAATTGAATAAATTCCATTGTAATTGTAAATATAATTATATAACACAAGGCATAAGCATGATAGATTCATTTTTAATAAAGGCCAATTTAGGCAATATCTTGTGTGTACGTAAGGTAAAGTGGCTTAAAAGCTATACATGCTATTATAAAATTATTTATGCTGTAACTTATTTATACCTATTACAAGATTATTTAACAATAGAGACATTATACAATCCATTGTCACTACAACAACTATAATTCAAAGTTGGATTAATTCTACTAATTTGTTTAAATATTTTTCTCTTTAATAAGACCCATTTCCTGAATACCATCTTAAGTGGCTGAATAAAGCTTCTGGATAATGCTTATATTATTGGCCAGCTAATAAAAAAATTGGGTGAGTCATACAAGGGCCTACTACCAAAAGAAAAGGCCAAGTACACAAAGCCATTAATTGTCTCCGAGTATGATGTTCAAACTAATACTGATGAACAATTGCAAATGAAGGGGACTAAGCATATCCTTGGCACTTGATGTTCATCAGATCAGTTTTCTAACCTTGTTCAGACTTTCAATGTGGAAAAACAACGAGTTGTATGGGAAATTGGATTTAGTAATCTTTTACATTTTTGAACTGGTAGGCTAAGAAGACAATTGTGTGCATGGTTGTTATGAGATTATGGATAAGGATAGCACAAGCACGTGTAATAAGGCATATTCAAATCTTATGCAAGTTTCCGTCAAACCCGTCAAAAGAGCTCGTGCAAAGAAACTCAAAGAAACACTTAATGGGCTGATTCAAGCAACTTGCGATCAATCCAATTCATGGTGGCCGATTAAAGGAATCTCATAAGATATTCAGACCAATAAATGCATGATTCAATCTCTTCAATTTTCTGAGCAATCAAATCTATGAAATTGGCGCATTAAGGATGAAAGATATGCCACTATCTTTTTAGATAGTGTTTCTATTTTTAAAAGAGGCAACAAATCATCTATTTTTATTTTATCTAGTCATTTAAGATACTTTCTTTTTTATTAGATTAAGATCCTTATTTATTTAGGATTCTTTCATTTTTATTTGATTATATTCTAATTTATTTATGATTCTTTCCTTATTTAATTAGATTGAGATTCTGATTTTATTTTGGATTAAGATTTGTTTCCGATTTTATATTAGGATTTATGGCAGAAAATACCTAGGACAGTTATGGCCGAGATTTCTTGTAACCTATATATATTTGCATTCAATAAGAAAGGAATAAGAAGTTTTTTCATGAAATTTACTTGACAGTATCATTCTCTTTAGTTCTTAAACGAACTCTTTGAAATTATCGGATTTTTTGTGGCATTCAACCCTTGACTTATTAATCAGACCATCCATACCTGATTGTGGTGTCCTTACATACCAAGGTTCTTGCTTCATTAAGTAATGGGTTGCAATTTCATTCAATTCCTGAAATTTGAAATGATCTTGGAGCCTAATTTGATTAGGGCCTCGTTAGTTCTTAGCGGTATTTGTATTAGTTAGTATTAGAGAATCAAGTTTTTGTCTATCCTTATTTAGATTTTGTGTCTTGTTTATTTTAGTTAAAAAAAAAAGCAAACAGTGCAGCATAAATTGTGCCGTGTGAACAATCCATCGTGAACAGTATTTAGGATTTCTTAATTTTGCATCATTGTGATTTATTTCCTTAAATTCATAAATTTTGTCAATTCCTTACCCTAAATTCCTTCAATTTTCAATTATTCAGTGTTTAACAAAAAATAAAAATAAAAATAATAGTGAAAAAATCATTCAATTTTCATTATTAGTGTTTTATAGAATCAAAATCTTAATTTTTATTATGTGGAATTTTTTGCCCAAAATATTTTTATTTTGTGTTTCCAAAACCTAATCATACATGTTCGTTGTGTTATCGCTCTTAAAACCTGAATCTTTTTGGTATAATATTTGTGAATTGCTGCTAGAATCTTGATATTGATTTGATTAGTTTTACAAAAACTAAGAGAGAATTATTACAATTAAAAAAGGCAAGAGAGTGTGAGCTTATTAGAGGGTAAAAGCCAATAAATTTAAGTGAAACACAAGTAGAGTTGAGTGAATCATTTTCTTCAGTGAAATACGTAAAAGAGTGAAGTGAGGTCCTTTCCACATTATCTCTAATCTCTTTTTGCATATTTCAACTATGTCTCACGACAAAGAACGAAGCACAAATGCAGAGGATCAAACTATTTAAAATTTTCAAGTTCAAGCCTTGATGGGGAAGGTAAGACGATTGATGAGGGCTGAATTAAAACACATACATAAGCGTTTAGATCAAGTAGAGAACGCACATGCAGGGCAACCACAATGCGTTTCACAAGCATATAGAAGGAGAGAGTTCTAGCTAAAGAAGAGGTTGATGACTATTATAGAGATGAGTATGGTGAATGGGAGGATTTTATAGGTAATCATAGAAGATCTAGGTATCGAAATGATGGTGCGAGTTTCAAAAAGGTGAAAATTACATCTTTTCAAGGAAAATATGATCCTGAAGAATACCTTGAATAGGAGAAGAAGATAATATTTGTATTTGACTTCTAAAACTATTTTGAGATAAAAAGGTAAAATTAGCTTTGATTGAGTTTTCTGATTCGCTATTACTTAGTGGGATCATCTTGTTATAACTAAGAGACGAAATAGAGAACAGTCCTGTTAAAACGTGGAATGAAATAAAGACATTGTAATAAGGCGATTTTTACCTAGCCACTACCACCGAGGCTTGTACTAAAAACTGCAAAGTCTTAACTAGGGTAGTCGAAGTGTGGAGGATTAATACAAAGAAATGAAGGTTGCCATGACTAGAGTAAATGTGGAGGAAGATAGAGAAGCTACCATGGTAAAATTCTTGAATGGCCTTAATTAAAAGATTGCAAATATGGTTGAGTTGCAATATGAGTTGCAATATTATGTGAAGATTAAGGAGATGGTGGACAAGGCCATCAAGATTGAGAAACAACTCAAGAGGAGGGGTAACACCTGTGCAACCCCAAGCTTAAGTTCCACTCTATGGAAGCCAAGTTATGTGAAGCGAGACGAGAGGCCACAAACATCTACTGCACATAAACCAAGATCTGAGCCCTCGAAGCCTAATTCACAAGGTAACATTGTAACACAAACTATTAAAAATCGTGAGTGTTTTAAATGTCATGGCAGGGGACACATAGCCAGTGAATGTGTGAATAAGAGAGTTACAGTATTATAAGATAATCATGAGATTGTAACCGATGATGAGGTAAAAGATAATGAGATGCCACCATTGGAAGATATTGAAGATGAAGAGTATACGGTCCTTGATGAATTAACTTTAGTAGCTAGAAGAGTTTTGAGTGTACAAGTAAAAGAAGATGAAGCATTGCAATGGGAAAACATTTTTTATACTAGGTGCTATGTTCAGAAAAAAGTATGTAGTATGATTATTGATGGGAAAAGTTGTACTAATGTTGCTAGTACTATCATGGTGAATAAGTTAGGGCTTCTAACACTTAAGAAACTACTGCCATACAAACTGCATTGGTTGAATGATAATAGCGAGGTAAAAGTGAGCAAACAAGTACTAGTGTCTTTTAAGATCGGTAAATATAAAGATAAAGTACTATGTGATATGGTACTAATGTAAGCTGGACACTTATTACTTGGGTGTCTTTGGTAATTTGATAGATGTGTGAGGTATGATGGCTTTACCAACAAGTACTCATTTTAGTTTAATCAACACAAGGCTACTCTTGCTCTATTGACACTGAAACATGTTTATAAGACCAAGTAAGCTTACAAAGAGAGAGCGAGAGAAAGAAAAAAAAACAAGAAAAAAAGTGTGAAAATCAGAGAGAGGTCGAGCAAAAAAAGAGAGAAAAAGAAAAGAAAATTGAGACAATTGAGAGAAAATAAAAGAATTTTTATACAAGAACAAGTGAAATAAAAAGGGCATTGCTTTCAAATGAGCCAATGATTGTACTTCTGTACAAAGAGGTATTTCTGAACAATAATGAGCTTAACCTTATCTTGTTTAGTTCTATTGTTTCCATTTTACAGGATTATGAGGATGTCTTTCTCGAGGAAGCATTACATGGATTACCTCCAATTCAAATGAACGATTAACAAATTGATTTCGTACCAAGTGCAACCATTCCAAACTGACAAGCCTATAGGAATAACCTGGAGGAAACAAAAGAGCTTTAAATGCTAGTTAATGAGTTGATGAAAAAAGGGCACGTGAGAGAGAGCATAAGTCCATGTGCAGTTCCATTTTTGCTAGTTCCCAAGAAAGATGTGACATGGACGATGTGCGTTGATTCCCGACCCATCAAAAACATAATTGTTGATTAAGAGAAGGTACATGCAATCCAAGAATGGCCAAGTCCTATAAGAGTAAGTAACGTAAGAAGCTTCCACAGACTTGTTACCTTCTATCGGTAGTTTATGAAAGACTTTAGTACATTGGTTGCACGACTTACTGAAGTAATCAAGAAAAATATTAGATTCAAGTGAGGAGAAGAACAAGAGAAGACACTTTAAATGATCAAAGAAAAGTTAATCAGCCCTTTTATTATCCTTAACTAACTTTAAAAAAACGTTTGAAATTGAATGTGATAATTCAGATATTAGCATAGGAGCTGCTTTTATGTAAGAGGGACGACCAATTGCTTATTTTAGGGAGAAATTAAGTAGAGCAGTCTTAAACTATCCTATTTACGATAAAAAGCTATATACGTTAGTTCGAATATTAAAAACATGGCAGCACTACCTATGGCCTAAGGAGTTTGTAACTCACACTGACCATGAATCTTTAAAACATCTTAAAGGCCAGCATAAGGTAAACAAAAGGCATGCTTGTTGGGTGGAATTCATAGAGACGTTTTCATATGTCATTCGTTACAAGTAAGGTAAAGAAAATATAGTTGCAGATGCGCTTTCTCGCAGATATGCCTTAATCTCAACACTTAATGCTAAATTGCTTGATTTTGAACATATTTAAGGAATTGTATGCTAATGACCAAATTTTAGTGCTAAATATCAAAATTATGAAAAGTTTGAGGTTAACAAGTACTTTAGGCATGGTGGTTACTTATTTCGAGAGAATAAGTTGTATGTGCCTACTTATTTTTTAAGAGATTTATTAGTGAGCGAATCACATGGAAGAGGATTGATGAGACATTTTGGAATTGTAAAGACCTTAGTCATATTGCAGGAACACTTCTATTGGCCATATATGAAACGAGATATGGAGAGACTTTGTGGTAGGTATGTCACCTGTAGGCAAGCCAAATCGAAAGTACAGCCTTTTGGATTACACCCCATTACCAATACTTAGTGTACCTTAGATTGATATTTTAATGGATGTTGTGTTAGGTTTACCTAGGTCTAAACAAGGAAAAAACTCAATTTTTGTGGTCGTTGATAGATTTTCTAAAATGGCACATTTTATTTCATAGCAAGAGATAGATGATGCTTCTAACATTGCTGATTTATTCTTTAGAGAGATTGTGAGGTTACATAGTCTGCTCAGAACAATAGTTTCTGATAGGGATGCTAAGTTCTTAACTTACTTTTAGAAGACTTTGTGGGCTAAGTTAGGGATTAAATTATTGTTTTCAACTATGTGTCACCCTCAAACTGATAGTCAAACAAAGATTTTAAATAAAACTTTATATAATTTGTTGTGCGCAATCATTAAAAAGAACATTAAAATTTGGGAGGATTGTTTACCACATGTTGAGTTTGCATATAATCATTCTATTCATTCTGCAACTAAGTATTCACCATTTGAAATTGTTTATAGTTTTAATCCTTTAACTCTATTACTTTTTTTTGAGCGTATTAAATTATATAGATAGAGAAAGGCTGAAATTGTTAAGCAAATACATGAAACGGTGAAGCTCAACATCAAACGAAGAACTGAACAATATGCTAAACAAGCCAAAAAATGGCAACACAAGCTGGTCTTTGAACCTAGCGATTGGGTGTGGTTACATATGCTCAAGAAACGATTTTTGGAATAAAGAAAATCGAAGTTGTTAACTCGAGAGGATAGACCTATCCATGTCTTGGAATGGATCAATGACAATGCATACAAGCTCAATTTTCCTGGTGAGTACAATGTAAGTGATACAATTAATGTTTATGAATTTAAGTCCTTTTGACGTAGGTAAAGATTTGATGACAAATTCTCTTCAAGAGGAGAAGAATGATGAGATTATGGAAAAGGATAGCACAAGCAATTGGAATAAGACATATTCTGAGACGACCAGCCCCATTCCCAAAGACGACCTATCTTAAGAAACTGAACTCAAACATTAAAAATCATCTTATTAATGAGAATTCTACTGAAATTTTGGCAAAACTTCCCTAAACATATAACATTCCTAAACCTGCAATTACAATACAAGCACTCCTAAATACTGTATTACATATCAAACTACTTCAATCAGTCTCATCCAGTAACATATCTAATATTACACACATTTCATAATTCTTATATCACATCCTTAGTATAATTCCAAAATATGATGATTATACATTAACCAAAAGAAAATAATTATTCTATGTCCTCAAACAACCTCACATGGCCAAAATGACTCCAACTATTTATGGTTGTTGGGTTAACAGTTGTACATGTAATCTCCTGGTGGGAGAAATTATAATAAAATAGGGTGAATATAAAACTCAATGAGCTCAGTGAGTGGATAATATGCTTTTGAAACATCAAATACTTGTAAAAATAAATACATCGCTTGTGCAAATACTTTTATCAATTAATTATTTTAATGTAAAATTCTTTTCATTTCAATCATATTTTGAATATAAATATATTTGCTACTGCCACAAAATCAAGAAAAATATCTCGTATTGAAATATCATCTCATACTGAAATATCAAATACTAAGTAATAAAAATATCCTTAAAAAAATACCCAGGGGATAATCTAGTCACATCCGTACCTCAACGGACGGCAATGATGTACTATCTGAGTACCATCATGCCCGGAGCTACACGGATAGACGAAAGGATGTACCATCTCATGTTTATCAGTATAACTCATACCCGGATCTCAACGGACGTGCTATGTACGCTATCTGGCGACGTCGTGTCTAGACCACCAGGTCTTATATCTCAATATCTGTCGACATGAATATGCCCCCAAAGGGCGAAAGCACCCAAACACACGGCCCAAAGACTATATTTGTGTTCAGACGGGCCCTAAAGGCCTACTATGTCATCTCATCTGGAGGGAACAGATATTTGCTTTAAAACTTAAAATCATGATCGAAATCATTATATATACACTTTAAATCATGTTTTAAATCATATTCGAAATCAATATATATACACTTTAAATCATGCCCAAGATCAATCATGTACTCTTTAAATCATGCTCAAAATCAACATATATACACTTTTAAATCATGCTCAATATCAAACCATATACTCTTTAAATCATGCTCGAATTCACATAAAAATACTCTAAATCATGTTCGAAAATCAATCATTTCTTTTACCATTTTAAAATCGATACGGAGCATAAATGAATAAATATAACTTAACAAGATATTTATACGTGGTAAATATTTATTTCGAAGAGCCATATAATGAAAACACTTTAAATATTCATTTCACGAACAAGCTTTAATATATAAAAATAACGTACGCAAACAGTTTTAATATATTCCACTCACAATGACAAACTCAGACTCGGCTATCACACAAGTCCGTAGGTAGATTCTCGTCCGCAGATCCACCTATTTTACAGAAATGATATAATTACTTCCTATATTATAATTCGAACTAATGTCAAGAAAACAATGCTTAAAGTAAACATTCGTTCTAACATTACAACTCTCAATTTCATAATTTACTAATTGACCCTTAACATCATAAAATTACCAATTCATTCTCAATTCAGATTACAAAAAATCCTCAAAGCATGAAATTACGAAATTACCCTCTATACATGGAATTACCAAAATGCCCCTACGATCAACGTTGATCGAAATTCACCCAACGGCGGTGGGGAAGCTCGGAATGAACACTTCTCATCGAGTTGAGTTCAACGGTGCTAGTGATGAACTCCCACGTGCGGCAGTGGCACCAGATAGAGGCCGTGAATCCGCGGCACTTTGTGGTGATTGGTCGGCGGCAAAGCGGCCTCCTTGGTGCCGGTAAAAGGTCGGGAATGGAACACGGTGAAGTGAGGAACCTTTTCCAACCGGTGGCTAGGCCAAGGACGGCCGAAATCAGCGGGGATCGTCCGCGCAAACCTGCGGAAGTTTTGAGGTTCACCAGCGGCGTTTCGCGGGGTTTCCGGATGCAAGAATGTGTGGAGGTGGATGACCAACTCACAAGCTTTCCTTTGACACCTAGCTCGGCCGGTGAGGTGCCCAAAAATAGTAAAAACCGGTGGGTCGGGTCAAAACGGATCAACGGGCTCAACCACTCTCTCTCTTGGTTTCAATCTGATTTCTTACCTGGTTTCCCCTTTTAAACACACCCATAAAATATCAACTAGACCCCCTCATGATTATCACTTAGACCCCTCTTGTTTTAATTGTTTACATAAATAAATAAAACAAATGCATATGTTACAATCCTCCCTATTTATAAAAATTTCGTCCTCGAAATTTACGTATCAGTTAGAAATAAATGAGGCTATTGAGCTCAAATCAAGTCCTCAGATTCCCAGTCAGCCTCTTCCCTTGAGTAATTCCACCACAACACTTTTACTAAAGGAATAGTTTTCGAACACAACACCTGGTGTTTTCCCTCTAGTATCTCAACTGGCTCCTCTTCGTAAGTCAAATCCTCCTACAACTGAATTGGTTGCTTCGATAAAATATGACTCGGATCATACATGTACTTTTGGAGAATTAAAACATGAAACACATTATGTATTCTAGACAACTCAGGTGGTACAGCTAATCTATAAGCCAATAGACCAATACGCTCTACGATCTCATATGGCTCAACGTAATGTGGACTGAGCTTGCCACGCTTCCCAAAGCAAAGTGCTCCTTTTCAAGGAAATATTCGTAAGAAACACTTTATCACCAACACTGAATTCCAGTTCCCGTCTACGCTTATCCGCATAGCTTTTCTGTCTATTTTGGGCCACTTTTAATCTATCCCGAATACGTTGTACTCGTTCATTAGTATCCTGAACCAATACAGGGCCAAATAACTGGTCATCAATCTGAGGATGAAAAGCTGTACTAAAATTCAACTTCGTACCTACAGCATTTTGTAAGCTAGTCCAGAACTTCAAAATAAAATGAGAATCTTTATCTGAAATAATACATACCAGTACTCTGTGAAGACGAACTATCTCAGCCACATAAATACTCCCCAATTTATCCATTGAATAGGTGGGTTTGAATATTAGAAAATGAGCAGATTTTGAAATTCGATCTACAACCACCCAAACACTGTCATGTCCACGCTGGGTACGCGGAAGTCCCAATACAAAGTCCATAGTAATATGGTCTCATTTCCACTCAAGAATAGGAAGCGGCTAGGAATACCCTACAGGTCTCTGATGTTCGGCTTTAACCTGCTGACAAACCAAACATCGAAAAAAAAATTTCGCAATCTCTTTTAATGCCTTGCCACCAATAATGATCCCTTAAGGTATGGTACATCTTCATACTTCTAGGATACATTGCATAGGCTGAACAATGAGCTTCTTCCATGATTTCCCGCTTTAGCTCCTCAATATTCGGTACACACAGTCTATTACCCATGATTAAAACTCCATCATCTCTCACCATGAAATCGGTTCGTAAACCTTTTTGTACATCCTCTATCAACATCATTAACTGGGGATCATGTGCTTGCATCCGATAGATTTTGTCAATCAAGGTTGGCCTAACTTGAAAATTGGCTATCAAAGCTCTGTAACTATTGGCATCCAACTCAACTCCTAAAGATCTCAACTCGATCAACAGAAGTATACTGGCCACTAGCATATGAGCCATCGAACTAGAAGATTTCCTACTCAGTGCGTTAGCCAACACATTCGCTTTGCCTGGATGATAATCAATAGTGCGTTCATAATCCTTAATTAGCTCCGTCCATCGTCTTTCTGAGTAAACAAATACTTGAAACTTTTATGATCAATAAAAATTTGACAAGTTAACTCATACAAATAATGTCTCTATATTTTAAGAACAAGCACCACTGCTGCCAGCTCTACGTCATGTGTTGGGTAATTTTGCTTTTGCTTTTTAAGTTGTCTAGAAGCATAAGCTACTACTTTCCCATGTTGCATTAGCACACAACCCAACCCTTGCCTAGAAGCATCACTGTATACCACAAACCCTTCCTTGGCCAATAGAAGTGTAAGAACTAGTGCTGAGGTAAGACGTGTCTTGAGTTCTTAAAAAACACCCAAAATCAAGGCCTATTATCTCATCTCATCTGGAGAGAACGGGTATCTGCTTTAAAACTTAAAATCATGATCGAAATCATTATATATACACTTTAAATCATGTTTTAAATCATACTCGAAATCAATATATATATATACACTTTAAATCATACCCAAGATCAATCATATACTCTTTAAATCATGCTCAAAATCAACATATATACAGTTTTAAATCATGCTCAAGATCAAATCATATACTCTTTAAATCATGCTCGAATCCACATAAAAATACTCTAAATCATGTTCGAAAATTATTCATTTTTTTTACCATTTTAAAATCAATACGAAGTATAAATGAATAAATATAACTTAACAAACTATTTATACGTAGTATACATTTAGTTTGGAGAACCATATAATGAAAACACTTTAAATATTCATTTTATGAACAAGCTTTAATATATAAAACTAACGTACGTTAGATTCTCGTCCGCAGATCCACCTATTTTACAGAAATGATATAATTACTTCCTATATTATAATTCGAACTAATGTCACAAAAACAACGCTTAAAGTAAATATTTGTTCTAACATTACAACTCTCAATTTTCCCAGGCTTTATCATATTAACCCTGTATTCATAATTTATTAATAAAATCTGAATCTATACTACCCTCAATTTCATAATTTACTAATTTATCCTCAACATCATAAAATTACCAATTTATCCTCAATTTAGATTGCAAAAACATCCTCAAATTAAGAAATTACAAAATTACCCTCTATACGCGAAATTACTATAATGCCCTATGGTCAACGTTGACCGGAGTTCACCCAACGGCAGTGGGGAAGCTCGGACTAGAAACTTCTCTTCGAGGTGAGTTCAATAGTGCAGATGGTGACCTCCCACTTGCAGCGATGGCGCCGGATTGAGGCCGTGAAGCGGCGGCACTTTGGAGTGATCGGTCGGCTACAAATCGGCCTCCTCGGTGCCGGTGATAGGTCAGGAATAGAAGATGGTGAAGTGAGGAACCTTTTCCAACCAATGGAAGTTTCGAGCTTCACCGGCGGAGTTCCGTAGGCTTTCCAACGGCAAGAATGTGTGGGGGTGGACGGCAGGCTCACAAGCTTTCATTTGACACCTTGTTCGGTCGGTGAGGTGGCCGGAAATGTAAGAAACCGGTAGGTCGGATCGAGAGTTCGGGTCGGGTCAAAATGGGTCAACGGGCTTAGCCACTCTCTCTCTCGGTTTCAATCTGTTTTCTTCATCCGTTTTCCCCTTTTAAACACACCCACAAAATATCAACTAGACCCCCTCATGATTATCACTTAGACCCCTCTTGTTTTAATTATTTACAAATGCATATGTTACATATTAAGATCCTATGTAAGTTTTCGTTGGACCTGTCACAAGAACTCATGTAAAGAAATTCAAAGAAGCACTTAATAGGCTGATTCAAGCAACTTAGGATCAATCCAATTCATGGAAGCCTATTGAAGGAATTTCACAAGATATTCAGACGAATAAATGCGTGATTTAAGATGTTGAATTTTATGAGCAATCAAATCCATGAAATCGGCATATTAAGGATGAAAGATATGCCACTATCCTTTTATATAGTGTTTCTATTTTTAAAAAAGGCAACAAGTCAGCTATTTTCATTTTATCTAGTCATTTAAGAAAATTTCTTTTTTATTAGATTAAGATCCTGATTTATTCAAGATTTTTTACTTTTTATTATATTAGATTCTAATTTATTTAGTATTCTTTCTTGATTTAATTAGATTGAGATTCTGATTTGATTTTGGATTAAGATTTGTTTCCTATTTTAGATCAGGATTTATGGCTGGAAATATTTAGGACATTTATAGTTGAGATTTCTTGTAACTTATATATATTCGCATTCAATAAGAGAAGAATAAGATTTTTTTTCATGCAATTTACTTGAGAGTATAATTTTCTTTAGTTCTTAAACAAATTATTTGAACTTATTGAATTTTACATGACATTCAACCCTTGACTTATCAATCAGATCATCCATAATTGATTATGGTATCATTACATACCAAGGTTCTTGCTTCACTAAGCAACGGGTCGCGGTTCCATTTAATTCTTGAAATTAAAAAAGATCTTGGAGCTTAATTTGATTAGGGTCTCGTCAGTTCTTGGCGAGGTTCATATCAGTTTGGTTGAATAATTTTTACCTGATCATCATGTGTTTATTTTAAACAATCAACATATAAAATTGAATGCAATACTACTAAAAAAATGCCATTTAGTGATACTAAAATAGTGTCACTAATTACTTTTAGTGACACTTATTAATAGTGTCAGTGATCTGAGAGTCAGAAAAATATTGACACTTGAAAGCAGTGTCAGGAATTACTATTACTATAGTATTATAGATTTTATGACACTATGTGATAGAAGTTACTAATAATTATTACGTGTCAAAAGTTCGTATCACTATAGTATTACTAATATAGTGACACTCTTGTAACAGTATTTGCAAACAATTATTACATGTCAATAGAATATAAATAGTAATACTTTAGTGTCAATAATTACTATTACTATAGTATCACGAGTTAGTAATATCAGTAAATCAATAATTTCGAATACAAGATTATAGTATATCTTCAAATCAGTAAGAAACGCTTGCAGAAATCAATTTCTAATTAGTAAACCCATAACCATGAATAAGAAGATATAGAAGAATCATAGCATTCGCCAACAGGACAGCAGCAAGACTACAAAGAAAATGTAAGCCGTCACAAATGGTCTAAACAAGTTGCTTCTTTACATTCTCATTTCCACACTAGTGTATGGTCACATAACCGAACAAAGGTCACCTAGTTACGAGATCCACTCTACGCCTTTCAAACACATATAGCTAAAGATTTCTGACGCTTCACATGCTGAAGAATAGGCTCCTAAACCTGTAAAGATGATAAAAATAAAACCAATAAAGCCATTAGAATCACCATGTTTTCAATACTAGAAGACATTTCATTCGGCAGCAACTTACTTGGTATTCCGTGGTTAGAAAAAAAACAAAAAAAAAAGGGAACAAGAAATGAAACATACCATGCTTATTTTCCTTAATCTTTTATCTTGAGTGGATCTACTACATATAATATCATCAACCTCATCACAATTATTTGTGCTTCCATTTGTTCTGATTTTCTCATTTCCTTGTACGAAACTCTTTCTTGATGCTACCGGCTGCACAGTTTCAACAATAAACTATCTCATTGAGCTACAAAACGTCAAAAATCATAGAAAATTATCAGCAGAAGTAAAAAACTTTTGATAGCATGCTAACCCCAGCCTGGCTTGTTGGAGTGTTTCTAACTTTTGCCTTGGAGATAGTTTGCTCACTCCTGAAAGAACCACTTTGATGAATGTCAGATCTGCCCTTTGTGCGAGTGACGCTAGATCCAACTGAGTGAAGAGCACCACATGTGGACGTGTCCATGTGCTTGCTTCCTAATTACAAAAGAATCATTTTTTAACATCATTACAACCATTAGATACAGAAAAATAACCATATTCTAAATTCTAAATCTTTAAGGAAATGATCAGATACCAATTTTCTGGAATTCATGATGGTCCAACTTGTTAACTAGTTCATTAGTTTCCACCTCCTGCTCAAAGTGAACAAGATAATAGAAAATTTATATAGATACATAAAAACATTTATTTATTTATGTGCACAGAACAGATATTATAATTTACCATAAAATCAATATCGAGTTCTTTCTTGACTTCCATAAGCTTTTTCTCGGTCAAAGTGGAGTGGATCACCCGTTTTCCTGTGTTCAAAATGAAGACAAATCAGAAGAAAATAAATTGTAGTAATTTGATCTTCCAATATTATGCAAGCAAGTTCATAATTAGACGGAACTGACCAAGCCTACAACTTCCTTTGGCATCAACATAACCTTCTCGGATCATTTTGTCTATTAATTTACGGACAGTTGATTGATTGGCATCTTTATCCAACTTGTTCTGAAGCTATGCTATGGTTACATAGTTCATCGGAAGAGCATGATGCAAAGCCTGATTCGACAACAATTTCAGGACACAGGATATTCCATATCAGAAAATGAACACCATTTGATGTTAATATTCATAGGCAATGCTGTTCTAAGTAGATAAAAAGGGATTGTTGAATTTTTCAATCGTATAATTACCAATTAATAAATTATGAAATTGAGGGTAGTATAATTTCGGATTGTATTAGTAAATCACAAATACAGAATTAATACGATAAGCCGGAAAAATTGAGAGTTGTAATGTTAGGATGAATATTTATTTTAAGCGTTATTTTTGCGAGATTAGTTCGAATTATAATTATGGAAAATAATTATATCATTTCTGTAAATAGGTGGATCTGCGGACGAGAATCTACCTGTAGACTTGGGTGATAACCGAGTCTGAAATTGTCACTGTGAGTGGAATATATTAAAATTATTTGATTTTTATATAGTAAGGCTTGTTTATGAAATGAATATTTACAGTGCTTTCATTAAATGGTTTTCTGAAATAAATGTTTATTGCGTATAAATATTATGTTAAATTATATTTATTCATTTATGCTCCGTATCGATTTTAAAATGGTAAAAGAGATGAATGATTTCGAACATGATTTAAAGTGCTTTTATGTGGATTTCCGAATATGATTTTAAAGAGTATATGATTGATCCTGTGTACGATTTAAAAATTTATATACATTGCTTTTGAGCATGATTCAAAGTATTTATATGTTGATTTCGAGAATAATTTAAAGTGTTTACATATGGTCTTCGAGCATGATTTAGAATGTTTATACATATGGATTTTGAGCATGATTTTAAGTATATATATATGTTGATCTTGAGCCTAATTTAAAGTGTATATATATATTGATTTCGATCATGATTTTAAGTTTTAAGCAAATACTCGTTCCCTCCAAATGAGATGAGATAGTAGGCCTTTAGGGCCCGTCTGAACACACATATAGGCTTTGGGCCGTGTGTTTGGGCGCTTTCGCCCTTTGGAGGCATATGCATGCAGACAGATATTGAGATATGAGAACAGGTGGTCCGGACACGATGTCGCCAGATAGCGCATCATAGCACGTCCGTTGAGATCCGGGGTATGAGTTATGTCGATAAGCATGAGATGGTACGTTCTTTCATCTATTCGTGTAGCTCCGGGCATGATGGTACTCAGATAGTACATCATTGCCGTCCATTGAGGTCCGGATGAGACTAGATTATCCCCAGGGTATTTGTTTAAGGATATTTGTTTTACTTAGTATTTGATATTTCAGTTTGAGATGATATTTCGATATGAGATATTTTTTATTGATTTTGTGACAGTATCAATTTTGCTTATATTCATAATTTGATTGAATTGAAAGTAATTTTACATTCAAATAATTATTTGAAAAATAAATTATAAATAAGTGAATAAAGCTACGTTGGATTAAACTCTCACTCTTTTTGTGATAGAGAAAAAAACTGAGAGAAAACCATGTGTGGGTTGGATTGGATAAGTTATAATTTATAATATAATTTAAAATACAAAGGATAAAATTATAATTACAAAACAATAGAGCTTTTAGAAATTAGAACTGAGAAAGAGAGGTGCCAGCAGCGTCAATAAACAAATTTCATTTAATTAATAAAATCCACCCAAGCAAAACTCAAATTTCCAGTCCTAGTTAGGCTGACTAAACACCTCCAGGCCGAGCTCAAACTTATCCAAATCGGGCCCAACGCCAAGGCCATTTACCAAATCTTGTACGAGTGCCGAATGCTAATATTTAATCTCTCAATTCATTTCCCCCACCCATACTTCTTACAAGTTAATCATATCAAAAATTTTAAAATTATTTTCTATCTCAATATACTCCATTTCGTCCCCACTTTATCTTTGTTATTACTTTTATTATAAACTTAAAAATACTTCTCATTAACTCCAATATTCTTTCACTTCTTTCTTTTAAGGAGTTCGTTTTGGAGGAAAAAAAAAAAAGGTAATAAGTAACCATAAAAAACATTAGAGCGTTGATCATCGAAAAAAATAATTTTAAAGTTTTTATGAAAATTATCATTAAAAAATATTTTACCTTTAAATATATTAAAAGACCATTTTACCCTTTCAAACTTTTTGAAACATTATAAAATTTGTAAATTTAATTAAAATACCATTATTCACGAAAAAAAAGACCATTCAACTATCATCCCCGTCTGTCTACATTCATGCTTCTTGTGTACTTATAAATTAAAAATCTTTGTATTCAAGGATAAAATATTCATTTCACTTAGATTTTTTAACAAATTCTAATGGTATTATTGAAAAAGTAGTTGATTGATACAAATTAAAAAACATAAGTGGTGCCCAGAATATGTCAATTTTTTTTTATTAAAGGAACATATGACAAAATAGAATTTGTGAGGTTTAGGAATGTAAGAAGATAAATAGAAAATTATCAACATCATATATTGCCGAGAGCATAATAGAAATCAACCGGTAGGGAGTAGAAATTGTTATTGATGTTGTGCGGAAGCGCAGGTTGAGTAGATTACCAATTGATAGTAACTGTGACTTATGAAGAAACATAAATGTGACGTAAATAATTTCAAAGAAAATTGACACAATAATTTACGTGGTTCGGCGTAAAGCTTACATCCACGGGCAAAGACTGGAAGATAATTTTACTAACAAATGAGAATTTACAAATTGGAAAAAACTCACAAAAACACAATACCCCAATACACCCAAATGTATTCTTCTAGCACTCAAGTGGAAGCTCTCTCAACTCTCTCAATTGCTTCACTTGCAATTGCTCTCAATTATGGGATGCCTTAACAAATGAAGAACATTAGCTATTTATAAGAATACATGGTAGCACTATTTCACCAAACCTTTAAAATTGTCAAAGTTTGGTTGGTGATTACCTAATTTTTAGCTAAACTTTGAACAATTTGGCTTTGAACAATTTTGGTCTTGAACAATTTTGGTCAAACTTTGAACATGTATTTTGCCAAACTTTGAACATCTGCTTTGATTTGAATTTTGTAACAATTGAAAAGCCACCTCCTGTAATTAGTTTATTGATAATACATAATACCATTTATTTCGATCACTCCAAGTTATTGTAACAATGCAAAATTGAAAACTCCGAAAACGTCAGACCTTGGCAATATTGAATTTCAGAATCCCTAAAAGCTACAAAGAGCAAAGCCACCAACGTTAAAATGAAAAATATTAAACTAAAAAAAAAATACTTAAAATAGAGAAAAAAATAACCATCAAAACGCATAAAAGTGCTTCCCTAAAAAATTTAAGAAAAAGTCATCCATTTATTTGATCTATAAAATCTCAACCGTTGATTTGTTTCAAATCTAAGGGTCACCAAATTGCTTGCAAAAACTTAAATGCAAACTACCGTTTTAGAAATTTTATATGAAGATAAAATGTTTTGTTGGGGAATGTTTAAACTCATCTTGAATTTATGATTTAGAATTAGAATGAACTGATAAGAGGCTAGTAAACATTGATCAGAAATTGGGCCACAAGTCGGCCTTATTCATAGAGTCCAAATTCTAACTTTATCGGGTTGTCTATTTCAAAGATAAGTGAACCTAGCACCCCTACAAAGTTCTCATCAGACACCACTTTTGCATTAATAAGTCTATATTTATTCAAAATTACATAATAGGAAAATAGAATGGCATTAAACACTTTAATCTCTTCCTAAATATTTTTAAAAAATTATTTGAAACCTATATTACACGTAGACCGCTACCAAACATATCACAGATTTAAAGATAATTTTTTTTTTTAGATTTAAATCTTCAAATTTTCAATTCATCTGCTGTCATTATTATTTTTTCCCCACTGATTAGCAGTTCAACAAAAATAAGTTGAGAAACAAATATTTTTAAATACTTGTGCTAACCTAATGAAATTTTGTTTGTCTTTAATTTTGTGATAATTAAATAACAATGACAAAGTGTTTTTCAGTTGAAATCCTTAAAATAAATATATATATATAATTGTAACCGTACATTCTGCAAAGATGTTTAAGATTTGTTGTTGAACAAAATTTTCATTATTTTTTTAAAAAAGAAAAACAAAATGAATTGGGATTTAATTTAACTACAGTTTTACATGTCCTTAAATATAATTTTCCTAGTGATTGTGCCAATCGCTCCACTTGATTCTATCTCAAATAAAATTACTATTGCACATTTGAATTATTATCGCCTACACTAATGCTCGAATCTACTCTAGTGTGTGTAAGACAGTCGAGTTTTTTTGACATATTTAAAAATTAGAGGGTTGCTTCTATCAGTCTAATAAATGTTGTGCGGAAGCGCAAGTTGAGCAGATTATCAATTGATGGTAACTGTGACTTCTAGAGAAACTTAAATGTGGTGTAAAAATTTCAAAGAAAATTGACACAATAATTTACGTGGTTCGGCGTAAAGCCTACATCCACGAGCAAAGACTGGAAGATAATTTTACTAACAAATGAGAATTTACAAATTGGAAAAAACTCACAAAAACCCAATACCTCAATACACCCAAATGAATTCTCCTAGCACTCAAATGGAAGCTCTCTCAACTCTCTCAATTGCTTCACTTGCAATTACTCTCAATTTTGGGATGCCATAACAAATGAATAACATTAGCTATTTATAGGAATGCATGGTAGCACTATTTCACAAAACCTTTAAAATTGTCAAAGTTTGGTTGGTGATTACCTAAATTTTAGCCAAACTTTGAACAATTTTAGCCAAACTTTGAACATGTATTTTACCAAACTTTGAACATGTATTTTACCAAACTTTGAACATGTGCTTTGATTTGAATTTTTCAACAATAAATTGTGCAAACCAGTTGAAACTGAACATTCATATTCATTTCAATGATTAATTATTTAATTAGTTACTATTTAAATTATTTTTTTAAAAGACGATTGAAATCATTTTAGAATGCATGTTTATCATAAATGGGATATGATTAATTATGTTAATCAAGTAAATGAGTTGAAAGGATTAACTAAGTTAAATAGGTCAAAGCTTCCAAGAACATGCACGAGTTATTTGGCACGAGCTCCTCAAGTTGGTGTGGTCTTGTACATTGGGGCTTTCGTCTAATGGACTTGTAAAAGTAGAATCTTTATGTTCGGTAAATTAATAATCTTTATTATATAATAAATTTTTACGGTCCCAACTTTGATCAATGGATTAAAATAATAATTTTGATAAAATAATAAAATAATACTTTTCTGAAAAAAATTTATATAACTTTGTGGTTCCATTCAAATTATAAATTAATAATTTACTGAAATTACAAATGTAATTAACTATGGATATTTTTAATTATATAAAATATCACTCTATTGTTACTTTCCCCAAAATTCAAGTTAATTAACATGAATTCTATTTAATTAAGTACACAGAAAAGTACAATCTATTTATTTTTTTGGTTAGATGATTAGTTAAATAAATTGAATATGACATGAATATTATTTTTAATCTTCATTGAATGCATTTAGTTAAGTTGTGTGAGATGAATATTATTTAATTAATTAGATATGTACAATGTATTTATTATTTTAGTTAATTGAATGTATAGATTAATTCATATTCAATATTAGTAAAATACATTGAATGTTTAGCTATTAAATGTATGTTAATTGAATTTTAAATAACTATGTAAATCAATAAATTATGAATTTTTTGATTATTGAATTTCTCTTGTCGTTAATAGATTTTATATGGTCCCAACACTATTAATTGTAGAGGTTCTATTGTATATTAATTTTGACTTCTCAACTCCTTATAACGCCTTAGGTAAATTATTTTAATTAAGTCTTCTTAAAAATTTATGGGGAAACAAATGTATTAATTTTATTATAAAGGTTTTATAACAAAAAAATATTATAAAGGTTTATCATTTAAGATCTATTTTTCTACATTTCTGTGACTTAAAATTATTAATTATCTTTTTTTTGTATTCTAATTTTGCTAATATATCTTTCTTAAATGATAACATAATATAGCTCTATCTTAAATAGCTTTTTATATATCACTTTAAATATTAGAAACTTCTTTTTGCAAAAGTATTATTACCAGTATTATAAATAACTTCCTATGAGCGAAGCATACAATTTGTCACGTAAACTAAAAATAATATAAAAATTAGAAACCTGAGATGAAATTACAAATTTAAATTGATGGTTTTAGATTTTAAGCATTGACCAATGACCATGAAAAGTAAAAGGAAATTAACAAATTTTTTTTTGAAAAATTATTATCAATCTTAAAAACAACAACCGATGAATAAGTACACAATTATTGTAGAAATTAAAAACAATACCTGATAAACATAATAATATTTTCCAAACGAATAAGATAACTAAATTACAAAACTAATTAAGAGTAGAGCAGAAAGTAAAACTTGAAACTTGGATATTGATGATTTGAGGCTTTAAGCAATGACCAATGACAAAGGAAGGTATAATTAAAAATAAACCGCTGATTTTTTTTTTCCCCTTGGAATATGTCATTGGTTTTCTCAATGGATAAGTTAACAAATGTATGTTTTTATTTAATGAGGTTTAAAAGAAATAAACAACATTTTAATTAAAATTGATTAATTCTAACGTTGCATAGAGATTTTATAGGGATTAAAACTATTAATTCTAAAGAGATTGTGTAGGGATTTTTATAATTTATTTAGGAAAATATAATTATACAAAAATAATAAAATACAAAATAAATATATATTCATGATTGAGTTAACTATAATTTTGGAACTGATGCCTTTCTAAATATAAAATAATAAGTTTAACATAAATATGGGGGTTGGGTACTAGACAATCGCCTAAGTTGTCTGACAGAGAAGCCGATCGTATAATAGATATCAACGTAGCTATCTTTCTTTTTGTTTTTCCTTTTTTAAAAGGCTCTCTTTCGTTTCTTATGGAATACTCGTATTTATAAAACACCAATATGTTATAAATTATAATTTATTAATAAAAATAGTCTCTTTTAGGTTTCAATATAATTTGTCTAAAATTGGAATAAGGATAAATGTATTATTTAAATAAATACGCAATATTTTCCTATTCTTTCAAACAAACTTCTTTTTATTTTGCGCTACATATACCTCGCTAATTCTCGCAACAATGTTTTAGTAAGATACAGCAATGAAAGACTTTCATTAAGGGATCCCATACATTAACTTAAAGTGTGAATCCCAATTGGAGCCATTCGAGCCAATGGCTCTTAAAATCTACATGTGGTGGGCCCTATCACGTGCAGATTTTAAAATACAAAAATACTAAGCCACTAAATTTAAGTCCAATGGCCTAAATTAGGATCCGCACTTTGATTAATATATGGAATACAAATTACCTTGTTGGAAACTAAGGTTGTATTTTTTTTTTATTTTAAATCTGAATACACATAAATTAATTTAAATTCTTAATATAATTGAATGTTTGAATCTTAACGATAGGTTTATTGTTTGGTTTGAATTGCTAAAGATAAATATTATGTTTTTTTTTTAACTTAATAATGTGAAAACGAGAAATTTTACATTTTTGTACTTACATATTATAAATATTAAATAATAAACACCTCAAAGAATATAAATAAGATAATATATTATTTTAAAATAAATCATGTTCAATTAAATACAGCCCTTTAATATTTTTTATGTCCTATTTTAAGTCTCAATAGAATAAAAGGAAAATAAATATCAAAAAGCCAAACGCCTAAGTAACACCTTAATGTTTGATCCAAAATATAATTTTTTTTGTCTATAAAATAACTAAATTTATTTTGTATTAATATTAGGTGATTCACTTTAGCACATTAGCAAATTCTTCCATACTTAAAATTTTGTGTTCAAATCCTCATAGTGGAATAATTATTTTTAAAAAAATTAAATCATTTTTGAAGTTCATTGTTAGGGCTCAAACAAAAAAAGAAAATTAAATTTCAAAATTCCTAAACATGTTAATTCTTTATTCACGGTTAAATTCTATTTTTCTATTGGACAATTTTAATTTTTAAAATATTTTTGGAAATATTCAATTACACGTGAAAGGAAATACAATTATTTTGTTGTAAAATTGTAAAGAACTTTTGAAGTCCTGTTTTAGGTCTCAATAGAATAAAAGGTAAATAAAATCAAAAGTCAAAAGCCCTAGTAATTTTATGCTCAAAAATTTATTTATTTATTTTTTTGGTCTATAAAATAACTAAATTTATTTTACATTAATATCAGGTGATCCTGTTGAGATTATGTGCTCTTTAAAGCATATTAATTTATTTATGATAAATACATTTTCTGATTAATAAAATATTTAAGACATGTTTCAAATATTTTAATTACATAAATATTTTAAATAAGGTTCATTTAATTATATTATATATATTTATATAATTATCATATGGATTCATATAAGACATAAATACAAGTTATCTAAATTGATTTCACAGTTGATAAATAGAGTTGGGTGCGCTATTTATGTTTAGACTGTAGTAAATTCTTTTATTTAGAATCATGTATGAACTGTGGTCATCTTTAGCCTCCTTATAACGTTGTCGTGAAATAAAAAATTCCATTTGCATAACAAACTCAAATAGCGTAAGTTAGCCGCTGACATATTGATTTACGCATGCATTTATACTCTCTCACCGTTGATTACTTCGTAGCCCACCAAAAAATTTGTGCCTCAAGAATGTCTCAGCCCACATATGCCAATCAGCATACAATTTTTTAATCTGCTCATTATTAGAGAAATGAAATTTTCTAACCATTTGATCCCACCTGAATTCAACAAAACATCTTTAAAGGCATTTATGAAATTTAGGTCAAAAATATTTGCAGTGGCATTTCGCTCCAGACGCCAACAACACAATCTATGGCATGCTTCAGGAAACACTCTTCATATGGCATTTCGCATTGCTCTATCTCCATCAATGACAACGAACACAGGTATTTTACCATCCATTGCTGATAAGAAATTGCGAAGAAGCCATATATATTTGATTTCAGTCTTAATAGAAAGCAGGCAAAAGCCAAACTCAGTACTTCTCATATGATAATTTAATCAAACAAACAACACAAGAGGTTTATTATATTCATTTTTCCGATATGTGGAATCAAATGATAGCACATCACCAAAGTAAGGAAAATCAGCTCGCATTCCAGAGTCACACCAAAATATGTTTGATAACCTACCTTCAGAATCAATAATATACTAGAAATTGATGAAATGGAAGCTTAATGTTTATTAGGACAGAAACCAAATGTTTCTAAATAATGTGAATTTTATTGAAAAGAAAACCAAATGAATAAAATTAGGGTTTTGAGGTCCTTTTTATAACAAACCTAAATATCATGAATTCATCAAAATAGGCAAATCTGAAATATAATCTTATATTAAAATTCTCCTATTCGAAATAAAAAAGGTAAAGAAAATGAAAACTAAATCCGAATTGTAGAAAAAATGATAAAAATCCTAGAAGAATCAGGAAATATAGGAAAAAGTCTTAAAATCTAAAAACAATTAGGAAAGAAAAAGAATTTTCAGACCAAGCATGGAGCAGAACAACTTTATTTTCTCTAATTTTTGTTTGTCTCATCACAAGCTTCGAAACGATATATTATATGACGAAAACGGACACTTGTAGCTAAAGTTATGCCATCCAGAAAGTACCCTCCTCTAATACACAATATCCTGTATCAGTCCCCCTCACTTGGAAAAGAACTCTTCCTCGAGTTGAGCTTGTACAGCTCCTCATCATCAGGATGATATTTAAACAAATCTGGAAAGTGTGAGAGATATTCCAATTGTCAGGTAATTAAAGTACATAAGCATTATCATTAATTTTCCAAGCTATCACTATCAGGTAAGAAATGGTCCATACTTGTGCTTCTCCAATTTAGCGTGAATGCTCAGAAACTGACTTCACCGTAAGCATTCCATCACTAAATTACCTTCAACAAACACTTTCTTACCCTAATGCTTGTTCGCTTCAGCCTTGTACTTTGCATTGGCAGCCTCCAAGTGAGCTCGAACTTTGCTTAAATCTTCAGAGCCTTTTCTGCCGTATTATCCACTGCCTTGTGTTCCCCAACTGCAGCTACTGGTGGTATAACAACCAAGTCACAAATTTGTCTTTGAGAACTAGTATAGACAATCTCAAAAGGTGCCTTGCGAGTTGATCGATTCATCATGCTATTGTAAGCACATTCAACCTGAGGCAATGTAGCTTCCCAGTTCGTTGCTTATCATCATGCACACACCGTAACACAATACCCCAATTGCGATTGACCACTTCTGTTTGCCCATTTGTCTGTGGACTGAAAGCACTACTAAACTGCAACTGTGTGCCAAATCTATCACATAGATGACTCCAAAATTTGTTGATAAATTGGACATCCCTGTCAGAAGTGATAGTCTTTGTAATCCCATGTAAACGTACTATTTCCTGAAAGAATAAATTTGCCACTGAAGCAGCATCTTCAATCTTCTTACATACAATGAAATGTGTCATTTTGGAAAACTTGTCTACCACAACTAATATTGAATCTCGACCCGTCCTTGTGCACGGCAACCCTAATACAAGATCCATGGACAGATCTAACCAAATATTTTTAGGAACAGTTAAAGGCATATACAAACTAGTATTCTGCGCATGCCCTTTGCTTTCTTGGCAAATCCGATAGCTCTGCACAATCTTGCACACGTCCCTATTTAGTTGAGGCCAATAATAACGCTTCTCTACAAGTGCCTTAGTCTTGTCTCAATCCATGTATCTACCTAATCCTCCTCCATGCAACTTGCAGATTATTTGTTCCCGCAAAGGACTTTAAGGCACACATAACTGGTTGGACTTGAATAAGTATCCATCTTGTACTAGAAAATCCTCCGCATTTTGATGGTTAATATAGCGATCCCAAACGCGCGTGCAAAGTCATCATCTTCCGCATACAACTCCTTCAAGCACTCAAAACCAGTAACTTCATTGACTAGAGTTACTAGTAAAGTTGTAACGCATCTGCCACTCTATTTTACTACCCAGATTTATGCTTCAAGACAAAAGTGAACTTCTGCATATAATTGTCCATTGCTCGAGAAATTGTAGAATACATTATTGTTAATACAACTAATTAATAAATGTATAATATGTATATTTAAATTTTATATAACCATCAAATTGCTTGCTGGTTTTTTAAAATAAATGAATACATGCCATAATATTATTTGCTTGTTATATAGTTGATATTATACCTCCGAGGTATTATAGATATTCTCCTATTGCTCATGGAGATGTTGGAGGTGTGTTTTATTTGTGTTATCAATAAATTGGCTAACATTTGGGCTGTAGTCCTAAATTTAAAATTACTTAGTTATCTATTGGGTGTTAAATTATTATGACTTAGTTATCCAGGCTAAATTACTATTTAACTAACATATAATAGATCAGTATAATAAAGTAACAAGTAATTTGGTAAGTTACAAAAATGATTGTACATTAAATTAATGATATAATGGATCAGACAATAAATGAATATCACACTAAGACTTATTGAAAGGAAGGATGCTTATGCTATTATTTATTTATTTATTTATTTATTTTGGGAGAAGGATGCTATTCTCCTATCTCTCACTACACTGTTATGTTATAAGATTAACTTCAATTAATGCCTATCAAGTACCTCCTAAACGAACTAGAATCCTAACTTACTTAGAGTTGGTTTGGATATTATCCATCCTTAAATCAAGGGATATACAAAATTGGATTTCCAAATTTATTCAACAATAATATTAAAAGTATACACACATTCATATATTTTATTTTTTTGGAAATAATAATTCTTGAGGATACCGATAATGGATTCCAATGCTGATCTTCAACTTCAACGATGTTTGGATCTTATGAAGAAGTATTTTATGGAAGATCTCCCCATGTATATGATGGTCTCTATGCAAAAACCATCTCCTAAGGTTTTATTTTATTTTTCTTATTTTGGTTAACTATATATATATATGAATATGTTATCTGTTTTGCTCATGATCAGATCTTTAAGTGGTGCCTGATCGGCGGGCCATTGCTGGTTCGTAGTATTGCTGCCTTGGATAATCATGAGTGCCATCATCAATTCCTGATTAAGTATTACACAACGCTAATTCTGCTGCACGTATTAATATATATGCAGAAGTACTTGCAATTTCTTCGAAAGGTATAATCAACACCAATACTGCTCCTTTTGGGTCTAATTTAATTATTAGGTTAGAGATGTTTACTGACCTTCTTAGAGGTTTAGGCTTTATTAATTTAGTGGTATTACTGTTAGATAGTCATAAAATATTTGATAAACACTTGTAACTGTAGTTCTAAGGTCGAGATTATTTTATCCCACTGACATATGATGAAAATTTACAATACCATCACTATTTTTGTCAAATATTATTAGAGCCGTGACTTAATTACAGTCGGACCACCACAATACCACAGGAGCTAGCCTTTCTTTTGTACATGCATTCTGCATGCGTTTTAATTTATTGGTTTGATTTGATGATTTCTTCAGCTCTCCTCACACAGCTCTTCTATTTCTTCAGCTTAAAGAAATAAAGGAAAAGGGGATAAACTGGAGTTTTTGCATGAGCATTATCAAGGAGATAAACTACTTCAAATTTGGAAGTATTTTGTTCTTGGCATTCTTTAACCTTGCTTTGACCCGGCTAGCCATAACCAAACAAAGAGAGCTAAATATCGACATTACAGACATCAGTCTGAACCTCTTTAATCTTGTTATTTTTGTATTTCCATTAACAAGTTTCCTAATCTATATTTTGGAAGCCGTCATAAACCTTATTTTCATGTACGATGCAACTTCAAGATTTTTCTTTTGTCTCATATTCGGTCTCCTAAGTGAATACGTTCACCCAAAACTTCATGCCTCTAGCATTGCCGCAATATTTGCCTATTCGTTCAAACAAACTTCTTTTATTTTGCACTATATATACCTCGCTCATTCTCACAACAATGAAAGACTTTATATAGTGGAAGCCATTATATTTCACTTTACGACTTTGACATACCGTGCCTTCATGGACGAGCAATATTTGGTGGTTACTGCTCTTCTTATTCCCGTTATCCTCGGAAACTTGGCATTGTGTTACAACAATATTGAAGATTGGAAAAGGATCGAAAATTGGTTTTTTATTGGTGAGTAATTAATCTAAGTACTTAGATATAATATTGTTTATATTAATTGCATTATTTTAGTTTCTTATTAGGATTTTTCTCATCAATTCATTGATTAATTATTGTCTTTTTTTTTTTCTTTTTCGCCTCTCCTAGGGGATAATGAAAATCCGCTCAATCCAGTTTTGCCGAATGCTGTTGCAGCAACCCCAAATGAACAATTAAGGGCACGGGTTTGTAGAATGTATGATGATCGGTTGCATGAAAAAGTTCCTAACCTTGAAAGATTCTATTGGATATTTTCATCCAACAACTAATGCGAATTGTGAATAATAGTTTCATATCCATTAGATGGTTCCTAGATAGATATGCAAAATTTATATATTAAAATGAATTAGTTTTTAAAGGTTTGAAAGGAGATGAGAAATCGATTTCAGTAAAAGCTAACGCTTGCCCTTTTTTAATTGTTACTTGAACTCAGGTGGCTACAGGCGCAAAGAGCATTCTCGGACTGCTGAGCGTTATTAGGGCAAATGAATTGGTGAAACTTTGGGTGCATTCGGCTCCTTTACGGAAGATTGATATATTCCCGGATAGAAGCGAGGAGCAAAATAGCACGATGGAAGAAGTAGCTTATTTATGTGAATAACATTAGTTGGATTTGTAAAGCTTATACGTCAAAATGGATTAAAAGATTAGAATTGAGCTGAGAAGTTTTATGCGCTAAACACCAACTCTTGCACTTTCTTCATTGTTTCTTGAACTCAGGAGGCTGCAGGTGC
Source organism: Murraya koenigii (assembly GCA_025617385.1). Taxonomy (NCBI): domain Eukaryota; kingdom Viridiplantae; phylum Streptophyta; class Magnoliopsida; order Sapindales; family Rutaceae; genus Murraya; species Murraya koenigii. The sequence goes on from CM046812.1 coordinate 14,688,829, forward strand.
AAATTTGCACCTGCACCTTTTTAGTTATATCACATCCCATTCCTTCCCACACTCAAATGAAACGTATGCCCTTGAACTTGAACCCGAACCCGTGACCTCTTGCTTCCACTGCAAGAGTTAAGTCAACTAGGCTATCCTTTGGGATAATGATATGAGTTAAGTCAACTAGGCTATCCTTTGAGATAGTGATATGGATATGCTAACTAGTTATCTTAATTGGTTAATATTTTTTGAAATTTATTCAATAAATATCGGTGAATATAAAAGGGTAAAAAAATACTGACAGCAGATAATGCGACAAGAATCTCGCTCTAAATAACGATATTTATTTTTATTTAAGTCTAATTAAAAAGATAAATTAATCTTTTAATAATGAATCTTGAAGGTTGTTGATGGCTTCGAGAAGAGCATATACAGGAGAAGAAGAGATTCATTATTGTTTGCTGTTAGATTATTTGTTTAATATTTTTTGCTGTTAGATTAGCTTAAAAAATATGTCATAATTATTCTTATCAAAAGGGAAACTAAATGAATGGATGAATTCAAGCCCTACAAAGTCATAGTTTCCATGTGTCATAACTTTCACAAAGGTCTAAAAAATTTATATTAGGAGAAAATCTGGGTTCTAGGAGAAAATCTTGAATTTATTTTTTCCATTTTAGTGAAAATCTTAAATTCATTAATTTGGATAAAATATCTCGTAACTAACTAGAATCCTAACTTACTTAGACTAGCAAGTTTTGAAATTATCCATTCTTAAATCAATGGATATATAAAAAGCGTTTTCAAAATTATTCAACGTACAACAAGAAGATAATATAAACAATTAATTCCTTGAGGATAGAACTGATATAATGGCTTCCAACGATGTTAAAGTTCTTGATCTTATGAAGAAGCGCTTAAAGGAAGAGCTCCCATTGTTTATGATGGTATATAACTACTGGACTCATGTTTGATCCATCTTATATCGAATGTTTTATTTTTTATTTTTTCTCTCTCTCTATCTCTATATATACGTGCATGATATCTATTGTGGTCAGGTCTTGAAATGGTACCTGGTCGGCGGGCCATTGTTTGTTCGCTGTATTGTTGCCTGGGATGAGAAGCTGAGGATGAGTAGTGATGAAACAAGACAATTTGATCGATTTCTGGTCGGGTATTACACCACATTAATTCTGCTGCATGCATCATTATATAGGGAGAAGTACATCCAATTTATTCGAAAGGTAAAATAATTTTCTAATTCGTATATATTTAATCATATTAAACAGCGGCAGGAATGGAACGAGGCTCTGCCTTCAACAGTTGGTTCTTAATTATTTTTAGAGATATAATTCACAGGACTTCCTAAATTGTCTCTTTTTTTCTTCACACGTACTCTCTATTCTCTTTCTCCAGGTTAAAGAAGCAAAGCAAAAGGGGATAAACTGGAGTTCGCACATGAATCTTAAGGAGATAAACTACTTCAAATTTGGAAGCTTTTGGTTCTTGGCCCTTTTTAACCTTGCATTGACTGAGCTAGCCATAACCAAACTAAGAGAGCTAAATATCAACACTAGTCTTAGTGCCTTTAATCTAGTTTTTTTAGCTTTTAATCTTGTTTTCTTAGCATTTACATTAACAAGTTTCCTAATTTATTTTTTCGACGCTTCCATTCACATTGTTTTCATGTACAATGCGGCTTCAAGATTTTTTTTTTGTCTCATTCTTGGTCTCATAAGTGAATATATTCACCCAAAACTTCATACTTTTGGCGTTGCCACACTATTTGCCTACTCATTCAGAAAAACTTCTCTTATCTTACACTACATATACCTCGCTTATCCTCCTTACGAAATTCGTAACAACAACGTTGTAGTAACCGATGGCAAAGAAAGGTTTTTTATAGTCCAAGTCATCATATTTCACTCCACAGCTTTGATGTACCGTGCCTTCATGGACGATCAATATTTGGTGGTGACTGCTCTTATCATTCCAATAATCTTCGGAAATTTGGCATTGTGTTACAACAATGAAGGTTGGACAAGGATTGACAAATGGCTTTTTAGTAAGTACTTAAGTCGTTTAAATTATATTAATATTTTACTCTGTTATGATATGACTTTTTGGTTTTTGAAAAAAAATGATATATTAACAATTTGATTAATTATTTGCCTTAAAAGGTTCATATATTAACAAGTTCATATATTAAAAATTTCCTTTTTCCTTTTTCTTCCATAGGATACGATGAAAATCTGGTCAACCCCAGTTGCAGCAACCCCAAATGATTTAAGGCCTCTGTGGAATGAATGATATGCTAAGTCATCATCAACCGCATCCCACTGGACTTTAGTCCCATTGCAAAATAAGGTTGCTAACCTTAAATAAGTCTCCAATAGAAATTTCAAGATATATTATTGAGCAATAGTAGATATATGAATATTTAACTCTTAATTTGAGTCATAACTGATGTACTATTCATCCATAAGATGATGATTAAATAATTTTACTAGCTTGAAATCTATCATCTAATAGATACTGACATATAATATTGAAATTTATGTTGAGATCCCCAACATTATTGTATATTATTAGTTTATAATAATTCACATATTTGTGTTTTTTTTCTATCCATTCTAGATGTTTATAATTAGAATGACAAAATTAGTTTAAGATTGAAACGAATATGGCGATTGGCATGAGTAATGACCTAGTTTGTTGGTGGTCCTATTAGTCGATCCTATCAATCCAAACCCATCCAATTATTATTGGATTTACCTTACAATTGAATTGGATTGAATTGTAATATGAAAAATCTAATTATCAACAAGTTTATTAGGGACGAAATAAGCAAAATCGACAAGGTTTATGTGGATTCAAGGAAAATATATGAGACAATCAATAAAGAGTGTAGAAAAGTCAGCAATAATTTTCAATAAACATGTGGCTAACATATTTACCACAATTAGCATGCAAAACTTTCAATTTGGTAGGTAGAGTTTGGTGAAGAAAATAGTGCTAAATTGTTGAATTTTTTACCAATTATTGAAGACTTTTGTCGCATGATTAGTGAAGTTTTTCCTATAAATAGTAAGAGCTTATTCATTTCTAAATCATCCCAAACTTGAGATAATTTGAGAAAGTGTCAAATTTAAAGAGAAATAATTCATTAGAGAATTATTGTGAGAGTGAGCAATCGGAGAGTGTGGGCAATTGAGAGTTATTTTTCTTTCAAGTGTGTATGAGAGTACTGGGTATATTTGGGTTACGGAAAGTGAGTTTTGTTTACTCAAATATTGTACTATAAATAATTATTAATAATACAATTATTTTCTCTTACTCCTGTGGATGTAGGCATAATTGCCGAACCACGTTAAATTTTTTGTGTCATTTAATTTTATAATTATTTGGTGTGCTTGATTCCGTATTTTGCACATAACGGAGAGATGTTTGGCTTCTGGTGAACAAAATTATATACGCAAATTTATATCATTTATATGATGTTCATTTTGGATGGGCAACTTTTTCAATAGACAATGAATCAGGAAATGGAACGGAGACATTGGTTTATTTGAAAAAGGAACATATGGCCATGTTCGAATGGCCTTATAGCGAAAATGTTCGCGCTTTAACTTTCTGACTTACAAGCTTTTCCCCTCCGGTTGGTGTGTGTTCTTTTTCTACATGTATTGTCTGTCGCAACTCACAATTTCTTTCCAATAAGATCCCTTTTCACTATATATCCTATTTAATTCCAAAAATAAACTTTATTTGTTTTTCTTTCTCAATAAACTCCACTGAGCGTCTCTCCCTCTCTCTCATTTATTTGCTTTTTTTCTTAAATAAACCCCAATGAGTGATGCATTCTCTTCCGTTCCATTTATAAAAGAAAACAAAATGGCCACAAAGTTCGATTGTCCCTTGCATGCTCATATGAAACTTCACAAAACTATCTTTCTTGCAAAAATAAATTATAAATAAGTGAATAAAGCTACGTTGGATTAAACTCTCACTCTTTTTGTGATAGAGAAAAAAACTGAGAGAAAACCATGTGTGGGTTGGATTGGATAAGTTATAATTTATAATATAATTTAAAATACAAAGGATAAAATTATAATTACAAAACAATAGAGCTTTTAGAAATTAGAACGGAAAAAGAGCGGTGCCAGCAGCGTCAATAAACAAATTTCATTTAATTAATAAAATCCACCCAAGCAAAACTCAAATTTCCAGTCCTAGTTAGGCTGAGTAAACACCTCCAGGCCGAGCTCAAACTTATCCAAGTCGGGCCCAACGCCGAGGCCATTTGTACGAGTCCCGAATGCTAATATTTAATCTCTCAATTCATTTCCCCCACCCATACTTCTTACAAGTTAATCATATCAAAAATTTTAAAATTATTTTCTATCTCAATATACTCCATTTCGTCCCCACTTTATCTTTGTTATTATTTTTATTATAAACTTAAAAATACTTCTCATTAACTCCAATATTCTTTCACTTCTTTCTTTTAAAGGAGTTCGTTTTGGAGGAAAAAAAAGAGTAATAAGTAACCATAAAAAACATTAGAGCGTTGATCATCGAAAAAAATAATTTTAAAGTTTTTATGAAAAGTATCATTACACCACCATTATTTTATCATATATATATATATATATATATATATATATATATATATATATATAAAACTGCAAAAAATTTTAACTTGTTCTATAAATTGCCTATATTTTTATCGTTAAAGAATATAAAAAAAATGAATATTTTACCTTTAAATATATTAAAAGACCATTTTACCCTATCAAACTTTTTGAAACATTATAAAATTTATAAATTTAATTAAAATACCATTATTCACGAAAAAAAAGACCATTCAACTATCATCCCCGTCTGTCTACATTCATGCTTCTTGTGTACTTATAAATTAAAAATCTTTGTATTCAAGGATAAAATATTCATTTCACTTAGATTTTTTAACAAATTCTAATGGTATTATTGAAAAAATAGTTGATTGATACAAATTGGAAAACATAAATGGTGCCCAGAATGTCAATTTTTTTTTTATTAAAGGAACATATGACAAAATAGAATTTGTGAGGTTTAGGAATGTAAGAAGATAAATAGAAAATTATCAACATCATATATTGCCGAGAGCATAATAGAAATCAACCGATAGGGAGTAGAAATTGTTATTGAAAAGCCTCCTCCTGTAATTAGTTAATTGATAATACATAATACCATTTATTTCGATCACTCCAAGTTATTGTAACAATGCAAAATTGAAAACCCCGAAAACGTCAGACATTGGTAATATTGAATTTCAGAATCCCTAAAAGCTACAAAGAGCAAAGCCACCAACGTTAAAATGCAAAATATTAAACTAAAAAACAAATACTCAAAATAGAGAAAAAAATAACCATCAAAACGCAGAAAAGTGCTTCCCTAAAAAATTTAAGAAAAAGTCATCCATTTGTTTCGCCTCACTATCCATGAATTTGTTTAATTGCTTTTTTTCTATTTCAATTTGGGCATAATAGATGAAACAAAGACATAGAAGATTAGATTAAAGTTGTCGTTAGAACTCAAAAGAAGTCAGCCAGAAACTCCCAAGTGTTTCACAAGTTGAAGCTACCATATTCTTGAATTAGGTAGCTACTCGTGGGTTGCTATGGGTTACATGTAACATATGAATTTGTTATATTTAATTATGTAAATGATTAAAACAATAGGGGTTTATGTGATAAATCAAGGGGGTCTTTGTGATAATCATGAGTGGGTGTAGTTGATATTTTGTGGGTGTATTTAAAAGGGAAACAGGGTGAATTTGGAGCAAACCCAGAGGGAGAGGAGAGTGTTTGACCCGTTTGACTCGACCCAGACTAGCGAATTTGACCCGGCCGTAACTCCCTATTCCGACCACCCCACCGGACAAGCTTGGTATCAAACCGAAGCTTAGGAGACAGAGAACGTCCCCCTGCCATCCCCGCAGGCCAGAAACATCGAGAATGCTGTCGAACGGGAGAGCGAAGCTCGGGCACGAACTCGTCGAGATTTGGCCGTGTTTTCAACGAATTTTGGCGACGACACCACTTGGGTTTTGTTCTTCACCTTGCCCTCTTTCATTCCCGACTAGTCACCGGCACCGAGGAGGCCATTTTGCCACCGATCGATCACCCCAAGGGGCCGCAATTTCACGAGCTCGATCCGGATTCGCCGCCGCGCATGGGAGGATACCACCGGCAACGTTGGACTCATCTCGATGAGAAGTGTTTACCCCGAGCTTCCCCACCGTCATTGGTTGATTTTCGGTCAACGTTGACCGTAGGAGCATTTTTGTAATTTTGCGTATTGAGGGTAATTTCGTAATTTCTAGCTTTGAGGATGTTTTTGTAATCTGAATTGAGGATAGATTGATAATTTTATAATGTTGAGGGTAAATTAGTAAATTATGAAATTGAGGGTAGTATAATTTCGGATTATATTAGTAAATTACGAATACGGGATTAATACGGTAAGCCGGGAAAGATTGAGAGTTATAATGCTAGGACTAATATTTATTTTAAGCGTTATTTTTGTGAGAATAGTTCGAATTAGAATTATGGAAGTAATTATATCATTTCTGTAAAATAGGTGCATCTGCGGACGAGAATCTACCAGCGGACTTGGGTGACAGCCGAGTCTAAAATTGTCACTGTGAGTGAAATATATTAAAATTATTTGATTTTTATATAGTAAGGCTTGTTTATGAAATGAATATTTAAAGTGCTTCAATTAAATGGTTTTCCGAAATAAATGTTTATTACGTATAAATATTGTGTTAAATTATATTTGTTCATTTATGCTCCGTCATCGATTTTAAAATGGTAAAAGAGATGATTGATTTTCGAACATGATTTACAGTGCTTTTATGTGGATTTCGAGCATGATTTTAAGCGTATATGATTTAATCTTGAGCGTGATTTAAAAGTGTATATATGTTGATTTTGAGCATGATTTAAAGAGTTTATGATGGATCTTGGCATGATTTAAAATATATATATATATTGATTTCGAGTATAATTTAAAGCATGATTTAAGGTGTATATATATAATGATTTCGATCATGATTTTAAGTTTTAAGCAAATACATGTTCCCTCAAGATGAGATGAGATAGTAAGCCTTTGGGGCCTGTCTGAACACACATAGAGGCTTTGGGCCATGTGTTTGGGTGCTTTCGTCCTTTGGGGGAATATGCATGCAGACAGATATTGAGATATGAGATCAGATGGTCCGGACACAATCTCGCAGGATAGCGCATCATAGCACGTCCGTTGAGAGTATGAGTTATGCTGATAAGCATGAGATGATACATCCTTTGGTCTATCCGTGTAGCTCCAGGCATGATGGTACTCAGATAGTACATCATTGCCGTCCGTTGAGGTCCGGATATGACTAGATTATCCCCTGAGTATTTGTTTAAGGATATTTTTTTTACCTAGTATTTGATATTTCAGTACGAGATGATATTTTAATATGAGATGGTATTTTAATATGAGATGTTTTTCTCGATTTTGTGGCAGTATGAAAATAATCTTATGTTCAAACTATGATTGAAATGAAAGAAGTGTTTACATGAAAATATATTTGTTTGAGAAAAGTAATTATATAAGTGATGCACTTATTTTTGTAATTATTGTATATTTTAAAAATTACTATCCACTCACTGAGCTCACTGAGTTTTATACTCATTCCTATTTTATTATATTTTTTCCCCCAGGAGATTACAGGTACAACAGTTAACCCAGCAGCTGTACTTAGTTGGAGTCATTTGGGCCACTGAGGTTGTTTGAGACTATAGACTAATTATTTATTTTGGGTAATGTATAATTATCATATTTTGGAATTATACTAGAAATGTGATATATGTACTATGAAACGTGTGTACTATTGGATATGTCACCGGATGAGATTGGGTTGATGTAATTGATGTATAATAAATGATTTGGGAGTGCTTGTGTTGTAATTGCAGGTTTGGGAATGTTATTATCATTTTTTCAGTTCATCTGCTGTCATTATTATTTTTTCCCCAATGATTAGCAGTCCAACAAAATAAGTTGAGAAACAAATATTTTTAAATACTTGTGCTAACCTAATGAAATTTTTTTTGTCTTTAATTTTGTGATAATTAAATAACGATGACAAAGTGTTTTTCAGCTGAAATCCTTAAAATAAAAATATATATATAATTGTAACCGTACATTCAGCAAAGATGTTTAAGATTTGTTGTTGAACAAAATTTTCATTCTTTTTTTAAAAAAGAAAAACAAAATGAATTGGGATTTAATTTAACTACAGTTTTACATGTCCTTAAATATAATTTTCCTAGTGATTATTGCCTACACTAATGCTCGAATCAGCTCTAGTCTGTGTAAGGCAGTCGAGTTATTTTGACATATTTAAAAATTAGAGGGTTGCTTTTATCAGTTTAATAAATTGTGCAAACCAGTTGAAACTGAATATACATATTCATTTCAATGATTAATTATTTAATTAATTACTATTTAAATTATTTTTTTAAAAGACGATTGAAATTATTTTAGAATGCATGTTTATCATAAATGGGATATGATTAATCATGTTAATCAAGTAAATGAGTTGAAAGGATTAACTAAGTTAAATAGGTCAAAGCTTCCAAGAACATGCACGAGTTATTTGGCACGAGCTCCTCAAGTTGGTGTGGTCTTGTACATTGGGGCTTTCGTTTAATAGACTTGTAAAAGTAGAATCTCTATAAATTAATGTTAGGTAAATTAATAATCTCTATTATATAATAAATTTTACGGTCTCAACTTTGATCAATGGATTAAAATAATAATTTTGATAAAATAATAAGATAATACTTTTTTGAAAAAAAATTATATAACTTTGTGGTTCCATTCAAATTATAAAATAAATAATTTACTGAAATTACAAATGTAATTAACTATGGATATTTTTAATTATATAAAATATCACTGTATTGTTACTTTTTTCCCCCCAAAAATTCAAGTTAATTAACATGAATTCTATTTAATTAAGTACACAGAAAAGTACAATCTATTTATTTTTTTGGTTAGATGATTAGTTAAATAAATTGAATATGACATGAATATTATTTTTAATCTTCATTGAATGCATTTAGTTAAGTTATGTGAGATGAATATTATTTAATTAATTAGACATGTACAATGTATTTATTATTTTAGTTAATTGAATGTATAGATTAATTCATATTCAATATTAGTAAAATACATTGAATGTTTAGCTATTAAGTGTATGTTAATTGAATTTTAAATAACTATGTAAATCAATAAATTATGAATTTTTTGATTATTTAATTTCTCTTGTAGTTAATAGATTTTATATGGTCCCAACACTATTAATTGTAGAGGTTCTATTGTATATTAATTTTGACTTCTCAACTCCTTATGAGGCCTTAGGTAAATTAATTTAATTAAGTCTTCTTAAAAATTTATGCGGAAACAAATGTATTAATTTTATTATAAAGGTCTTATAACAAAAAATTATTATAAAGGTTTATCATTTAAGATCTATTTTTCTACATTTCTGTGACGTAAAATTATTAATTATCTTTTTTTTGTATTCTAATTTTGCTAATATATCTTTCTTAAATGATAACATAATATAGCTCTATCTTAAATAGCTTTTTATATATCACTTTAAATATTAGAAACTTCCTTTTGCAAAAGTATTATTACTAGTATTATAAATAACTTCCTATGAGCGAAGCATACAATTTGTCACGTAAACTAAAAATAATATAAAAATTAGAAACCTGAGATGAAATTACAAATTTAAATTGATGGTTTTAGATTTTAAGCATTGACCAATGACCATGAAAAGTAAAAGGAAATTAACAAATTTGTTTTTTGAAAAATTATTATCAATCTTAAAAACAACAATCGATGAATAAGTACATAATTATTGTAGAAATTAAAAAAATACCTGATAAACATAATAATATTTTCCAAACGAATAAGATAACTAAATTACAAAACTAATTAAGAGTAGAGCAGAAAGTAAAACTTGAAACTTGGATATTGATGATTTGAGGCTTTAAGCAATGACCAATGACAAAGGAAGGTATAATTAAAAATAAACAGCTGATTTTTTTTTTTCCCCTTGGAATATGTCATTGGTTTTCTCAATGGATAAGTTAACAAATGTATGTTTTTATTTAATGAGGTTTAAAAGAAATAAACAACATTTTAATTAAAATTGATTAATTCTAACGTTGCATAGAGATTTTATAGGGATTAAAACTATTAATTCTAAAGAGATTGTGTAGGGATTTTTATAATTTATTTAGGAAAATATAATTATACAAAAATAATAAAATACAAAATAAATATATATTCATGATTGAGTTAACTATAATTTTGGAACTGATGCTTTTCTAAATATAAAATAATAAGTTTAACATAAATATGGGGGTTGGGTATTAGACAATCGCCTAAGTTGTCTGACAGAGAAGCCGATCGTATAATAGATAAGCAACGTAGCTATCTTTCTTTTTGTTTTTCCTTTTTTAAAAGGCTCTCTTTCGTTTCTTATGGAATACTCGTATTTATAAAACACCAATATGTTATAAATTATAATTTATTAATAAAAATAGTCTCTTTTAGGTTTCAATATAATTTGTCTAAAATTGGAATAAGGATAAATGTATTATTTAAATAAATACGCAATATTTTCCTATTCTTTCAAACAAACTTCTTTTTATTTTGCGCTACATATACCTCGCTAATTCTCGCAACAATGTTTTAGTAAGATACAGCAATGAAAGACTTTCATTAAAGGATCCCATACATTAACTTAAAGTGTGAATCCCAATTGGAGCCATTCGAGCCAATGGCTCTTAAAATCTACAAGTGGTTGGCCCTAGCACGTGTAGATTTTAAAATACAAAAATACTAAGCCACTAAATTTAAGTCCAACGGCCTAAATTAGGATCCGCACTTTGATTAATATATGGAATACAAATTACCTTGTTGGAAACTAAGGTTGTATTTATTTTTTTTATTTTAAATCTGAATACACATAAATTAATCTAAATTCTTAATATAATTGAATTTCTGAATCTGAACGATAGGTTTATTGTTTGGTTTGAATTGGTAAAGATAAATATTATGTTTTTTTTTAACTTAATAATGTGAAAACGAGAAATTTTACATTTTTGTACTTACATATTATAAATATTAAATAATAAACACCTCAAAGAATATAAATAAGATAATATATTATTCTAAAATAAATCATGTTCAATTAAATACAACCCTTTAATATTTTTTAAGTCCTATTTTAAGTCTCAATAGAATAAAAGGAAAATAAATATCAAAAAGCCAAACGCCTAAGTAACACATTAATGTTTGATCCAAAATATAATTTTTTTTGTCTATAAAATAACTAAATTTATTTTGTATTAATATTAGGTGATTCACTTTAGCACATTAGCAAATTCTTCCATACTTAGAATTTTGTGTTCAAATCCTCATAGTGGAATAATTATTTTTTAAAAAATTAAATCATTTTTGAAGTTCATTGTTAGGGCTCAAACAAAAAAGAAAATTAAATTTCAAAATTCCTAAACATGTTAATTCTTTTTTCACGGTTAAATTATTTTTTTTTCTATTGGACAATTTTAATTTTTAAAATATTTTTGAAAATATTCAATTACACGTGAAAGGAAATACAATTATTTTGTTGTAAAATTGTAAAGAACTTTGGAAGTCCTATTTTAGGTCTCAATAGAATAAAAGGTAAATTAAATCAAAAGTCAAAAGCCCTAGTAATTTTATGCTCAAAAATTTATTTATTTATTTATTTGATCTATAAAATAACTAAATCTATTTTGCATTAATATCAGGTGATCCTGTTGAGATTATATGCTCTTTAAAGCATATTAATTTATTTATGATAAATACATTTTCTGATTAATAAAATATTTAAGACATGTTTCAGATATTTTAATTACATAAATATTTTAAATAAGGTTCTTTTAATTATATTATATATATTTATATAATTATCATATGGATTCATAGAAGACATAAATACAAGTTATCTAAATTGATTTCACAGTTGATAAATAGAGTTGGGTGCGCTATTTATGTTTAGACTGTAGTAAAATCATTGAATGATTTGTCTTAATCATGTATGAATTTATTGATATATTTTGACTATTTTAAACTAGATCACATATGAAATTTAATTAACCTTGTAATAATAGTCAAAATTATTGAATCTCATATGCATTGATTTTATTGCAATCTCAATCTTGAGTTAATTATAGTTTCATGTTTATGATTGTTATTCCATTTGAGTTACCAATAAGCACGACGTACATTTATAATCAAGATTACCAAGTATCTTAGTAGGAACAATTATGAGTAGTGAGATTATAGATTAATAATATAGAATTTGTACAACACATTTCTTGATGGGTTTTCGGTATTTGCTCATAGAATTCTCTGGCCAGATTGTGTCAACATAATTAGTATGTTGAAAATGATCATTAGAGAAAATCAGTAAGTGTCAAAGAACAAGATGTAATTAAATTGATTGGACAGTTGAGATATTAATTTAATTAGCGATATGGTACAAAGAATTGTTCAGTAAAGAAATTAATGTGACTTGGGTTGAATTATTATTTAAGAACACTATCCTAGATAACTTACAATTATGGAGGTCACTTCCAGTCTTATAGTAGAGTAGATTTAAAATTAAATAATCGAGCTAGTTTAATTACATGTCTAATTATTATAGCCATTAATGTATGTACCCATATGATCCCCGGGTTAACTCATTTAATTGACTGCATCACTACTGAATTAATAAGTAAGATAATTAGCTGTTTGAGTTAAAAGCCTAAATATATGGCTCCAATTAATATACTTGCATATAAGGGGCCTTGTATTAATTAACAAGGTGGTCCCATATAGCTATAACAAGTGTAACGATAAAAGCTTTTGGGTTTTCATCATATTTTAATTTTAATCAATTATTTTGAGAGAAAATTATTTTCTTGATAGTTACTTTCAGTGGTGATAAAAGCGCCTACACGTCAAGTGCAGATCAAAATTAAGTCATAACCTAAAAGATCATTGGTGATAGATTGTGATCTAACAGGAGAAGAGTTGATAAATTGTTACTTGGGAGCCTTAATTATTACAATGAAAAAGTAAATGTATGATTTATAGATTATAGTAATTCTATATATTGTATGAGAAAGTGATTATATTATTTTCACTGAAAAATGATTTTAAACCTACAAATCCACTGTGGCACATTGGCAAATTCTTTTATTTAGAATTCTGGGTTCAAATCGCGTAGTGGAATTATTATGTTATAAAAAAAAATGAAATTATTTTCGAAGTTCATTTTTAGGGCTTAACCAAAATTAGAGATGTATAACAATCCATCTTCACGAAGTTCTTTAAGAACACAGCTGAATATTGTCTGAGTATATATTGTTGCAGCTTGCTGCTCTTTATGCTTCTACAAATGGGTGATCAAAACAGGCGTTGTTTGGCATGAACTGTGGTCATCTTTAGCCTCCTTATAACGTTGTCGTGAAATAAAAAATTCCATTTGCATAACAAACTCAAATAGCGTAAGTTAGCCGCTGACATATTGATTTATGTATGCATTTATACTCTCTCACCGTTGATTACTTTGTAGCCCACCAAAAAATTTGTGCCTTAAGAATGTCTTAGCCCACATATGCCAATCAGCATACAATTTTTTAATCTACTCATTATTAGAGAAATGAAATTTTCTAACCATTTGATCACACCTGAATTGAAACTCGTCCTCTGCCATGTAATTCAACAAAACATCTTTAAAGGCATTTATGAAATTTAGGTCAGAAACATTTGCAGTGGCATTTCGCTCCAGACGCCAAGAACACAATCTATGGCATGCGTCAGGAAACACTCTTCGTATGGCATTTCACATTGCTCTATCTCCATCAATGACAACGGACACAGGTATTTTACCATCCATTACTGATAAGAAATTGCGAAGAAGCCATATATATTTGTTTTCAGTCTTAATAGAAAGCAGGGCAAAGCCAAACACAGTACTTCTCATATGATAATTTAAACAAACAAACAACACAAGAGGTTTATTATATTCATTTTTCTGATATGTGGAATCAAATGATAGCACATCACCAAAGTAAGGAAAATCAGCTCGCATTCTAGAGTCACACCAAAATATGTTTGATAACCTACCTTCAGAATCAATAATATACTAGAAATTGATGAAATGGAAGCTTAATGTTTATTAGGACAAAAACTAAATGTTTTTGAATAATGCGAATTTTATTGAAAAGAAAACCAAATGAATAAAATTAGGGTTTTGAGGTCCTTTTTATAACAAACCTAAATATCATGAATTCATCAAAATAGGCAAATCTGAAATATAATCTTATTATAAAATTCTCCTATTAAAAATAAGAAAGGTAAAGAAAATGAAAACTAAATCTGAATTGTAGAAAAAAGATAAAAATCCTAGAAGAATCAGGAAATATAGGAAAAAGTCTTAAAATCTAAAATAATTAGGAAAGAAAAGAATTTTCAGACCAAGCATGGAGCAAAACAGCTTTATTTTCTCTCAGTTTTGTTTGTCTCATCACAAGCTTCGAAACGATATATTATATGACGAAAACGGACACTTGTAGCCAAAGTTATGCCATCCAGAAAGTACCCTCCTCTAATACACAATATCCTGTATCAGTCCCCCTCACTTGGAAAAGAACTCTTCCTCGAGTTGAGCTTGTACAGCTCCTCTGTTGAAAAATTCAAATTAAAGCACATGTTCAAAGTTTGGCCAAAATTGTTCAAAGCCAAATTGTTCAAAGTTTGGCTAAAAATTAGGTAATCACCAACCAAGCTTTGACAATTTTAAAGGTTTGGTGAAATAGTACTACCATGGATTCCTACAAATAGCTAATGTTCTTAATATGTTAAGGCATCCCAAAATTGAGAGTAATTGCAAGTGAAGCAATTGAGAGAGTTGAGAGAGCTTCCACTTGAGTGCTAGGAGAATTCATTTGGGTGTATTGGGGTATTGGGTTTTTGTGAGTTTTTCCCAATTTATAAATTCTCATTTGTTAGTAAAATTATCTTCCATTCTTTACCCGTGGATGTAAGCTTTACGCCGAACCACGTAAATTATTGTGTCAATTTTCTTTGAAATTTTTACATCACATTTAAGTTTCTCTAGAAGTCACAGTTACCATGAATTGGTAATCTGCTCAACCTGCGCTTCCGCACAACAATTGGTATCAGAGCCGAAGGTTCGTACTTGGGGTATATAGTACTATTCACAAATACAGTACTAGATACGATCATTTGTACTTGGAGAACAATCTATTGTAAGTAGTGTGTATTTTTGCATGTCTAGGAAAGTTCTGTTAATAAGACGATAAGAGTCTAAGGAGTCTGGGTTTTAAGTGGAACCATTGTGACCCCTCCATTCTCCTGGAACTTTCCTGGTGCATTTATTCACGGGAAATAAACATCATAAAGACTGTTTTTCAAGTGTGAATAGTTATTGAAGGCACTGATTATTTGAGGTTGAGAAGGATGGCAGAAGCGTCGTCATCGTCTTCGTCAGCAAGGACTACTATGACTAATGCAAAGTTTGAAGTGGAGAAATTTGATGGTACCAATAATTTTGGTATGTGGCAATGTGAGGTGTTGGATGTCTTATGTCAGCAAGAGCTGGATCCCGCTCTAGAAGAAAAGCCTGAAATGATGGATGACAAAGAGTGGACAAAAATCAATAGATAGGCATGTGGTACTATTCACCTATGTCTGGCTAAAGATCAAAAGTACTCTGTCATGAGAGAGACATCAGCAAAGAATTTGTGGAAGACATTGGAAGAAAAATATATGAAGAAAAGCCTTGAAAACAGGATTTATATGAAAAAGAAACTTTATCGATTCACGTATGCACCTGGTATGTCGATGAATGACCATGTGAACTCATTCAATAAAATATTAGCGGATTTGCTAAATTTGGATGAGAAATTTGAAGATGAAGCTAAGGCATTGTTGCTGTTGAATTCACTTCCTGATGAATATGACCATCTCACTACCACTTTGCTTCATGGGAAGGACAGTGTCACATTTGATGCTGTATGTAGTGCACTGTATAATGCTGAGACCAGAAAGAAAGATAAAAAGGATCACAGAGATACAATTGCAGAAGTATTGACAGCAAGAGGTCGTTCACAAAGCCGCAAACCTGGAAAAAAGGGCAAGTCTAAAGGTAGGCCTGCCAAAGATGAATGTGCTTTTTGTCATGAGAAAAGGGCATTGGAAAAAGAATTGTCCTAAGTTACAAAAGGGCAAGGCTATTTCTGATGCATGTGTAGTCGAGCATGATGAGGAGTCATAATTTAGTCTGGTTGGCATGACATTGACATGTCAATTAGATGAGTGGCGGCTTTTGTATTCGAGTTGTACTTATCATATGTGTCCTAATAAGGGCTGGTTTTCTAGCTTCAAGGAGCTAGATGATGGAGTTATTTTTATGGGCAATGACAATGCTTGTAAAACCATGGGAATAGGTTCAATCCAATTGAAGAATCATGATGGCTCAATCCAAGTCTTGACAGAAGTTCGCTATGTACCAAGCTTAAAGAAAAATCTCATCTCATTAAGAGTCCTAGAATCCAAAGGGCTTACAATCACTATGAGAGATAGGTTCTTGAAAGTAGTAGCTAGTGCAATGACGATGATGGAGGGCACAAGAAGAAATAACTTGTACTATTTCCAAGGGAGTACATTTATTGGATCGACATCAGCGGTTTGAGAAAGGATGCGATTCGGAGGCAACCAAGTTGTGGCATATGCGTTTGGGACATGCTTGGTGAAAAGCTTTGCAGACTTTGGTTATGCAAGGCTTATTGAAAGGTGCAAATTCTTGCAAATTGGAATTTTGTGAACATTGCGTTACGGGCAAGCAAACAAGAGTAAAGTTTGGTTCGATAATTCACGATACAAAGGGATTACGGACTATGTTCACGATGATGTGTGGGGACCTACCGGAGTAGCTTCTTTGGGAGGTATGCACTATTTTGTTACTTTTATTGATGATTATTCAAGAAAAGTATGGGTGTATTGATGAAGAACAAAAATGAAGTTTTGAGTATATTTACGAAATGGAAGAAGATGGTCGAAACTCGGACTAGTCGAAAGGTTAAAGACTTCGCTCGGATAATGGTGGTGAGTACAAGAATGATCAATTTTACAAGTATGCCGAGATGAGGGCATTGTGCGACACTTCATCTGTTCGAGGTACACCACAACAGAATGGGGTGGCAGAAGGCATGAACCGAACTATACTGGAGAAAGTTCGGTGTATGTTGTCCAATGCTGGATTGGGCAAGGAATTTTGGGCTGAGGCTGTTGTATATGCTTGCCATCTGATTAATCATTTGCCATCAGTTGCAATTGAGGGCAAAACACCCATAGAAATGTGGACTGATAAACTCACTCTCGATTATGATACTTTACATGTCTTTGGTTCCACTTGCTTATTATCATGTAAAGGAATCTAAGTTAGACCCAGAGTAAAGAAAACATTGTTCATGGGTATAAGCTGGTGGAGTAAAAGGATACCGTTTATGGTGTCAATATACAAAGAAGATCATTTTCAGTGAGAGATGTGACTTTTGATGAATTAGCCATGTTAAAACAAAAGGATTCACAAAGGATGACAACACCAGTAGTACTCCGCGATGAGTGGAGCTTGAAAAGGTTAAAGATGATCCGACTAGTGTTGAAGAGGTAGATGATTCTTAATCAACCGAAGATGAAGAAGAGGTTCGACTCGGGAACCTTTACGACAACAAGATTCAATTGCATATAGAAGGCGCGGAGAGAGATTTGTAGACACTGCTCGCTTTGTTGATATGGTGGCTGTGCACTTCCAATTGTAGATGGTGATGTTCCTTCCACTTACTGAGAAGCGATGAGTAGCCACGAAAATGTATAGTGGAAGCAAGCAATGGATGAAGAAATGCAGTCTCTTCTAAAAAATGGAACTTGGAAGTTAGTTACACTGCCTAAAGACAAAAAGGCAATTGGGTGCAAATGGGTATACGCAAAAAAGAATGGATTTCCTCGTAATGATAAAATTCGATACAAGGCTAGATTGGTAGCGAAGGGTTACGCTCAGAGAAAATGAATAGACTACAATGAGGTATTTTCTCTAGTTGTGAAACATTCGTCTATTCGGATTTTGCTAGCCATTGTTGCGCAATATGATATGGAGCTAGTTCAACTTGATGTAAAGCTGCGTTCTTGCATGGTGATTTGGAAGAGGAAATCTACATGACTCGACCGGATGGATTTAGAGTTCTTTGGAAAAGAAAATTGGGTTTGCAAGCTGACAAAGTCGCTTTATGGATTGAAACAATCTCCAAGGCGATGGTACAAGCGATTTGATCGGTTTATGAAAGAGCAAAGGTACACAAGAAATAAATTGGATCATTGTGTGTATTTTTGCAAGCTACTAGAAGGATCTTTCATATATTTGCTCTTGTATGTCGATGATATGCTAATAGCATCTAAGAACAAATATGAGATTGAGAAGTTGAAAACTCAACTCAATTAAGAATTTGAGATGAAAGATCTAAGTGAAGCTAAGAAGATTCTTGGCATGAAGATATGCAGAGATAAAGCTCGTGGTAAAGTCAGCTTGTCTCAGAAGCAATATTTGAAGAAGGTATTACAACGGTTTGGCATGAATGATCGGACAAAACACTGTAAGTACCCCATTGGCTTCTCATTTCAAGCTTTACGCACAACTATCTCCTTCAACGGATGAGGAACAAGAATACATGTTGTAAGTTCCAGTATTCAAATACTGAGTTGGTAGCTTGATGTATGCAATGATGTGTACAAGGCCTGACATTTCACAAGCAGTTAGTATGGTGAGCAGATATATGCATAATCCTGGTAAAGGACATTGGCAAGTTGTGAAATGGATTCTACGGTACATTTAGAAAACCGTTAATGTTGGTTTACTATTTGAACGAAATGACACACTTGGTTAAGATGTGATTGGGTACGTTGATTCTGATTATGCCGGTGATATGGACAAACAACGATCAACCACCGGATATGTATTTACTCTTGCTAGAGGGCCAATTAGTTGGAATTCTACACTACAATCTACAGTTGCACTGTCAACCACAGAGGCCGAGTATATGGCAATTACGGAGGCTATTAAAGAGGCTGTTTGGTTATAAGGCTTGCTTGAAAACTTGGGATTGATCCAGGAGCATGTTAACTTGTATTGTGACAGTCAAAGTGCTATTCACTTAGCAAAGAATCAAGTTTATCATGTGCGTCTGAAGCATATTGACGTACTGATTTCACTTTGTGCGGAAATTATTGATGATGGGAAGATTCTTCTTGGAAAATCAAGACTGTAGAGAATCCCGCAGATATGTTGACCAAGGTGGTGACAACGATCAAGTTTGAGCATTGTCTAAACTTGATCAATATTCTAAAAGTTTAAAACAGTGAGAAAGGTAGAGATTAAAGGATCATTTTATACAAGGAAGTTCAGTAATATTTTGAACTACGGTTGGCTGAATCACAAATTTTAGGTACGTAGACAGTCATAAAGATGTAGCCACTTTGGGAATGATGGTTCGTTAGTAGTCGGCTCATATTTGGATAAATCTTCACCGAGGTGGAGGATTGTTGAAAAATTCAAATCAAAGCACATGTTCAAAGTTTGGCCAAAATTGTTCAAAGCCAAATTGTTCAAAGTTTTGCAAAGCACATGTTCAAAGTTTGGCCAAAATTGTTCAAAGTTTGGCTAAAAATTAGGTAATCACCGAACCAAACTTTGACAATTTTAAAGGTTTGGTAAAATAGTACTACCATGCATTCCTATAAATAGCTAATGTTCTTCATTTGTTAAGGCATCCCAAAATTGAGAGTAATTGCAAGTGAAGCAATTGAGAGAGCTTCCACTTGAGTGCTAGGAGAATTCATTTGAGTGTATTGGGGTATTGAGTTTTTGTGAGTTTTTTCCAATTTGTAAATTCTCATTTGTTAGTAAAATTATGTGGATTTCGAGCATGATTTTAAGAGTATATGATTTAATCTTGAGCGTGATTTAAAAGTGTATATATGTTGATTTTGAGCATGATTTAAAGAGTTTATGATGGATCTTGGCATGATTTAAAATATATATATATATTGATTTCGAGTATAATTTAAAGCATGATTTAAGGTGTATATATATAATGATTTCGATCATGATTTTAAGTTTTAAGCAAATACATGTTCCCTCAAGATGAGATGAGATAGTAGGCCTTTGGGGCCTGTCTGAACACACATAGAGGCTTTGGGCCGTGTGTTTGGGTGCTTTCGTCCTTTGGGGGCATATGCATGCAGACAGATATTGAGATATGAGATCGGATGGTTCGGACACGATATCGCAGGATAACACATCATAGCACGTCCGTTGAGATCCGGGTATGAGTTATGCTGATAAGCAAGAGATGGTACATCCTTTGGTCTATCCGTGTAGCTCCAGGCATGATGGTACTCAGATAGTACATCATTGCTGTCCGTTGAGGTCCGGATATGACTAGATTATCCCCTGGGTATTTGTTTAAGGATATTTGTTTTACTTAGTATTTGATATTTCAGTACGAGATGATATTTTAATATGAGATGGTATTCTAATATGAGATGTTTTTCTTGATTTTGTGGCAGTATGAAAATATATTTATGTTCAAACTATGATTGAAATAAAAGAAGTTTACATGAAAATATATTTGTTTGAGAAAAGCAATTATACAAGTGATGCACTTATTTTAGCAATTATTGTATATTTTAAAAACTACTATCCCCTCACTGAGCTCACTGAGTTTTATACTCATTCCTATTTTATTATATTTTTTTCCCCCAGGAGATTACTGTTACAACAATTAACCCAGCAGACATACTTAGTTGGAGTCATTTGAGCCACTGAGGTTGTTTGAGACTATAGATTAATTATTTATTTTGGGTAATGTATAATTATCATATTTTGGAATTATACTAGGAATGTGATATATGTACTATGAAACGTGTGTATTATTGGATATGTCACCGGATGAGATTGGGTTGATATAGTTGATGTATAATAAATGATTTGGGATTGCTTGTGTTGTAATTGCAGGTTTTGAAATGTTATATATTTAGGGGAGATTCTGCCGAAATACCGAATTCTCATTAATATGATGATTTTTAATATTTAAGTTCAGTTGCTTAAGATAGGTCGCCTCTGGGAATGGGGCGGGTCATCTCAGTTACATACAATGTATCTTAGGAACTTGCAGTTTAAAGAGATGAGAGAAACCAGAAAGTTATGGTAGATAATGAGAGAAAGAAAAATAAAAAATAAACATCAATTTGGAATTAATAAAGTAGATCCATATTATTTGATCTATAAAATCTCAACCATTGATTTGTTTCAAATCTAAGGGTCTCTAAATTGCGTGCAAAAACTTAAATGCCAACTACCGTTTTAGAAATTTTATATGAAGATAAAATGTTTTGTTGGGGAATGTTTAAACTCATCTTGAATTTATGATTTAGAATTAGAATGAACTGATAAGAGGCTAGTAAACATTGATCAGAAATTGGGCCACAAGTCGGCCTTATTCATAGAGTCCAAATTCTAACTTTATCGGGTTGTCTATTTCAACGATAAGTGAACCTGGCACCCCTATAAAGTTCTCATCAGACACCACTTTTGCATTAATAAGTCTATATTTATTCAAAATTACATAATAGGAAAATAGAATAGCATTAAACACTTTAATCTCTTCCTAAATTTTTTAAAAAATTATTTGAAACCTATATTTCACGTAGACCGCTACCAAACATATCACAGATTTAAAGATAATTTTTTTTTTGGATTTAAATCTTCAAAGTTTCAATTCATCTGCTGTCATTATTATTTTTTCCCCACTGATTAGCAGTCCAACAAAAATAAGTTGAGAAACAAATATTTTTAAATACTTGTGCTAACCTAATGAAATTTTTTTTGTCTTTAATTTTGTGATAATTAAATAACAATGACAAAGTGTTTTTCAGTTGAAATCCTTAAAATAAAAAAATATATATAATTGTAACCGTACATTCTGCAAAGATGTTTAAGATTTGTTGTTGAACAAAATTTTCATTCTTTTTTAAAAAAGAAAAACAAAATGAATTGGGATTTAATTTAACTACAGTTTTACATGTCCTTAAATATAATTTTCCTAGTGATTGTGCCAATAGCTCCACTTGATTCTATCTCAAATAAAATTACTATTGCACATTTGAATTATTATTGCCTACACTAATGCTTGAATCTGCTCTAGTCTGTGTAAGACAGTCGAGGTTTTTTGACATATTTAAAAATTAGAGGGTTGTTTCTATCAGTTTAATAAATTGTGCAAACTAGTTAAAACTGAACAATCATATTCGTTTCAATGATTAATTATTTAATTAGTTACTATTTAAATTATGTTTTTAAAAGACGATTGAAATTATTTTAGAATGCATGTTTATCATAAATGGGATATGATTAATCATGTTAATCAAGTAAATGAGTTGAAAGGATTAACTAAGTTAAATAGGTCAAAGCTTCGAAGAACATGCACGAATTATTTGGCACGAGCTCCTCAAGTTGGTAGTACATTGGGGCTTTCGTTTAATAGACTTGTAAAAGTAGAATCTCTATAAATTAATGTCAGGTAAATTAATAATTTCTGTTATATAATAAATTTTACGGTCCCAACTTTGATCAATGGATTAAAATAATAATTTTGATAAAATAATAAGATAATACTTTTTTGAAAAAAATTTATATAACTTTGTGGTTCCATTCAAATTATAAATTAATAATTTACTGAAATTACAAATGTAATTAACTATGGATATTTTTAATTATATAAAATATCACTCTATTTTTACTTTTTTCCCCCCAAAAATTCAAGTTAATTAACATGAATTCTATTTAATTAAGTACACAGAAAAGTACAACTATTTATTTTTTTGGTTAGATGATTAGTTAAATAAATTGAATATGACATGAATATTATTTTTAATCTTCATTGAATACATTTAGTTAAGTTATGTGAGATGAATATTATTTAATTAATTAGACATGTACAATGTATTTATTATTTTAGTTAATTGAATGTATAGATTAATTCATATTCAATATTAGTAAAATACATTGAATGTTTAGCTATTAAATGTATGTTAATTGAATTTTAAATAACTATGTAAATCAATAAATTATGAATTTTCTGATTATTTAATTTCTCTTGTAGTTAATAGATTTTATATGGTTACAACACTATTAATTGTAGAGGTTCTATTGTATATTAATTTTGACTTCTATACTCCTTATGAGGCCTTAGGTAAATTAATTTAATTAAGCCTTCTTATAAATTTATGGGGAAACAAATGTATTAATTTTATTATAAAGGTTTTATAACAAAAAATTATTATAAAGGTTTATTATTTAAGATCGATTTTTCTACATTTCTGTGACGTAAAATTATTAATTATCTTTTCTTTTGTATTCTAATTTTGCTAATATATCTTTCTTAAATGATAACATACTATAGCTCTATCTTAAATAGCTTTTTATATATCACTTTAAATATTAGAAACTTCTTTTTGCAAAAGTATTATTACTAGTATTATAAATAACTTCCTATGAGCGAAGCATACAATTTGTCACGTAAACTAAAAACAACACCAAAGGAACATAATGAATTTTTCAAAAGGAAATAAGAAAATTAATAACAAAAATAATATAAAAATTAGAAACCTGAGATGAAACTACAAATTTAAATTGATGGTTTTAGATTTTAAGCATTGACCAATGACCATGAAAAGTAAAAGGAAATTAACAAATTTGTTTTTTGAAAAATTATTATCAATCTTAAAAACAACAATCGATGAATAAGTACATAATTATTGTAGAAATTAAAAAAATACCTGATAAACATAATAATATTTTCAGAACCAATAAGATAACTAAATTACAAAACTAATTAAGAGTAGAGCAGAAAGTAAAACTTGAAACTTTGATATTGATGATTTGAGGCTTTAAGCAATGACCAATGACAAAGGAAGGTATAATTAAAAATAAACCGCTGATTTTTTTTTTCCCCTTGGAATATGTCATTGGTTTTCTCAATGGATAAGTTAACAAATGTATGTTTTTATTTAATGGGGTTTAAAAGAAATAAACAACATTTTAATTAAAATTGATTAATTCTAACGTTGCATAGAGATTTTATAGGGATTAAAACTACTAATTCTAAAGAGATTTTGTAGGGATTTTTATAATTTATTTAGGAAAATATAATTATACAACAATAATAAAATACAAAATAAATATATAATCATGATTGAGTTAACTATAATTGTTATGATTGTTATTCCATTTGAGTTACCAATAAGCGCGACGTACATTTATAATCAAGATTACCTAGTATCTTGGTAGGAGCAATTATAAGTAGCGAGATTATAGATTAGTAATATAGAATTTGTACAACACCTTTCTTGATGGGTTTTCGGTACTTGATCATAGAATTCTCTGGCCAGATTGTGTCAACATAATTAGTATGTTCAAAATGATCATTAGAGAAAATCAGTAAGTGTCAAAGAATAAGATGTAATTAAATTGACTGGACAGTTGAGATATTAATTTAATTAGCGATATGGTACAAAGAATTATTCAGTAAAGAAATTAATGTGACTTGGGTTGAATTATTATTTAAGAACACTACCCTAGATAACTTACAATTATGGAGGTCAGTTCCAGTCTTATAGTAGAGTATATTTGGAATTAAATAATCAAGTTAGTTTAATTACATGTCTAATTATTATAGCCATTAATGTATGTACCCATATGATCCCCGGGTTAACTCATTTAATTGACTGCATCACTACTGAATTAATAAGTAAGATAATTAGCTGTTTGAGTTAAAAGCCTAAATATATGGCTCCAATTAATATACTTGCATATAAGGGGCCTTGTATTAATTAACAAGGTGGTCCCATATAGCTATAACAAGTGTAACGATAAAAGCTTTTGGGTTTTCATCATATTTTAATTTTAATCAATTATTTTGAGAGAAAATTATTTTCTTGATAGTTACTTTCAGTGGTGATAAAAATGCCTACACGTCAAGTGCAGATCAAAATTAAGTCATAACCCGAAAGATCATTGGTGATAGATTGTGATCTAACAGGAGAAGAGTTGATAAATCGTTACTTGGGAGCCTTAATTATTACAATGAAAAAGTAAATGTATGATTTCTAGATTATAGTAATTCTATATATTGTATGAGAAAGTGATTATATTATTTTCACAGAAAAATGATTTTAAACCTACAAATCCACTGTGGCACATTGGCAAATTGTTTTATTTAGAATTCTGGGTTCAAATCGGGTAGTGGAATTATTATGTTATAAAAAAAATTGAAATTATTTTCGAAGTTCATTTTTAGGGCTTAACCATAATTAGAGATGTATAACAATCCATCTTCACGAAGTTCTTTAAGAACACAGCTGAATACTGTCTGAGTATATATTGTTGCAGCTTGTTGCTCTTTATGCTTCTGCAAATGGGTGATCAAAACAGGCGTTGTTTGGCATGAACTGTGGTCATCTTTAGCCTCCTTATAACGTTGACGTGAAATAAAAAATTCCATTTGCATAACAAACTCAAATAGCGTAAGTTAGCCGCTGACATATTGATTTACGTATGCATTTATACTCTCTCACTGTTGATTACTTCGTAGCCCACCAAAAAATTTGTGCCTCAAGAATGTCTCAGCCCACATATGCCAATCAGCATACAATTTTTTAATCTACTCATTATTAGAGAAATGAAATTTTCTAACCATTTGATCCCACCTGAATTGAAACTCGTCCTCTGCCATGTAATTCAACAAAACATCTTTAAAGGCATTTATGAAATTTAGGTCAGAAATATTTGTAGTGGCATTTCGCTCCAGATGCCAACAACACAATCTATGGCATGCTTCAGGAAACACTCTTCGTATGGCATTTCGCATTGCTCTATCTCCATCAGTGACAACGGACACAGGTATTTTACCATCCAATGCTGATAAGAAATTGCGAAGAAGCCATATATATTTGTTTTCAGTCTTAATAGAAAGCAGGGCAAAGCCAAACACAGTACTTTTCATATGATAATTTAAACAAACAAACAACACAAGAGGTTTATTATATTCATTTTTCCGATATGTGGAATCAAATGATAGCACATCACCAAAGTAAGGAAAATCAGTTCGCATTCCAGAGTCACACCAAAATATGTTTGATAACCTACCTTCAGAATCAATAATATACTAGAAATTGATGAAATGAAAGCTTAATGTTTATTAGCACAGAAACCAAATGTTTCTGAATAATGCGAATTTTATTGAAAAGAACACCAAATGAATAAAATTAGGGTTTTGAAGTCTTTTTATAACAAACCTAAATATCATGAATTCATCAAAATAGGAAAATCTGAAATATAGTCTTATAATAAAATTCTCCTATTCGAAATAAGAAAGGTAAAGAAAATGAAAACTAAATCTGAATTGTAGAAAAAAAGATAAAAATCCTAGAAGAATCAGTAAATATAGGAAAAAGTCCTAAAATCTAAAAACAATTAGGAAAGAAAAAGAATTTTCAGACCAAGCATAGAGCAAAACAGCTTTATTTTCTCTAAGTTTTGTTTGTCTCATCACAAGTTTCGAAACGATATATTATATGACGAAAACGGACACTTATAGCCAAAGTTATGCCATCGAGAAAGTAGCCTCCTCTAATACACAATATCTTGTATCAGTCCCCCTCACTAGGAAAAGAACTTGTCCTCGAGTTGGGCTTGTACAGCTCCTCATCATCGGGATGATATTCAAACAAATCAGGAAAGTGTGAGAGATATTCCAATTGTCAGGTAATTAAAGTACATAAGCATTATCATTAATTTTCCAAGCTATCACTATCAGGTAAGAAATGGTCCATACTTGTGCTTCTCCAATTTAGCGTGAATGCTCAAAAATTGACTTCGCCGTAAGCATGCCATCACTAAATTACCTTCAACAAACACTTTCTTACCCCAATGCTTGTCCGCTTCAGCCTTGTACTTTACATTGGCAGCCTCCAAGTGAGCTCGAACTTTTGCTTAAATCTTCAGAGTCTTTTCTGCCGTATTATCTACTGCCTTGTGTTCCCCAACTGCAGCTATTGGTGGTATAACAACCAAGTCACAAATTTGTCTTTGAGAACTAGTATTGTTGATCGATTCATCATGCTATTGTAAGCACATTCAACCTGAGGCAATGCAGCTTCCCAGTTCCGTTGCTTATCATCACGCACACACCGTAACACATTACCCAAATTGCGATTAACCACTTCTGTTTGCCCATTTGTCTGTGGACTGAAAGCACTACTAAACTGCAACTGTGTGCCAAATCTATCACATAGATGACTCCAAAATTTTCTAATAAATTGGACATCCCTATTAGAAATGATAGTCTTTGTAATCCCATGTAAACGTACTATTTCCCGAAAGAATAAATTTGCCACTGAAGCAGCATCTTCAGTCTTCTTACATACAATGAAATGTGTCATTTTAGAAAACTTGTCTACCACAACTAATATTGAATCTCGACCCGTCCTTGTGCACGGCAACCCTAATACAAAATTCATGGACATATCTAACCAAATATTTTTAGGAGAGTTAAAGGCATATACAAACCAGTATTCTGCGCATGTCCTTTGTTTTCTTGGCAAATCCGATAGCTCTGCACAATCTTGCACACGTCCCTATTTAGTTGAGGCCAATAATAACGCTTCTCTACAAGTGCCTTAGTCTTGTCTCGATCCATGTATCTACCTAATCCTCCTCCATGCAACTCGCAGATTATTTGTTCCCGCAAAGAACTCTAAGGCACACATAACTGGTTGGACTTGAATAAGTATCCATCCTGTACTAGAAAATCCTCCGCATTTTGATGGTTAATATAGCAATCCCAAACGCGCGCAAAGTCATCATCTTCCGCATACAACTCCTTCAAGCACTCAAAACCAGTAACTTCATTGACTAGAGTTACTAGTAAAGTTGTAACGCATCTACCACTCTATTTTACTACCCAGATTTATGCTTCAAGACAAAAGTGAACTTCTGCATATAATTGTCCATTTCTCGAGAAATTATAGAATACATTATTGTTAATACAACTAATTAATACATGTATAATATGTATATTTAAAATTTATATAACAATCAAATTGCTTGCTGGTTTTTTAAAATAAATGAATACATGCCATAATATTATTTGCTTGTTATATAGTTGATATTATACCTCCGAGGTATTATAGATATTCTCCTATTGCTCATGGAGATGTTGGAGGTGTGTTTTATTTGTATTATCAATAAATTGGCTAACATTTGGGCTGTAGTGCTAAATTTAAAATTACTTAGTTATCTATTGGGTGTTAAATTAGTATGACTTAGTTATCCGAGGCTAAATTACTATTTAACTAACATATAATAGATCGATATAATAAAGTAACAAGTAATTTGGTAAGTTACAAAAATGATTGTGTAACATATGAATTTGTTATATTTATTTATGTAAATAATGAATTAAATAGGGGGTTTATGTGATAAATTAAAAGGGAGTTTATGTGATAATTTAAGAAGGGGTTTATGTGATATATCATGAGGGGTCTAGTTGATATTTTGTGAGTGCTTATAAAAGGAGGAAACCGGTTAAAATTTAGGGAAAACCGAGAGAAAGAGAGAGAGGAGAGTGTTTGACCCGTTTGAACCAACCCGAACCCATGAGTTTGACCTGGCCGTAACTCCCTATTCAGACCACCCCACCGGACGAGCTTGGTATCAAATCGAAGCTTACGAGACGAGAACGTTCCCCGCCATCCTCGCCTCGAAGCGTCGAGAACGCCGCCGGTGAAGCTCGAAAGTTCCGCGGGTTCTTGTGAGACGATCGCCGGCTATTCCAGCAGTGTTAGCCACGCCACCGGTTGCAAAAGCTTCCCACCTCACCATCTTCTATTCCCAGGCCGATCCACAGCATCGAGGAGGTTGTTTTGCCGCCAGCGTGGAAGGACACCACCGGCACCATTGGACTCACCTCGACGAGAAGTGTCTAGTCCAGAGCTTCCCCACCGGTTGGGTCAATTCCGGTCAACGTTGACCGTAGGGGCATTTTGGTAATTTCACATGTTGAGGGTAATTTCGTAATTTTTAGCTTTGAGGGTGATTTTGTAATCTGAATTGAGGATAAATTGGTAATTTTATGATGTTGAAGATAAATTAGTAAATTATGAAATCGAGGGTAGAATAATTTCGGATTATATTAGTAAATTACGAATCTTGGATTATTACGGTGGCTAGGAAGATTGAGAGTTGTAATATTAGGACGAATATTTATTTAAGCGTTATTTTTACGAGATTAGTTCGAATTATAATTATGGAAAATAATTGTGTCGTTTCTGTAAATTAGGTGGATCTGCGGACGAGAATCTACCTGCGGACTTGGGTGATAGCTAGAGTCCGAAATTGTCACTTGTGAGTGGAATATATTAAAATTATTTGATTCTTATATAGTACGGCTTGTTTATAAAATGAATATTTTAAGTGCTTTCATTAAATGGTTTTCCGAAATAAATGTTTATTGCGTAAAATTATTGTGTTAAGTTATATTTATTTATTTATGCTCCGTATCGATTTTAAAATGCAAAAGAGTATATGATTGATCCTGTTTATGATTTAAAATGTATATACATTGCTTTTGAGCATGATTCAAAGTATTTATATGTTGATTTCGAGAATAATTTAAAGTGTTTACATATGGTCTTCGAGCATGATTTAGAATGTTTATACATATGGATTTTGAACATGATTTAAAGGGTATATGATAGATCTTTGGACATGAGATATATTGATTTCGAGTATGATTTAAAGCATGATTTAAATGTATACATATATAATGATTTCGATCATGTTTTTAAGTTTTAAGCAAATACCCGTTCCCTCCAGATGAGATGAGATGAGATGAGGTAGTAGGCCTTTGGGGCCCGTCTGAACACACATAGAGGCTTTGGGCCGTGTGTTTGGGCGCTTTCGCCCTTTGGGGGCATATGCATGCATATTGAGATATGAGATCGGATGGTTCGGACACGATGTCGCGGGATAGCGCATTATAGCACGTCCGTTGAGATCCGGGTTTGAGATATGCTGATGAGCATGAGATGGTACGTCCTTTCGTCTATCCGTGTAGCTCCGGGCATGATGGTACTCAGATAGTACATCATTGCCGTCCGTTGAGGTCCGGATGAGACTAGATTATCCCCTGGGTATTTGTTTAAGGATATTTGTTTAAGGATATTTGATTTACTTAATGTTGATATTTTAGTTTGAGATGATATTTCAACATAAGATGTTTTTTTTATTGATTTTGTGACAGTATCAGTTTTACTTATGTTCAAATTATGATTGAATTGAAAGTAATTTTACATTCAAATAATTATTTGAGAAACGTGATTATACAAGTGATGCACTTATTTTTGTAATTATTTTATATTTTAAAAATTACTATCCACTCACTGAGCTCACTGAGTTTTATACTCATTCCTATTTTATTATATTTCCCCCCCCCCAGGAGACTACAGGTACAATAGTTAACCCAGCAACTGTACATAGTTAGAGTCATTTGGGCCACTGAGGTTGTTTGAGGACATAGAAAATTTATTTTCTTTTGGTTAATGTATAATTATCATGTTTTGGATTTATATTAGGGATGTGATATACTGAATTATGAAACGTGTGTATTATTGGATATGTTATCGGATGAGATTGGGTTGATGCGATTGATGTTTGATAAATGATTTGGGAGTATTTGTGTTGTAATTGCGAGTGCAGGAATGTTATATATTTAGGGAGGTTCTCAGAAATTTCGGTAGAATTCTCATTAATAAGATGATTTTAATATTTAAGTTCAATTTCTTAAGATAGGTCGCCTCTAGGAATGGGGCAGGTCGTCTCAGATTGTACATGAAATTAATGATATAATGGATCAGACAATAAATGAATATCACACTAAGACTTATTGTCAGACTTATTGAAAGGAAGGATGCTTATTGTTACGGGCCGCATGATTCCAGCCCAAAATGGCCCAAGAGAATGAGCCAAGATGTGCTAGCTTGGCCCAACTTCTAGAACATTCAAGCAAATTCCAGCACCTCTAGCACTTTTGTACATATCCTAGATCTTTGACACATGTATGATCTAGATTTAGACACATGTACATAGAATTCTCTAGAATCATCCAAGCATCAAGCATCAAATACTTGTAAGCTCTCTTGTAAACTTTCTCTTGAGTAATATAATTTCCGCATTTGGTTTCATTGCTCGCTAGCTCTTCCTTCTCTTTAGCATTTCGGGAACCTCTTGGCTTAGCTATCGAGAAGCGTAAAGGCTTACTTAGCAACATCCCGACAAGGTTGTCTAAGTCTGCTGCAGGTTTGCTTCGCAAAACACCCATCCGTGACAAGTGGTATCGAGCTCAAGGTTTGTACACACGCATTCCAGCAGCAATGGCCAACCTCCCAACCTCAAGCGTTACACAAGAGGCTGCTCATGGTGTGGAGACCATCCCGGAACCAAGCTGGGGCCGCGATGACACTCGCGGGCAGGCCAAGACTCGAGGCAAGTCGAAGGCCACATCTGTCGATGCTTTGGAGCCACGATTGGCTACGCTTGAAAGCACAATGTCCGCCACTCAGGACTCCCTCGAAACATTGGAGGAAAGGGTTGACGGCCTCGAGGGTGAATACGCCGACTTCACGGTGGCAGCGAAGGCCCTCATGCAAGAGCAAGCCAACACTCTCGAGGGAATTTCAAGCATTTCACGAGGAGTTGATGAAACTTCACGACTCGTACAAGATGAGCTGCTGCGCTGTCCGCACGGAAGTGGAAGAAATCTGCGGATTGGGCATGGCACAAGCGCACACTTTCCTCTAGCCCGGCTTCCACAAGCACAAGTGATGCGCGATGCATTGATGTGCCAAAGCCCGACACATACGATGGCACACGGAATGCAACCATCGTGGACAACTTTCTCTTCGGGCTAGACCAGTACTTCGATGCCATGGGTGTGAGAGATGAGGCATCAAAGTGGGCACTTGCACCCACGTTCTTAGAGGCGCTGCACAACTATGGTGGCGTCGCAAGCATGGTGAAATGGGCAAAGGCATCTGCGCCATCAACACATGGGCGGACTTCGAGCAAGAACTCAAAGCAATTTGCCCCAAGCAATGCCGAGAGAGGCGAGAACACGCCTACGTCGCCTCAAGCAAGCGGGTGGCGTGCACGACTACATCAGCGAGTTCACTACCCTCATGCTCGAGATCAGTGACATGTCCGACAAGGATTCGCTCTTCTACTTTCAAGATGGCCTCAAGGATTGGGCCAAAGCGGAGCTCGACAGGCGTGGCGTCCAAACACTGAGCGATGCTATTGCCATCGCGAGTCGTTGCTGCAGTACTCCACCCAATCCAAAGAGAAAAGGTCCAACAATGGCAAAAGTGGGGGAGAGAGTCGCAAGGACAAGGGGCATAATCGCAAGGATTGGGGACAGAAAAAGCCTCCAAGCGGCAAGAGCGGGCAAAGCAAAACGGAAGGCAAGAAGGAAGCGCCAAAGCCTCGCAGCCCATGCTTCATATGCAACGGGCCTCATTGGGTACGCGACTGTCCGGAGAAGAAGTCGCTCAATGCCCTCGCTGCCTAGCTCAAGGGCACTCCCACACCATCATCGGAGGAACCCCGACCCAGCATGGGTTCGATCCAAAGACTTGGTGCACTCGATAGCCCACAAACGGCACTCAAGAAAGGGCTGATGTATGTAAGCGCGACAATAAACGGCCACACCGTTCGCGCATTGCTGGATACGGGAGCCACACACAACTTCGTATCCGAGGATGAGGCCAAGCGCCTAGGCCTTAGAACTACGAGGCAAGGAGGCACAATGAAGGCGGTGAACTCACCCGCCAAGCCCATTGCGGGCACTCGCACATGGAGTGACATGTAGCACTTGGCACATGGAGCGGAAACTCAATTTCTCAATCGTGCCCATGGATGACTTCAAGATGGTCCTTGGCATGGAGTTCTTGACCAAGTCCATGCCTTCCCTCTTCCGACCACGAACTCCCTAAGCATCCTCGGCGGGAGCAAGGCATGCATGGTTACTACGGAGGCGAGGAAAGTCCGAGGAAGACACTCTCCGCCATGCAATTCAAGAAGGGTTTCAAGAAGGACCCAAGCTTCTTGGTCTCCATCCGGGAGCTCAACGAGGGGAAAATCCAGCAAGTGCTCCAACCCAAGTCCCTCCATCCATACAATCCGGTCCTCGAGGAGTTCAAGGGCGTGATGCCTCCGCGACTTCGAAGAAGCTTCCACCTAGACGAGAGGTGGATCATCAAATCGAGTTGGAGCAAGGTGCAAAGCCTCCAGCCTTGGCGCCCTACCGCATGGCGCCACCCGAGCTCAAAGAGTTGCGAAGACAACTCACGGATTTACTGGATGCGAGGCTATGTTCGCCCATCCAAAGCCCCATTCGGTGCACCGGTCCTTTTCTAGAAGAAGAAGGATGGATCATTGCGGATGTGCATCGACTATCAGGCACTCAACAAGATCACTATCAAGAACAAGTACCCAATACCCTTGATAAGCGGATCTATTCGACCGACTTAGCGGTGCAAGGTACTTCACCAAACTTGACTTGCGCTCGGGTACTACCAAATGCGCATCGTCGAAGGAGATGAACAAAGACAGCGTGCGTCACAAGGTACGGATCATTTGAGTTCTTAGTTATGCCTTTTGGTCTAACCAATGCACCGGCAACGTTCTGCACTCTCATGAACAAAGTGTTGCAACCATTCCTCGACCACTTTGTGGTCGTGTACTTGGATGACATTGTGGTGTACAGCACCACGCTCGAGAGCATGTCAAACATTTGCAACAAGTCTTCCAAGTACTTGGAGAACGAGCTCTACCTCAAAATGGAGAAATGTTCGTTTGCTCAAGAAGAGTGGAGTTCCTCGGGCACAAAATTTCAGCCGGCAAGATAATGATGGAGAACTCAAAGATCAAGGCCATCCTCGATTGGAAGCCTCCCACAAAGGTACCGGAGCTTGATCATTCCTTGGCTTGGTGAACTACTATCGCCGCTTCATTCAAGGCTACTCAGCCAAGGCGGCACCCTTGATGGATATGCTCAAGAAGAATCGGACATGGCATTGGTCCGAAGATTGTCAACACGCATTCGAAGGTTTGAAACAAGCAATTTCGGAGGAACCCGTCCTAGTTCTTCCGGACCACACAAAACCCTTGAAGTGCAAGCGGATGCCTCCGACTTCGCCATTGGCGGAGTCCTTATGCAAGATGGCCACCCATTGCGTTCGAGGCCGAAAGCTTAATGACACGGAGCACCGCTACACAGTTCAAGAAAGGAGATGACAGCCATCATTCATTACCTACGAGTGTGGCGACACTACTTGCTTGGCTCACACTTCACCATCATGACAGACAACGTAGCCACAAGCTACTTTCAGACGCAAAAGAAGTTGAGTCCCAAGCAAGCCCGGTGGCAAGATTTTCTTGCGGAGTTCGATTATAGGCTCGAGTACAAGCCAGGCAAGGCCAATGTCGTTGCGGATGCACTAAGCCACAAGGCAGAATTGGCCACTCTAAGCGCGAGCCAACCGAAGTCCGACCTTGTCTCACGCATCAAGGAAGGCCTCCAACAAGACCCATTGGCGAAGGACTTGCTCGAGAAGGTGCTTCAAGGAAAGACAAGGCGGTTTTGGCAAGAAGAGGGCATCCTCCTCACCAAGGGAGATCGGCTATTTGTGCCAAGGTGGGGAAACTTACGGAAAGAAGTCATCAAGGAGTGCCACGACTCCAAGTGGGCTGGTCACCCCGGAATTGAGCGCACCACCGCACTAGTCCAAGCCTCGTATTTTTGGCCAAGTATGCGGGACGACATCGAGGCATATGTGCGGACTTGTCTTGTGTGCCAACAAGACAAGATTGATCACCAATTGCCGGCAGGATTGTTGCAGCCCCTGCCCCTAGCATCAAGGCCGTGGGAGAGCGTCTCCATGGATTTCATTACGGCCTTACCAAAATCCGAAGCTTGCGGCAGCATCATGGTCGTGGTAGACCGCTACAGCAAGTATGCTACCTTCATTGCCGCACCCGCTGATTGCAAGGTGGATGAAGCAGCCCGTCTCTTCATTAAACACATCGTGAAGCATTGGGTGTTCTAAGAAGCATCGTGAGTGATCGAGACCCTCGCTTCACTGGAAAGTTTTGGACGGAGCTCTTCAAGATGTTGGGGACTGACCTCAAGTTCTCAACAAGCTTTCATCCGCAGACGGATGGGCAAACCGAGCGCATCAATGGCCTCCTCGAGATGTACTTGAGGCATTATGTGGCGCTCATCAGCAGGATTAGGCGAAGTTGCTAGATGTCGCCCAATTTTCTTATAATCTCCAGCGGAGCGAGGCTACCAGCAAGAGTCCATTCGAGATCATCATGGGATTCCAGCCCATGACCCCCAACGCCATAGCCTCGACATATGGAGGAAAAGCCCCGCGACTCACAAGCTCACCCGCGAATGGCATGAAGAGCGGACATCACGCGAGCATACCTCGATAAAGCCGCGAGGAAAATGAAGAAGTGGGCTGATACAGGAGACGGCACGTGGAATACAAGGAAGGAGATCGAGTTATGATCAAGCTCCTGCCCCAACAGTTCAAGACACTTCGCAAAGTCCACAAGGGGTTAGTGAGGCGCTACGAAGGACCCTTCCGCATCATCCGAGCGTGTAAGCAGCGTCTCGTATCACTTAGAGCTTCCACCAAGGCTCAAGATTCATCCGGTCTTCCATGTGAGTCTTCTCAAGCCATATCACGAAGACGTGGAAGAACCATCTCGCGGAGAATCAAGGCGTGCCCCAACAGCCGTTGTCACCGCGTTCGACAAAGATGTGGACTACATCCTTGCTGATCGCATCATTCGAAGGAGGGGCGTGCCGCCATACTATGAGTACTTGGTGAAGTGGAAGAACCTCCCCGAGAGCGAAGCCACTTGGGAACGAGAAGATGAATTGTGGCAGTTCGCGGAGCATGTCCAACGGTACAAGCATGAGAACGCGATGAGGGCGCCTGCGAGCTTAAGTGGGGAGGATGTTACGGGCCGCATGATTCTAGCCCAAAATGGCCCAAGAGAATGAGCCAAGATGTGCTAGCTTGGCCCAACTTCTAGAACATTCAAGCAAATTCCAGCACCTCTAGCACTTTTGTACATATCCTAGATCTTTGACACATGTATGATCTAGATTTAGACACATGTACATAGAATTCTCTAGAATCATCCAAGCATCAAGCATCAAATACTTGTAAGCTCTCTTGTAAACTTTCTCTTGAGTAATATAATTTCCTCATTTGGTTTCATTGCTCGCTAGCTCTTCCTTCTCTTTAGCATTTCGGGAACCTCTTGGCTTAGCTATCGAGAAGCGTAAAGGCTTACTTAGCAACATCCCGACAAGGTTGCCTAAGTGCCGCACGGGTTTGCTGCGCAAAACACCCATCCCGTGACACTATGCTATTATTTTTAATTAATTAATTTATTTATTTTACGGAGAAGGATGCTATTCTCCTAGCTATCTCTCACTACACTGTTATGTTATAAGATTAACTTCAATTAATGCCTATCAAGTACCTCCTAAACGAACTAGAATCCTAACTTACTTAGAGTTGGTTTGGATATTATCCATCCTTAAATCAAGGGATATACAAAATTGGGTTTCCAAATTTATTCAACAATAATATTAAAAGTATACACACATTCATATATTTTATTTTTTTGGAAATAATAATTCTTGAGGATACCGATAATGGATTCCAATGCTGATCTTCAACTTCAACGATGTTTGGATCTTATGAAGAAGTATTTTATGGAAGATCTCCCCATGTATATGATGGTCTCTATGCAAAAACCATCTCCTAAGGTTTTATTTTATTTTTCTTATTTTGGTTAACTATATATATATGAATAAGTTATCTGTTTTGCTCATGATCAGATCTTTAAGTGGTGCCTGATTGGCGGGCCATTGTTGGTTCGTAGTATTGCTGCCTTGGATAATCATGAGTGCCATCATCAATTCCTGATTAAGTATTACACAACGCTAATTCTGCTGCACGTATTAATATATATGCAGAAGTACTTGCAATTTCTTCGAAAGGTATAATCAACACCAATACTGCTCCTTTTGGGTCTAATTTAATTATTAGGTTAGAATTGTTTACAGACCTTCTTAGAGGTTTAGGCTTTATTAATTTAGTGGTATTACTGTTAGAGAGTCATAAAATATTTGATAAACACTTGTAACTGTAGTTCTAAGGTCGAGATTATTTTATCCCACTTACATATGATGAAAATTTACAATACCATCACTATTTTTGTCAAATATTATTAGAGCCGTGACTTAATTACAGTCGGACCACCACAATACCACAGGAGCTAGCCTTTCTTTTGTACATGCATTCTGCATGCGTTTTAATTTATTGGTTTGATTTGATGATTTCTTCAGCTCTCCTCACACAGCTCTTCTATTTCTTCAGCTTAAAGAAATAAAGGAAAAGGGGATAAACTGGAGTTTTGCATGAGCATTATCAAGGAGATAAACTACTTCAACTTTGGAAGTATTTTGTTCTTGGCATTCTTTAACCTTGCTTTGACCCGGCTAGCCATAACCAAACAAAGAGAGCTAAATATCGACATTACAGACATCAGTCTGAACCTCTTTAATCTTGTTATTTTTGTATTTCCATTAACAAGTTTCCTAATCTATATTTTGGAAGCCGTCATTCACCTTATTTTCATGTACGATGCAACTTCAAGATTTTTCTTTTGTCTCATATTCGGTCTCCTAAGTGAATACGTTCACCCAAAACTTCATGCCTCTAGCATTGCCGCAATATTTGCCTATTCGTTCAAACAAACTTCTTTTATTTTGCACTATATATACCTCGCTCATTCTAACAACAATGAAAGACTTTATATAGTGGAAGCCATTATATTTCACTTTACGACTTTGACATACCGTGCCTTCATGGACGAGCAATATTTGGTGGTTACTGCTCTTCTTATTCCCGTTATCTTCGGAAACTTGGCATTGTGTTACAACAATATTGAAGATTGGAAAAGGATCGAAAATTGGTATTTTATTGGTGAGTAATTAATCTAAGTACTTAGATATAATATTGTTTATATTAATTGCATTATTTTAGTTTCTTATTAGGATTTTTCTCATCAATTCATTGATTAATTATTGTCTTTTTTTTTCTTTTCGCCTCTCCTAGGGGATAATGAAAATCCGCTCAATCCAGTTTTGCCGAATGCTGTTGCAGCAACCCCAAATGAACAATTAAGGGCACGGGTTTGTAGAATGTATGATGATCGGTTGCATGAAAAAGTTCCTAACCTTGAAAGATTCTATTGGATATTTTCATCCAACAACTAATGCGAATTGTGAATAATAGTTTCATATCCATTAGATGGTTCCTAGATAGATATGCAAAATTTATATATTAAAATGAATTAGTTTTTAAAGGTTTGAAAGGAGATGAGAAATCGATTTCAGTAAAAGCTAACGCTTGCCCTTTTTTAATTGTTACTTGAACTCAGGTGGCTACAGGCGCAAAGAGCATTCTCGGACTGCTGAGCGTTATTAGGGCAAATGAATTGGTGAAACTTTGGGTGCATTCGGCTCCTTTACGGAAGATTGATATATTCCCGGATAGAAGCGAGGAGCAAAATAGCACGATGGAAGAAGTAGCTTATTTATGTGAATAACATTAGTTGGATTTGTAAAGCTTATACGTCAAAATGGATTAAAAGATTAGAATTGAGCTGAGAAGTTTTATGCGCTAAACACCAACTCTTGCACTTTCTTCATTGTTTCTTGAACTCAGGAGGCTGCAGGTGCAAATGCTTTGCACCTGCAGCTTTTAGTTATTTCACATCCCATTCCTTCCCACACTCAAATGAAACGTATGCCCTTGAACTTGAACCCGAACCCGTGACCTCTTGCTTCCACTGCAAGAGTTAAGTCAACTAGGCTATCCTTTGGGATAATGATATGAGTTAAGTCAACTAGGCTATCCTTTGAGATAGTGATATGGATATGCTAACTAGTTATCTTAATTGGTTAATATTTTTTGAGATTTATTCAATAAATATCGGTGAATATAAAAGGGTAAAAAATACTCACAGCAGATAATGCGACAAGAATCTCGCTCTAAATAACGATATTTATTTTTATTTAAGTCTAATTAAAAAGATAAATTAATCTTTTAATAATGAATCTTGAAGGTTGTTGATGGCTTCGAGAAGAGCATATACAGGAGAAGAAGAGATTCATTATTGTTTGTTGTTAGATTATTTGTTTAATATTTTTTGCTGTTAGATTAGCTTAAAAAATATGTCATAATTATTCTTATCAAAAGGGAAACTAAATGAATGGATGAATTCAAGCATTACAAAGTCATAGTTTCCATGTGTCATAACTTTCACAAAGGTCTAAAAAAAATTTATATTAGGAGAAAATCTGGGTTCTAGGAGAAAATCTTGAATTTATTTTTTCCTTTTTAGTGAAAATCTTAAATTCATTAATTTGGATGAAATATCTCGTAACTAACTAGAATCCTAACTTACTTGGACTAGCAAGTTTTGAAATTATCCATTCTTAAATCAATGGATATATAAAAAGCGTTTTCAAAATTATTCAACGTACAACAAGAAGATAATATAAACAATTAATTCCTTGAGGATAGAACTGATATAATGGCTTCCAACGATGTTAAAGTTCTTGATCTTATGAAGAAGCGCTTAAAGGAAGATCCCCCATTGTTTATGATGGTATATAACTACTGGACTCATGTTTGATCCATCTTATATCGAATGTTTTATTTTATTTTTTATTTTTTCTCTCTCTCTATCTCTATATATACGTGCATGATATCTATTGTGGTCAGGTCTTGAAATGGTACCTGGTCGGCGGGCCATTGTTTGTTCGCTGTATTGTTGCCTGAGATGAGAAGCTGAGGATGAATAGTGCTGAAACAAGCCAATTTGATCGATTTCTGGTCGGGTATTACACCACATTAATTCTGCTGCATGCATCATTATATAGGGAGAAGTACTTCCAATTTATTCGAAAGGTAAAATAATTTTCTAATTCGTATATATTTAATCATATTAAACAGCGGCAGGAATGGAACGAGGCTCTGCCTTCAACAGTTGGTTCTTAATTATTTTTAGAGATATAATTCACAGGACTTCCTAAATTGTCTCTTTTTTTCTTCACACGTACTCTCTATTCTCTTTCTCCAGGTTAAAGAAGCAAAGCAAAAGGGGATAAACTGGAGTTCGCACATGAATCTTACGGAGATAAACTACTCCAAATTTGGAAGCTTTTGGTTCTTGGCCCTTTTTAACCTTGCATTGACTGAGCTAGCCATAACCAAACTAAGAGAGCTAAATATCAACACTCGTCTTATTGCCTTTAATCTAGTTTTTTTAGCATTTAATCTTGTCTTTTTAGCATTTACATTAACAAGTTTCCTAATCTATTTTTTCGACGCTTCCATTCACATTGTTTTCATGTACAATGCGGCTTCAAGATTTTTCTTTTGTCTCATTCTTGGTCTCATAAGTGAATATATTCACCCAAAACATCATACTTTTGGCGTTGCCACACTATTTGCCTACTCATTCAGAAAAAATTCTCTTATCTTACACTACATATACCTCGCTTATCCTCCTTACGAAATTCGTAACAACAACGTTGTAGTAACCGATGGCAAAGAAAGGTTTTTTATAGTCCAAGTCATCATATTTCACTCCACAGCTTTGATGTACCGTGCCTTCATGGACGATCAATATTTGGTGGTGACTGCTCTTATCATTCCAATAATCTTCGGAAATTTAGCATTGTGTTACAACAATGAAGGTTGGACAAGGATTGACAATTGGCATTTTAGTTAAGTACTTAAGTCGTTTAAATTACATTAATATTTTACTCTGTTATTATGATATGACTTTTTTTTTTTTTAAAAAAAATGATATATTAACAATTTGATTAATTATTTGCCTTAAAAAGTTCATATATTAAAAATTTCCTTTTTCCTTTTTCTTCCATAGGATGCGATGAAAATCCGGTCAACCCCAGTTGCAGCAACCCCAAATGATTTAAGGCCTCTGTAGAATGAATGATATGCGAAGTCATCATCAACCGCATCCCACTGGACTTTAGTCCCATTGCAAAATAAGGTTGCTAACCTTAAATAAGTCTCCAATAGAAATTTCAAGATATATTATTGAGCAATAGTAGATATATGAATATTTAACTCTTAATTTGAGTCATAACTGATGTACTATTCATCCATAAGATGATGATTAAATAATTTTACTAGCTTGAAATCTATTATCTAATAGATAGTGACACATAATATTGAAATTTAAGTTGAGATCCCCAACATTATTGTATATTATTAGTTTATAATAATTCAAATATTTGTGTTTTTTTTCCATCCATTTTAGATGTTTATAATTAGAATGACAAAATTAGTTTAAGATTGAAACGAATATGGCGATTGGCATGAGTAATGATAGGCTTATAAAGGTGGAATACAAATTTTGTATTAGTAACTGTGTATTTTTTTATTACTTTTGACCTAGTTTGTTGGCGGTCCTATCAGTCGATCCTATCAATCCAAACCCATCCAATTATTATTGGATTTACCTTACAATTGAATTGGATTGATTTGTAATATGAAAAATCTAATTATCAACAAGTTTATTAGGGACGAAATAAGCAAAATCGACAAGGATTATGTGGATTCAAGGAAAATATATGAGAGAATCAATAGAGACTGTAGAAAAGTCAG
The DNA here is from genome assembly GCA_025617385.1 of Murraya koenigii. Classification (NCBI taxonomy): domain Eukaryota; kingdom Viridiplantae; phylum Streptophyta; class Magnoliopsida; order Sapindales; family Rutaceae; genus Murraya; species Murraya koenigii. The sequence goes on from CM046812.1 coordinate 14,730,940, forward strand.
CAATAATTTTCAATAAACATGTGGTTAACATATTTACCACAATTAGCATGCAAAACTTTCAATTTGGTAGGTAGAGTTTGGTGAAGAAAAATGGTGCCAAATTGTTGAATTTTTTACCAATTATTGAAGACTTTTGTCGCATGATTGGTGAAGTTTTTTCTATAAATAGTAAGAGCTTATTCATTTCTAAATCATCCCAAACTTGACAGAATTTGAGAAAGTGTCAAATTTAGAGAGAAATACTTCATTGGAGAATTATTGTGAGAGTGAGCAATCGGAGAGTGTGGGCAATTGAGAGTTATTTTTCTTTCAAGTGTGTATGAGAGTACTGGGTATATTTGGGTTACGGAAAGTGAGTTTTGTTTACTCAAATATTGTACTATAAATAATTATTAATAATACAATTATTTTCTCTTACTCCTATGGACGTAGGCATAATCACCGAACCACGTTATATTTTTGTGTCATTTAATTTTATAATTATTTGGTGTGCTTGATTCCGTATTCCGCACATAACGGAGAAATGTTTGGCTTCTGGTGAACAAAATTATATACGCAAATTTATATCTTTTATATGATGTTCATTTTGGATGGGCAGCTTTTTCAATACACAATGAATCAGGAAATGGAATGGAGACATTGGTTTATTTGAAAAAGGAACATATGGCCATGTTCGAATGGCCTTATAGCGAAAATGTTCGCGCTTTAACTTTCTGACGTACAAGCTTTTCCCCTCCGGTTGGTGTGTGTTCTTTTTCTACATGTATTGACTGTCGCAACTCACAATTTCTTTCCAATAAGATCCCTTTTCACTATATATCCTATTTAATTCCAAAAATAAACTTTATTTGTGTTTCTTTCTCAATAAACTCCACTGAGCGTCTCTCCCTCTGTCTCATTTATTTGCTTTTTTTCTTAAATAAACCCCAATGAGTGATGCATTCTCTTCCGTTCCATTTATAAAAGAAAACAAAATGGCCACAAAGTTCGATTGTCCCTTGCATGCTCATATGAAACTTCACAAAACTATCTTTCTTGCAAAAATAAATTATAAATAAGTGAATAAAGCTACGTTGGATTAAACTCTCACTCTTTTTGTGATAGAGAAAAAAACTGAGAGAAAACCATGTGTGGGTTGGATTGGATATGTTATAATTTATAATATAATTTAAAATACAAAGGATAAAATTATAATTACAAAACAATAGAGCTTTTAGAAATTAGAACGGAGAAAGAGAGGTGCCAGCAGCGTCAATAAACAAATTTCATTTAATTAATAAAATCCACCCAAGCAAAACTCAAATTTCCAGTCCTAGTTAGGCTGAGTAAACACCTCCAGGCCGAGCTCAAACTTATCCAAGTCGGGCCCAACGCCGAGGCCATTTGTACGAGTCCCGAATGCTAATATTTAATCTCTCAATTCATTTCCCCCACCCATACTTCTTACAAGTTAATCATATCAAAAATTTTAAAATTATTTTCTATCTCAATATACTCCATTTCGTCCCCACTTTATCTTTGTTATTATTTTTATTATAAACTTAAAAATACTTCTCATTAACTCCAATATTCTTTCACTTCTTTCTTTTAAAGGAGTTTGTTTTGGAGGAAAAAAAAAAAGGTAATAAGTAACCATAAAAAACATTAGAGCGTTGATCATCGAAAAAAATAATTTTAAAGTTTTTATGAAAATTATCATTACACCACAATTATTTTATCATATATATATATATATATAACTGCAAAAAAGTTTAACTTGTTCTATAAATTGCCTATATTTTTATCGTTAAATAATATAAACAAAATGAATATTTTACCTTTAAATATATATATATATATATAACTGCAAAAAAGTTTAACTTGTTCTATAAATTGCCTATATTTTTATCGTTAAAGAATATAAAAAAATGAATATTTTACCTTTAAATATATTAAAAGACCATTTTACCCTATCAAACTTTTTGAAACATTATAAAATTTATAAATTTAATTAAAATACCATTATTCACGAAAAAAAAGACCATTCAACTATCATCCCCGTCTGTCTACATTCATGCTTCTTGTGTACTTATAAATTAAAAATCTTTGTATTCAAGGATAAAATATTCATTTCACTTAGATTTTTTAACAAATTCTAATGGTATTATTGAAAAAGTGGTTGATTGATACAAATTGGAAAACATAAGTGGTGCCCAGAATGTCAATTTTTTTTTTTTATTAAAGGAACATATGACAAAATAGAATTTGTGAGGTTTAGGAATGTAAGAAGATAAATAGAAAATTATCAACATCATATATTGCCGAGAGCATAATAGAAATCAACCGATAGGGAGTAGAAATTGTTATTGAAAAGCCTCCTCTTGTAATTAGTTAATTGATAATACATAATACCATTTATTTCGATCACTCCAAGTTATTGTAACAATGCAAAATTGAAAACCCCGAAAACGTCAGACATTGGCAATATTGAATTTCAGAATCTCTAAAAGCTACAAAGAGCAAAGCCACCGACGTTAAAATGCAAAATATTAAACTAAAAAACAAATACTCAAAATAGAGAAAAAAATAACCATCAAAACGCAGAAAAGTGCTTCCCTCAAAAATTTAAGAAAAAGTCATCCATTTGTTTCGCCTCACTATCCATGAATTTGTTTAATTGCTTTTTTTCTATTTCAATTTGGGCATAATAGATGAAACAAAGACATAGAAGATTAGATTAAAGTTGCCGTTAGAACTCAAAAGAAGTCAGCCAGAAACTCCCAAGTGTTTCACAAGTTGAAGCTACCATATTCTTGAATTAGGTAGCTACTCGTGGGTTGCTATGGGTTACTGTAACATATGAATTTGTTATATTTATTTATATAAATAATTAAAACAATAGGGGTTTATGTGATAAATCAAAGGGGTCTATGTGATAATCATGAGTGGTGTAGTTGATATTTTGTGGGTGTATTTAAATGGGAAACCGGGTGAATTTGGAGCAAACCGAGAGGGAGAGGAGAGTATTTGACCCATTTGACCCGACCCAGACTCGCGAATTTGTCCCGGCCGTAACTCTCTATTCCGACCACCCCACTGGACAAGCTTGGTATCAAACCGAACCTTACGAGACAGAGAACGTCCCCCTGCCATCCCCGCAGGCCAGAAACATCGAGAACGCTGTCAAACGGGAGCGTGAAGCTCGGGCACGAATTCATCGCGATTTGGCCGTGTTTTCGCCGAATTTTGGCGACGCCACCACTTGGGTTTTGTTCTCCACCTTGCCCTCTTTCATTCCCGACCAGTCACCGGCGCCGAGGAGGCCGTTTTGCCACCGACCGATCACCCCAAGGAGCCACGACTTCACGAGCTCGATCCGGATTCGCCGCTGCGCATGGGAGGATACCACCGGCACCGTTGGACTCACCTCGATGAGAAGTGTCTACCCCGAGCTTCCCCACCGCCATTGGTTGAATTCCGATCAATGTTGACTGTAGGGGCATTTTGGTAATTTTGCGTATTTTGGTAATTTCATAATTTCTAGCTTTGAGGATGTTTGTGTAATCTGAATTGAGGATAAATTGATAATTTTATGATGTTGAGGGTAAATTAGTAAATTATGAAATTGAGGGTAATATAATTTCGGATTATATTAGTAAATTACGAATACGAGATTAATACGGTAAGCCAGGAAAAATTGAGAGTTGTAATGTTAGGACGAATATTTATTTTAAGCGTTATTTTTGTGAGATTAGTTCGAATTAGAATTATGGAAGTAATTATATCATTTCTGTAAAATAGGTGGATCTGCGGACGAGAATCTACCTGCGGACTTGGGTGATAGCCGAGTCTAAAATTGTCACTGTGAGTGGAATATATAAAAATTATTTGATTTTTATATAGTAAGGCTTGTTTATGAAATGAATATTTAAAGTGCTTCCATTAAATGATTTTCCGAAATAAATGTTTATTACATATAAATATTGTGTTAAATTATATTTGTTCATTTATTCTCGGTATCGATTTTGAAATGGTAAAAGATGATTGATTTTCGAACATGATTTAAAGTGCTTTTATGTGGATTTCGAGCATGATTTTAAGAGTATATGATTTAATCTTGAGCGTGATTTAAAAGTGTATATATGTTGATTTTGAACATGATTTAAAGAGTTTACGATGGATCTTGGCATGATTTAATATATATATATATATATATATATATATATATATATATATATTTCGAGTATAATTTAAAGCATGATTTAAGGTATATATATATAATGATTTCGATTATGATTTTAAGTTTTAAGCAAATACATGTTCCCTCCAGATGAGATGAGATAGTAGGCCTTTGGGGCCCGTCTGAACACACATAGAGGCTTTGGGCCGTGTGTTTGGATGCTTTCGTCCTTTAGGGGCATATGCATGCAGACAGATATTGAGATATGAGATCGGATGGTCCGGACACGATGTCGCAGGACCGCTACCAAACATATCACAGATTTAAAGATATTTTTTTTTTTGTATTTAAATCTTCAAATTTTCAATTCATCTGCTGTCATTATTATTTTTTCCCCACTGATTAGCAGTCCAACAAAAATAAGTTGAGAAACAAATATTTTTAAATACTTGTGCTAACCTAATGAAATTTTTTTTGTCTTTAATTTTGTGATAATTAAATAACAATGACAAAGTGTTTTTCAGTTGAAATCCTTAAAATAAAAATATATATATATAATTGTAACCGTACATTCTGCAAAGATGTTTAAGATTTGTAGTTGAACAAAATTTTCATTCTTTTTTTAAAAAAGAAAAACAAAATGAATTGGGATTTAATTTAACTACAGTTTTACATGTCCTTAAATATAATTTTCCTAGTGATTGTGCCAATAGCTCCACTTGATTCTATCTCAAATAAAATTACTATTGCACATTTGAATTATTAATGCCTACACTAATGATTGAATCTGCTCTAGTCTGTGTAAGACAGTCGAGTTTTTTTTTGACATATTTAAAAATTAGAGGGTTGCTTCTATCAGTTTAATAAATTGTGCAAACCAGTTGAAACTGAACATTCATATTCATTTCAATGATTAATTATTTAATTAGTTACTATTTAAATTATGTTTTTAAAAGACGATTGAAATCATTTTAGAATGCATGTTTATCATAAATGGGATATGATTAGTCATGTTAATCAAGTAAATGAGTTGAAAGGATTAACTAAGTTAAATAGGTCAATTAAGAACATGCACGAGTTATTTGGCACGAGCTCCTCAAGTTGGTGTGGTCTTGTACATTGGGGCTTTCGTTTAATAGACTTGTAAAAGTAGAATCTCTATAAATTAATGTTAGGTAAATTAATAATCTCTGTTATATAATAAATTTTTACGGTCCCAACTTTGATCAATGGATTAAAATAATAATTTTGATAAAATAATAAGATAATACTTTTTTGAAAAAAATTTATATAACTTTGTGGTTCCATTCAAATTATAAATTAATAATTTACTAAAATTACAAATGTAATTAACTATGGATATTTTTAATTATATAAAATATCACTCTATTGTTACTTTTTTCCCCCAAAAATTCAAGTTAATTAACATGAATTCTATTTAATTAAGTACACAGAAAAGTACAATCTATTTATTTTTTTGGTTAGATGATTAGTTAAATAAATTGAATATGACATGAATATTATTTTTAATCTTCATTGAATACATTTAGTTAAGTTATGTGAGATGAATATTATTTAATTAATTAGACATGTACAATGTATTTATTATTTTAGTTAATTGAATGTATAGATTAATTCATATTCAATATTAGTAAAATACATTGAATGTTTAGCTATTAAATGTATGTTAATTGAATTTTAAATAACTATGTAAATCAATAAATTATGAATTTTATTATTATTTAATTTCTCTTGTAGTTAATAGATTTTATATGGTCCCAACACTATTAATTGTAGAGGTTCTATTGTATATTAATTTTGACTTCTCAACTCCTTATGAGGCCTTAGGTAAATTAATTTAATTAAGTCTTCTTAAAAATTTATGGGGAAACAAATTTATTAATTTTATTATAAAGGTTTTATAACAAAAAAATATTATAAAGGTTTATCATTTAAGATCTATTTTTCTACATTTCTGTGACGTAAAATTATTAATTATCTTTTTTTTTTGTATTCTAATATTGCTATTATATCTTTCTTAAATGATAACATAATATAGCTCTATCTTAAATAGCTTTTTATATATCACTTTAAATATTAGAAACTTCTTTTTCCAAAAGTATTATTACCAGTATTATAAATAACTTCCTATGAGCGAAGCATACAATTTGTCACGTAAACTAAAAACAACACCAAAGGAACATAATGAATTTTTCAAAAAGAAATAAGAAAATTAATAACAAAAATAATATAAAAATTAGAAACCTGAGATGAAATTACAAATTTAAATTGATGGTTTTAGATTTTAAGCATTGACCAATGACCATGAAAAGTAAAAGGAAATTAACAAATTTTTTTTTTGAAAAATTATTATCAATCTTAAAAACAACAACCGACGAATAAGTACACAATTATTGTAGAAATAAAAAACAATGCCTGATAAACATAATAATATTTTCAGAACGAATAAGATAACTAAATTACAAAACTAATTAATAGTAGAGCAGAAAGTAAAACTTGAAACTTTGATATTGATGATTTGAGGCTTTAAGCAATGACCAATGACAAAGGAAGGTATAATTAAAAATAAACCGCTGATTTTTTTTTTCCCCTTGGAATATGTCATTGGTTTTCTCAATGGATAAGTTAACAAATGTATGTTTTTATTTAATGAGATTTAAAAGAAATAAACAACATTTTAATTAAAATTGATTAATTCTAACGTTGCATAGAGATTTTGTAGGGATTTTTATAATTTATTTAGGAAAATATAATTATACAACAATAATAAAATACAAAATAAATATATAATCATAATTGAGTTAACTATAATTTAGGAATTGATGCCTTTTAAATATAAAATAATAAGTTTAACATAAATATGGGGGTTGGGTACTAGACAAATGCCTAAGTTGTCTGACAGAGAAGCCGATCGTATAATAGATAAGCAACATAGTTATCTTTCTTTTTGTTTTTCCTTTTTTAAAAGGCTCTCTTTCATTTCTTATGGGATACTCGTATTTATAAAATACCAATATGTTATAAATTATAATTTATTAATAAAAATAGTCTCTTTTAGGTTTCAATATAATTTGTCTAAAATTGGAATAAGGATAAATGTATTATTTAAATAAATACTCAATATTTTCCTATTCTTTCAAACAAACTTCTTTTTATTTTGCGCTACATATACCTCGCTAATTCTGGCAACAATGTTTTAGTAAGATACAGCAATGAAAGACTTTCATTAAGGGATCCCATACATTAACTTAAAGTGTGAATCCCAATTGGAGCCATTCGAGCCAATGGCTCTTAAAATCTACATGTGGTGGGCCCTAGCACGTGCAGATTTTAAAATACAAAAATACTAAGCCACTAAATTTAAGTCCAATGGCCTAAATTAGGATCCGTACTTTGATTAATATATGGAATACAAATTACCTTGTTGGAAACTATGGTTGTATTTTTTTTTTTATTTTAAATCTGAATAGACATAAATTAATCTAAATTCTTAATATAATTGAATGTTTGAATCTTAACGATAGGTTTATTGTTTGGTTTGAATTGCTAAAGATAAATATTATGTTTTTTTTTTAACTTAATAATGTGAAAACGAGAAATTTTACATTTTTGTACGTACATATTATAAATATTAAATAATAAACACCTCAAAGAATATAAATAAGATAATATATTATTCTAAAATAAATTATGTTCAATTAAATACAACCCTTTAATATTTTTTAAGTCCTATTTTAAGTCTCAATAGAATAAAAGGAAAATAAATATCAAAAAGCCAAACGCCTAAGTAACACCTTAATGTTTGATCCAAAATATAATTTTTTTTGTCTATAAAATATCTAAATTTATTTTGTATTAATATTAGGTGTGTTGTCGTGAAGCATAGGTTGAGCAAATTAGCAATTGATGGTAGCTGTGACTTCAGAGAAACTTAAATGTGGTGTAAACAATTGCAAAGAAAATTGACACAATAATTTACGTGGTTCGGTAAAGCCTACATCCACGAGCAAAGACTGGAAGATAATTTTACTAATAAATGAGAATTTACAAATTGGGAAAAATTCACAAAAACCCAATAGCCCAATACACCCAAATAAATTCTCCTAGCACTCAAGTGGAAGCTTTTCTCAACTCTCTCAATTGCTTCACTTGCAATTGCTCTCAATTTTGAGATGCCATAACAAATGAAGAACATTAGCTATTTATAGGAATGCATGGTAGCACTATTTCACCAAACCTTTAAAATTGTCAAAGTTTGGTTGGTGATTACCTAATTTTTAGCCAAACTTTGAACAATTTACCTTTGAATAATTTTGGCCAAACTTTGAACATGTGCTTTGCCAAACTTTGAACAATTTGGCTTTGAATTTGAATTTTCAACAATTCTCCACCTCGGTGAAGATTTATCAAAATCTGAGCCGACTACCAATAAACCATCATTCCCAAAGTGGCTGCATCATTGTGAACTTTCTTGTATAAAATGATCCTCCAATCTCTACCCTTTTCACTGTTTTAAACTTTCAGGATATTGATCAAGTTTAGACAATGCTCAAACTTGATCGTTGTCACCACTTTGGTCAACTTATCTGCTGGATTCTCTGCAGTCTTGATTTTCTGAAGAAGAATCTTCCCATCATCAATAATTTCCCGCACAAAGTGAAATCGTACGTCAATATGCTTTGTACGCGCATGCTAAACTTGATTCTTTGCTAAGTGAATAGCACTTTGACTATCACAATACAAGTTAACATGCTCTTGGATCAATCCCAAGTTTCCAAGCAAGCCTTGTAACTAGGGATGGCAAAAAAGCCCGGCCCTGATTTTGGCCCGATTAGCCCGGCCCTTATTTTTAGGGCTTGGGCCCGAATTTAAGGGCTCGGGCTCGGGCTCGGGCTTATACATGTCAAGCCCTTTAAATTCGGGCCAGGGCTCGGGCTTTATATAGCCCGGCCCTAACTTTAAAAAAAAAAATAAACGTATGTCCATAAATATTGGAGTAATTTTTTTTTCTTCATGTTGGATTGTGAATTGTCATTTTTAAACTAAAGAACTTCTTGTTTAAATTGTGTAATTGAATTATGTATTTTTATTTATTTGTTAAATTAATGAACTCTTTAGTTGGATTATTGAATTAAATTGTGTTTTTATTTGAATTAGATCTAATTTTTGTTTGTATTTAATTATTTATATAATTTATGGTAAACATGTTGATTAGAATAATTTTTATATTTATGTTATTTTAATAAGGTTTTAAAGTTTTTAAATATTAATATATTATGATATTTTAAATTGGAATTGTTTAAATATTAAAAAAAATTGATCGGGCTCGGATAAAGCCCGAGCCCGACCCTGACCCTCGCCCGGCCCTAATTTTAAACATTCGGGCTTTTATAGGGCTCGGGCTTATGGTTGTAATGTCGGGCTCGGGCTCGGGCTTGGCCAAGCCCTGTCCCGGCCCGGCCCATTGCCATCCCTACTTGTAACCAAACGGCCTCTTTAATAGCCTCCGTAATTGCCATATACTCGGCCTCGTGGTTGATGATACAAGCGTAGATCGTAGTGTAGACTTCCAACTAATTGGCCCTTTCATAAACCGATCAAATCGCTTGTACCACTGCCTCGGAGATTGTTTCAATCCATAAGCGACTTTGTCGGTTTGCAAACCCAATTTTCTTTTCAATGACTCTAAATCCATCCAGTTGAGTCATGTAGATTTCCTCTTCCAAACCACCATTCAAGAACGCAGGTTTTACATCAAGTTGAACTAGTTCCAAATTATATTGCGTAACAATGGCTAGCAAAATCCGAATAGGCGAATGTTTCATAGCTGGAGAAAATACCTCATTGTAGTCTATTCCTTCTCTACGAGCGTAACCGCTCGCTACCAATCTAGCCTTGTATCGAATTTTATCCTTACAGAAATCCATCCTTTTTGCATATACCCATTTGCACCCAATTGCCTTTTTGTCTTTAGGCGGTGTAACTAACTCCCAAGTTCCATTTTTTGAAGAGGCTGCATTTCTTCATCCATTGCTTGCTTCCATTGTACATTTTCGAGGCTACTTACTACTTCTACGTAAGTGGAAGGAACATCACCATCTACGATTGGAAGTGCATAGGCCACCATATCAACAAAGCGAGCGGTCTACGAATCTCTCTCGCATGACCTTCTATATGCAATTGAATCTTGTTGCTCTAAAGGTTCTTGAGTCAGAACCTCTTCTTCATCTTCGGTTGACTGAGAATCATTTGCCTCTTCAACACTAGCTGGATCATCTTTAACCTTTTCAAGCTCCACCTGCTGCGGAGTACTACTGGTGCTATCATCCTTTTGTGAATCATTTTGTTTTAATATGGCTAATTCATCAAAAGTCACATCTCTGCTGAAAATGATCTTCTTTGTATTTGGACACCATAAACGGTATCCTTTTACTCCACTAGTTATACCCATGAACAATGTTTTCTTAGCTCCTGGGTCTAACTTAGATTCCTTTACATGATAATAAGCGGTGGAACCAAAGACATGTAAAGTATCATAATCGATAGCGGGTTTACGAGTCCACATTTCCATGGGTGTTTTGCCCTCGATTGCGGTGATGGCAAGCGATTAATTAGATAGCACGCATATACAACGACCTCGACTCAAAATTCCTTGCCCGATTCGGCATTGGATAACATACACCGAACTTTCTCCGGTATAGTTCGGTTCATGCGTCTGCCACCCCATTTTGTTGTGGTGTACCTCGAGCGGTGAAGTGTCGCACTAATGCCCTCATCTCGGCATACTTCAAAAATGGATTATTCTTGTACTCACCACCATTATCCGGCGAAGTCTTTTAACCTTTCGACCGGTCCGAGTTTCGACCATCTTCTTCCATTTCGAAATATACTCAAAACTTCATTTTTGTTCTTCATCAAATACACCTATACTTTTCTTGAATAATCATCAACAAAAGTAACAAAATAGTGCATACCTCCCAAAGAAGCTACTACGGTAGGTCCCACGCATCACTGTGAACATAGTCCAGAATCCACTTTTGTATTGTGAATTCTTGAGCCAAACTTTACTCTTGTTTGCTTGCCCGAGCGCAATGTTCACAAAATTCCAGTTTATAGAATTTGCACCTTTCAATAAGCCTTGCTTAACCAAAGTCTGCAAAGCTTTTTCACAGGCATGTCCCAAGCGCATATGCCACAACTTGGTTGCCTCACGAATCTGCATCCTTTCTCGAGCTGTTGATCTTGATCCAATAGCTATACTCCTTGGAAATAGTACAAGTTATTCCTTCTTGTGCCCTTCATCATCGTCGATTGCACATTACTACCTTCGAGAACCCATCTCTCATAGTGATTGTAAGCCCTTTGGATTCTAGGACTCCTAATGAGATGAGATTTTCTTTAAGCTTGGTACATAGCGAACTTACATCAAGACATGGATTGAGCCATCATGATTCTTCAATTGGATTAAACCTATTCCCATGGTTTTACAAGCATTGTCATTGCCCATAAAAACAACTCCACCATCTAGCTCCTTGAAGCTAGAAAACCGACTATATTAGGACACATATGATAAGTACAACCCGAATCCAAAATCTACTCATCGATTGACATGTCAATGTCATGCCAACCGAGACTAAATTCGACTCCTCATCATGCTCGGCTACACATGCATCGAAATAGCCTTGCCCTTTTGTAACTTAGGACAATTCTTTTCCAATGCCCTTTCTCGTGACAAAAGCACATTCATCTTTGGCGGGCCTACCTTTAGACTTGCCATTTTTCCGAGGTTTGCGGCTTTGTGAGCGACCTCTTCTGCTATTAATACTTACGCAGCTGTATCTCTGTGATCCTTTTTATCTTTCTTTCCGGTCTCGGCATTACTACGATTGCACTACATACTGACATCAAATGTGACATCTGTCCTTCCCATGAAGCAAAATGGTGGTGAGATGGTCATATTCATCGGAAGTGAATTCAACGACAACAATGCCTTATCTTCATCTTCAAATTTCTCATCCAAATTTAGCAAATCCGCTAATATTTTATTGAATGTGTTCACGTGGTCATTCATCGACATACTAGGTGCATGCGTGAATCGATAGAGTTTCTTTTTCATATAAAGCACTGTTTTCAAGGCTTTTCTTCATATATTTTTCTTCCGATGTCTTCCACAAATTCTTTGCTTGATGTCTCCTCATGGCGAGTACTTGATCTTTAGCCGGACATAGGCGAATAGTACCACATGCACTGTCATTGATTTTTGTCCACTCCTTGTCATCCATCTTTTCGAGGCTTTTCTTACAGAGCGAGATCCAGACTCTTGCGACATAAGACATCCAACACCTCACATTGCCACATACCAAAATTATTGGTACCATCAAATTTCTCCACTCGAACTTTGCATTAGTCACGGTGAGTCCTTCACGGCGAAGGCGATGGCGACGCTCTACCATCCTTCTCAACCTTAAATAATCGGTGCCTTCAACAACTATTCACACTTGAAAAGCAGTCTCTATGATGTTTATTTCGCGTGAATAAATGCACCGAGAAAGTTCCGGGAGAATGGAGGGTCACGATAGTCCCAGCTTAAAACCCGGACTCTTAGACTCTTATCGTCTTGTTGACAGAACTTTCCTAGACATGCAAAAATACACACTACTTACAATAGACTGTTCTCCAAGTACAAATGGTCATATCTAGTACTGTATTCCCCAAGTAAGAACCTTCGGCTCTGATACCAATTGTTGTGCGGAAGCGTAGGTTGAGCAAATTACCAATTGATGGTAACTGTGACTTCTAGAGAAACTTAAATGTGGTGTAAACAATTGCAAAGAAAATTGACACAATAATTTACGTGGTTCGGCGTAAAGCCTACATCCACGGGCAAAGACTGGAAGATAATTTTACTAACAAATGAGAATTTACAAATTGGGAAAAACTCACAAAAACCCAATAGCCCAATACACCCAAATAAATTCTCCTAGCACTCAAGTGGAAGCTTTTCTCAACTCTCTCAATTGCTTCACTTGCAATTGCTCTCAATTTTGGGATGCCATAACAAATGAAGAACATTAGCTATTTATAGGAATGCATGGTAGCACTATTTCACCAAACCTTTAAAATTGTCAAAGTTTGGTTGGTGATTACCTAATTTTTAGCCAAACTTTGAACAATTTACCTTTGAATAATTTTGGCCAAACTTTGAACATGTGCTTTGCCAAACTTTGAACAATTTGGCTTTGAATTTGAATTTTCAACAAGGTGATTCACTTTAGCACATTAGCAAATTCTTCCATACTTAGAATTTTGTGTTCAAATCCTCATAGTGGAATAATTATTTTTAAAAAATTAAATCATTTTTGAAGTTCATTGTTAGGGCTCAAACAAAAAAGAAAATTAAATTTCAAAATTCCTAAACATGTTAATTCGGTTAAATTATTTTTGTCTATTCGACAATTTTAGTTTTTAAAATATTTTTGAAAATATTCAATTACATGTGAAAGGAAATACAATTATTTTGTTGTAAAATTATAAAGAACTTTTGAAGTCCTATTTTAGGTCTCAATAGAATAAAAGGTAAATAAAATCAAAAGTCAAAAGCCCTAGTAATTTTATGCTCAAAAATTTATTTATTTATTTTTTTGGTCTATAAAATAACTAAATTTATTTTACATTAATATTAGGTGATCCTGTTGAGATTATGTGCTCTTTAAAGCATATTAATTTATTTATGATAAATAAATTTCTGATTAATAAAATATTTAAGATTTGTTTAAGATATTTTAATTACATAAATATTTTAAACAAGGTTCATTTAATTATATTATATATATTTATATAATTATCATATGGATTCATAGAAGACATAAATACAAGTTATCTAAATTGATTTCACAGTTGATAAATAGAGTTGGGTGCGCTATTTATGTTTAGACTGTAGTAAATTCGTTGAATGATTTGTCTTAATCATGTATGAATTTATTGATATATTTTGACTATTTTAAACTAGATCACATATGAATTGCAATCTCAATCTTGAGTTAGTTATAGTTTCATGTTTATGATTGTTATTCCATTTGAGTTACCAATAAGCGTGACGTACATTTATAATCAAGATTACCTAGTATCTTGGTAGGAGCAATTATGAGTAGTGAGATTATAGATTAATAATATAGAATTTATACAACACGTTTCTTGATAGGTTTTCGGTACTTGACCATAGAATTCTCTGGCCAGATTGTGTCAACATAATTAGTATGTTGAAAATGATCATTAGAGAAAATCAGTAAGTGTCAAAGAACAAGATCTAATTAAATTAATTGGACAGTTGAGATATTAATTTAATTAGCGATATGGTACAAAGAATTGTTCAGTAAAGAAATTAATGTGACTTGGGTTGAATTATTATTTAAGAACACTATCCTAGATAACTTACAATTATGAGGTCAGTTCCAATCTTATAGTATAGTAGATTTGGAATTAAATAATCAAGCTAGTTTAATTACATGTCTAATTATTATAGCCATTAATGTATGTACCCATATGATCCCCGGGTTAGCTCATTTAATTGACTGCATCACTACTGAATTAATAAGTAAGATAACTAGCTATTTGAGTTAAAAGCCTAAATATATGGCTCCAATTAATATAATTGTATATAAGGGGCCTTGTATTATTTAACAAGGTGGTCCCATATAGTTATAACAAGAGTAATGCCAAAAGCTTTTGGGTTTTTATCATATTTTAATTTTAATCAATTATTTTGATTTAATAGAATTAAAAAAGGAGATAAATAAAGAGCTTAGGGTTTTCCACCAATACAATATAAAAATATTTTTTTCTCTACAAAAGAAAAAAGAAAAAGCCATAATATACAGATCAAGAAAAAAGAATTTTTCTTTCTGACTTTGAGAGAAAATTATTTTCTTGATAGTTACTTTCAGTGGTGATAAAAGTACCTACACGTCAAGTGCAGATCAAAATTAAGTCATAACCTGAAAAATCATTGGTGATAGATTGTGATCTAACAGGAGAAGAGTTGATAAATCGTTACTTGGGAGCCTTAATTATTACAATGAAAAAATAAATGTATGATTTCTAGATTATAGTAATTCTATATATTGTATGAGAAAGTGATTATATTATTTTCACTGAAAAATGATTTTAAACCTACAAATCCACTGTGGCACATTGGCAAATTGTTTTATTTAGAATTCTGGGTTCAAATCGGGTAGTGGAATTATTATGTTATAAAAAAAAATGAAATTATTTTTGAAGTTCATTTTTAGGGCTTAACCACAATTAGAGATGTATAACAATCCATCTTCACGAAGTTCTTTAAGAACACAGCTGAATACTGTCTGAGTATATATTGTTGCAGCTTGCTGCTCTTTATGCTTCTACAAATGGGTGATCAAAACAGGCGTTGTTTGGCATGAACTGTGGTCATCTTTAGCCTCCTTATAACGTTGTCGTGAAATAAAAAATTCCATTTGCATAACAAACTCAAATAGCGTAAGTTAGCCGCTGACATATTGATTTACGTATGCAGTTATACTCTCTCACCGTTGATTACTTCGTAGCCCACCAAAAAATTTGTGCCTCAAGAATGTCTCAGGCCACATATGCCAATCAGCATACAATTTTTTAATCTACTCATTATTAGAGAAATAAATTTTCTAACCATTTGATCCCACCTGAATTGAAACTCGTCCTATGCCATGTAATTCAACAAAACATCTTTAAAGGCGTTTATGAAATTTAGGTCAGAAATATTTGTAGTGGCATTTCGCTCCAGACGCCAACAACACAATCTATGGCATGCTTCAGGAA
Organism: Murraya koenigii; assembly: GCA_025617385.1. NCBI lineage: Eukaryota > Viridiplantae > Streptophyta > Magnoliopsida > Sapindales > Rutaceae > Murraya > Murraya koenigii. The sequence goes on from CM046812.1 coordinate 14,746,952, forward strand.
ACACTCTTCGTATGGCATTTCGCATTGCTCTATCTCCATCAGTGACAACGGACACAGGTATTTTACCATCCAATGCTGATAAGAAATTGCGAAGAAGCCATATATATTTGTTTTCAGTCTTAATAGAAAGTAGGGTAAAGCCAAACACAGTACATCTCATATGATAATTTAAACAAACAAACAACACAAGAGGTTTATTATATTCATTTTTCTGATATGTGGAATCAAATGATAGCACATCACCAAAGTAAGGAAAATCAGCTCGCATTCTAGAGTCACACCAAAATATGTTTGATAACCTACCTTCAGAATCAATAATATACTAGAAATTGATGAAATGGAAGCTTAATGTTTATTAGGACAGAAACCAAATGTTTCTGAATAATGCGAATTTTATTGAAAAGAAAACCAAATGAATAAAATTAGGGTTTTGAGGTCCTTTTTATAACAAACCTAAATATTATGAATTCATCAAAATAGGCAAATCTAAAATATAATCTTATAATAAAATTCTCCTATTCGAAATAAGAAAGGTAAAGAAAATGAAAACTAAATCCGATCCGAATTGTAGAAAAAAAGATAAAAATCCTAGAAGAATCGGAAATATAGGAAAAAGTCTTAAAATCTTAAAAAATTAGGAAAGAAAAAGAATTTTCACACCAAGCATGGAGCAGAACAGCTTTATTTTCTCTAAGTTTTGTTTGTCTCATCACAAGCTTCGAAACGATATATTATATGACGAAAACGGACACTCGTAGCCAAAGTTATGCCATCCAGAAAGTACCCTCCTCTAATACACAATATCCTGTATTAGTCTCCCTCACTTGGAAAAGAACTCGTCCTCGAGTTGGGCTTGTACAGATCCTCATCATCGGGATGATATTCAAACAAATCAGGAAAGTGTGAGAGATATTCCAATTGTCAGGTAATTAAAGTACATAAGCATTATCATTAATTTTCCAAGCTATCACTATCGGTAAGAAATGGTCCATACTTGTGCTTCTCCAATTTAGCGTGAATGCTCGGAAATTGACTTCGCCGTAAGCATGCCATCACTAAATTACCTTCAACAAACACTTTCTTACCCCAATGCTTGTCCGCTTCAGCCTTGTACTTTGCATTGGTAGCCTCCAAGTGAGCTCAAACTTCCGCTTAAATCTTCAGAGTCTTTTCTATCAGATATTCATCGCCTTGTGTTCCCCAACTGCAGCTACTGGTGGTATAACAACTAAGTCATAAATTTGTCTTTGAGAACTAGTATAGACAATCTCAAAAGGTGCCTTGCGAGTTGATCGATTCATCATGCTATTGTAAGCACATTCAACCTGAGGCAATGCAGCTTCCCAGTTTCATTGCTTATCATCACGCACACACCGTAACACATTACCCAAATTGCGATTGACCACTTCTGTTTGCTCATTTGTCTGTGGACTGAAAGCACTACTAAATCAGCAATCGTGTGTCAAATCTATCACATAGATGACTCCCAAATTTGCTGATAAATTGGACATCCCGTCGAAGTGATAGTCTTTGTAATCCCATGTAAACGTATCTATTTCCGAAAGAATAAATTTGCCATCAAGCAAGCATCTTCGATCTTCTTACATACAATGAAATGTGTCATTTTGGAAAATTTGTCTACCACAACTAATATTGAATCTCAACCTGTCCTTGTGCACGGCAACCTTAATACAAAATTCATGGACAGATCTAACCAAATATTTTTAGGAACAGTTAAAGGCATATACAAACCAGTATTCTGCGCATGTCCTTTGTTTCCTTGGCAAATTCGATAGCTCTGCACAATCTTGCACACGTCCCTATTTAGTTGAGGCCAATGATAACGCTTCTCTACAAGTGCCTTAGTCTTGTCTCGATCCATGTATCTACCTAATCCTCCTCCATGCAACTCGTAGATTATTTGTTCCCGCAAAGAACTCTGAGGTACACATAACTGGTTGGACTTGAATAAGTATCCATCCTGTACTAGAAAATCCTCCGCATTTTGATGGTTAATATAGCGATCCCAAACGCCCGCAAAGTCATCATCTTCCGCATACAACTCCTTCAAGCACTCAAAACCAGTAACTTCATTGACTAGAGTTACTAGTAAAGTTGTAACGCATCTACCACTCTATTTCTGCATATAATTGTCCATTGCTCGAGAAATTGTAGAATACATTATTGTTAATACAACTAATTAATACATTTATAATATGTATATTTAAATTTTATATAACCATCAAATTGCTTGCTGGTTTTTTAAATGAATATCACACTAAGACTTATTGTAAGACTTATTGAAAGGAAGGATGCCTATGCGATTATTTTTTATTTATTTTACGGAGAAGGATGCTATTCCCCTATCTCTCACTACACTGTTATGTTATAAGATTAACTTCAATTAATGCCTATCAAGTACCTCCTAAACGAACTAGAATCCTAACTTACTTAGAGTTGGTTTGGATATTATCCATCCTTAAATCAAGGGATATACAAAATTGGATTTCCAAATTTATTCAACAATAATATTAAAAGTATACACACATTCATATATTTTATTTTTTTGGAAATAATAATTCTTGAGGATACCGATAATGGATTCCAATGCTGATCTTCAACTTCAACGATGTTTGGATCTTATGAAGAAGTATTTTATGGAAGATCTCCCCATGTATATGATGGTCTCTATGCAAAAACCATCTCCTAAGGTTTTATTTTATTTTTCTTATTTTGGTTAACTATATATATGAATATGATATCTCTGGGATGTTGAAATGGTGCCTGATTAGCGGGCCATTGCTGGTTCGTAGTATTGTTGCCTTGGATAATCATGAATGCTATGATCAATTCCTGATTAAGTATTACACAACGCTAATTCTGCTGCACGTATTAATATATATGCAAAAGTACTTGCAATTTCTTCGAAAGGTATAATCAACACCAATACTGCTCCTTTTGGGTCTAATTTAATTATTAGGTTAGAGATGTTTACAGACCTTCTTAGAGGTTTAGGCTTTATTAATTTAGTGGTATTACTGTTAGAGAGTCATAAAATATTTGATAAACACTTGTAACTGTAGTTCTAAGGTCGAGATTATTTTATCCCACTGACATATGATGAAAATTTACAATACCATCACTATTTTTGTCAAATATTATTAGAGCCGTGACTTAATTACAGTCGGACCACCACAATACCACAGGAGCTAGCCTTTCTTTTGTACATGCATTCTGCATGCGTTTTAATTTATTGGTTTGATTTGATGATTTCTTCAGCTCTCCTCACACAGCTATTTCTTCAGCTTAAAGAAATAAAGGAAAAGGGGATAAACTGGAGTTTTTGCATGAGCATTATCAAGGAGATAAACTACTTCAAATTTGGAAGTATTTTGTTCTTGGCATTCTTTAACCTTGCTTTGACCCGGCTAGCCATAACCAAACAAAGAGAGCTAAATATCGACATTACAGACATAAGTCTGAACCTCTTTAATCTTGTTATTTTTGTATTTCCATTAACAAGTTTCCTAATCTATATTTTGGAAGCCGTCATTCACCTTATTTTCATGTACGATGCAACTTCAAGATTTTTCTTTTGTCTCATATTCGGTCTCCTAAGTGAATACGTTCACCCAAAACTTCATGCCTCTAGCATTGCCGCAATATTTGCCTATTCGTTCAAACAAACTTCTTTTATTTTGCACTATATATACCTCGCTCATTCTCACAACAATGAAAGACTTTATATAGTGAAAGCCATTATATTTCACTTTACGACTTTGACATACCGTGCCTTCATGGACGAGCAATATTTGGTGGTTACTGCTCTTCTTATTCCCGTTATCTTCGGAAACTTGGCATTGTGTTACAACAATATTGAAGATTGGAAAAGGATCGAAAATTGGTATTTTATTGGTGAGTAATTAATCTAAGTACTTAGATATAATATTGTTTATATTAATTGCATTATTTTAGTTTCTTATTAGGATTTTTCTCATCAATTCATTGATTAATTATTGTCTTTTTTTTTTCTTTTCGCCTCTCCTAGGGATAATGAAAATCCGCTCAATCCAGTTTTGCCGAATGCTGTTGCAGCAACCCCAAATGAACAATTAAGGGCACGGGTTTGTAGAATGTATGATGATCGGTTGCATGAAAAAGTTCCTAACCTTGAAAGATTCTATTGGATATTTTCATCCAACAACTAATGCGAATTGTGAATAATAGTTTCATATCCATTAGATGGTTCCTAGATAGATATGCAAAATTTATATATTAAAATGAATTAGTTTTTAAAGGTTTGAAAGGAGATGAGAAATCGATTTCAGTAAAAGCTAACGCGTGCCCTTTTTTAATTGTTACTTGAACTCAGGTGGCTACAGGCGCAAAGAGCATTCTCGGACTGCTGAGCGTTATTAGGGCAAATGAATTGGTGAAACTTTGGGTTCATTCGGCTCCTTTACGGAAGATTGATATATTCCCGGATAGAAGCGAGGAGCAAAATAGCACGATGGAAGAAGTAGCTTATTTATGTGAATAACATTAGTTGGATTTGTAAAGCTTATACGTCAAAATGGATTAAAAGATTAGAATTGAGCTGAGAAGTTTTATGCGCTAAACACCAACTCTTGCACTTTCTTCATTGTTTCTTGAACTCAGGAGGCTGCAGGTGCAAATGCTTTGCACCTGCAGCTTTTTAGTTATTTCACATCCCATTCCTTCCCGCACTCAAATGAAACGTATGCCCTTGAACTTGAACCCGAACCCGTGACCTCTTGCTTCCACTGCAAGAGTTAAGTCAACTAGGCTATCCTTTGGGAAACTAGGCTATCCTTTGAGATAGTGATATGGATATGCTAACTAGTTATCTTAATTGGTTAATATTTTTTGAGATTTATTCAATAAATATCGGTGAATATAAAAGGGTAAAAAATACTCACAGCAGATAATGCGACAAGAATCTCGCTCTAAATAACGATATTTATTTTTATTTAAGTCTAATTAAAAGATAAATTAATCTTTTAATAATGAATCTTGAAGGTTGTTGATGGCTTCGAGAAGAGCATATACAGGAGAAGAAGAGATTCATTATTGTTTGCTGTTAGATTATTTGTTTAATATTTTTTGCTGTTAGATTAGCTTAAAAAATATGTCATAAGTATTCTTATCAAAAGGGAAACTAAATGAATGGATGAATTCAAGCCCTACAAAGTCATAGTTTCCATGTGTCATAACTTTCACAAAGGTCTAAAAAAAATTTATATTAGGAGAAAATCTGGGTTCTAGGAGAAAATCTTGAATTTATTTTTTCCTTTTTAGTGAAAATCTTAAATTCATTAATTTGGATGAAATATCTCGTAACTAACTAGAATCCTAACTTACTTGGACTAGCAAGTTTTGAAATTATCCATTCTTAAATCAATGGATATATAAAAAGCGTTTTCAAAATTATTCAACGTACAACAAGAAGATAATATAAACAATTAATTCCTTGAGGATAGAACTGATATAATGGCTTCCAACGATGTCAAAGTTCTTGATCTTATGAAGAAGCGCTTAAAGGAAGATCCCCCACTGTTTATGATGGTATATAACTACTGGACTCATGTTTGATCCATCTTATATCGAATGTTTTATTTTATTTTTTATTTTTTCTCTCTCTCTATCTCTATATATACGTGCATGATATCTATTGTGGTCAGGTCTTGAAATGGTACCTGGTCGGCGGGCCATTGTTTGTTCGCTGTATTGTTGCCTGAGATGAGAAGCTGAGGATGAATAGTGCTGAAACAAGCCAATTTGATCGATTTCTGGTCGGGTATTACACCACATTAATTCTGCTGCATGCATCATTATATAGGGAGAAGTACTTCCAATTTATTCGAAAGGTAAAATAATTTTCTAATTCGTATATATTTAATCATATTAAACAGCGGCAGGAATGGAACGAGGCTCTGCCTTCAACAGTTGGTTCTTAATTATTTTTAGAGATATAATTCACAGGACTTCCTAAATTGTCTCTTTTTTTCTTCACACGTACTCTCTATTCTCTTTCTCCAGGTTAAAGAAGCAAAGCAAAAGGGGATAAACTGGAGTTCGCACATGAATCTTACGGAGATAAACTACTCCAAATTTGGAAGCTTTTGGTTCTTGGCCCTTTTTAACCTTGCATTGACTGAGCTAGCCATAACCAAACTAAGAGAGCTAAATATCAACACTCGTCTTAGTGCCTTTAATCTAGTTTTTTAGCATTTAATCTTGCTTTTTAGCATTTACATTAACAAGTTTCCTAATCTATTTTTTCGACGCTTCCATTCACATTGTTTTCATGTACAATGCGGCTTCAAGATTTTTCTTTTCTCATTCTTGGTCTCATAAGTGAATATATTCACCCAAAACTTCATACTTTTGGCGTTGCCAGATAAGAAAAGTTTTTCTGAATGAGTAGGCAAATAGTGTGGATTCAAGGAAAATATGTTGGTGGTCCTATCAGTCGATCCTATCAATCCAAACCCATCCAATTATTATTGGATTTACCTTACAATTGAATTGGATTGAATTGTAATATGAAAAATCTAATTATCAACAAGTTTATTAGGGACAAAATAAGCAAAATCGACAAGGATTATGTGGATTCAAGGAAAATATATGAGAGAATCAATAGAGTGTGTAGAAAAGTCAGCAATAATTTTCAATAAACATGTGGCTAACATGTTTACCACAATTAGCATGAAAAACTTTCAATTTGGTAAGTAGAGTTTGGTGAAGAAAATGGTGCCAAATTGTTGAATTTTTTACTAATTATTGAAGATTTTTGTCGCATGGTTGGTGAAGTTTTTCCTATAAATAGTAAGAGCTTATTCATTTCTAAATCATCCCAAACTTGAGAGAATTTGAGAAAGTGTCAAATTTGGAGAGAAATAATTCATTAGAGAATTATTGTGAGAGTAAGTAATCGGAAAGTGTGGGCAATTAAGAGTTATTTTTCTTTCAAGTGTGTATGAGAGTACTGGGTGTATTTGGGTTACGGGAAGTGAGTTTTGTTTACTCAAATATTGTACTATAAATAATTATTAATAATACAATTATTTTCTCTTACTCCTGTGGACGTAGGCATAATTGCCGAACCACATTAAATTTTTGTGTCATTTAATTTTATAATTATTTCGTTTGCTTGATTCCGTATTCCGCACATAACAGAGAGATGTTTGGCTTCTGGTGAACAAAATTATATACGCAAATTTATATCATTTATACGATGTTCATTTTGGATGGGCAGCTTTTTCAATAGACAATGAATCAGGAAATGGAATGGAGACATTGGTTTATTTGAAAAAGGAACATATGGCCATGTTCGAATGGCCTTATAGCGAAATGTCCGCGCTTTAACTTTCTGACGTACAAGCTTTTCCCCTCCGATTGGTGTGTGTTCTTTTTCTACATGTATTGTCTATCGCAACTCACAATCTTTTTCCAATAAGATCCCTTTTCACTATATATCCTATTTAATTCCAAAAATAACCTTTATTTTTTTTTCTTTCTCAATAAACTCCACTGAGCGTCTCTCCCTCTCTCTCATTTATTTGCTTTTTTTATTAAATAAACCCCAATGAGTGATGCATTCTCTTCCGTTCCATTTATAAAAGAAAACAAAATGGCCACAAAGTTTGGTTGTCCCTTGCATGCTCATATGAAACTTCACAAAACTATCTTTCTTGCAAAAATAAATTATAAATAAGTGAATAAAGCTACGTTGGATTAAACTCTCACTCTTTTTGTGATAGAGAAAAAAATTGAGAGAAAACCATGTGTGGGTTGGATTGGATAAGTTATTGTTGATGCTGTTTTCCCGCGTCCCTTCAAATAGTGCCAAGAATCTTCTGCTCGCGGCTAGCTCGAGCTCGAGCATAACTATCTTCCAATTCCAATTTCTCTATCTTCACCGAAACGGGAGTCTCTCGGACCTGTATTGACAGAAAACAAGGTCAGGGGTCACCAGATGTTGTTCCGGTGAAAACCCTCCGACGCTCAAGTCAGTAATCGGGTTGTTCTTTTTGTATCCCTCTTAGTTAGAGAGACCGGAAGAATGAAAGGGGTATTTTTGCCTTCCTTTTTGAATGATGGAATTCCATAAAAATTAGAGTGGAGGGAAGCAAGGATAGGCAGAACCTCTGTGAATTTTCGGAACCCCTGCAATTTACCTGTCTGTTTCCTTTTATTTTCCCCTTTTCCCGCCCTTTCTTCCCTGGATCATTCGTTCCCGCGTTAGTAGTGTCTGGGTCCCCCTGACAACCGGGATTAGTGTAATATTCCCTGGGGATGCGCGACTGTCTTGTTAACATGGCTCACATGGCCAGATCATCATGTCTGGCGTGCGGGCAAGGAATGATGACACCGTGGGGGAATTTGCCGGCCATCGGCAACAGTACCACCACTATACCATGTGGACCCTAATCAGACATCGAAAGGTGTGCGGGATTCTAAGGAAATGGGTCGGACTGTCCTGAGCCGGTTCTCGCGTTCCATTTATTCTATGATTGGCGTGGCCCAGTTGTGCTCGAGGACTTCACTGCAGCAAGCAGAAAGGAGAGCTCGGGTCTCGATCAGCCTTCGAGCTCCTCGTCCTTATCCAGCCTTTACTGGGCCTGATGACCTCGAGCAGGCAAGAGAGCTCAGAGCTCAGACGGCTCTGAATTCCTCGACCTTGACCAGCTTTGACGCCTAGTGAGACCGTCTTCGTGCCAGTGGTCGGGACTTCTGCTCGAGCTAGATTGACCTCGGGGTATTTTATTCGAGCTAGAAAGGCCTCGAGGAGACCTGCCCGATATTACCCAAACACCAGTCCCCCAATTTCTAGTCTTTTGAGTGAAATGAGATAAGACTGGAAACTTATTAGTGATGGGCTGACTTCCCGGCCTTTTCCACTTCCCCACGTTTTCCAACTGTCTTCCGCTTCCATCATTTCGCATTTAATGCGAGACACGTGGATGAATCCTGGCCGTGCATTCGAATTTTGAAGGGACGTTACTTGAAAGGTCGCGCCCCTTAATCTATGTGCCGTCTGCTGAAGAGACGCACCTTTTCCCTTTCCTCTTTTAAAAACCCTTGACTTCCTCACTGTACTTCCTATTGCTCATTTTTACTCAAACCCGAAATTTTATGCAAGTGCTTCTTCGTCTTCCTCTTCCATGTCAGAATAATTTTCGGCCGTATAAATCTTTCTCTGTATCCAGGTACAACCCTTCTTCTTTCTATTCTCACCATTCTTCCTTCTTCCGGGTCTTTGATTCCATTTGGGTAAATTACACTCTAGGAAAATATGTCTGGTACCCAGCAAGCCCGTAGGATGTCCCCTGAGGAATCTTCCTCTTCTAGTGAAGTAGAGCCCCTTAGTATAATTCCAGTGAGGGATTCTAGTTCAGAAGGGGCATTACCCGCGGTGGAGGCCCAGCCGCATCAGGAGGAAAAGGCCAGCCAAAGGTCCGAGGGTAGGGGATACCCCATTGACCAGATGAGATGTGAGACCACCCAGTTAGATTTGGATAGGCTTAGGCATACTCACCATATACCTGATAGTATAGATTTACGATCATCAAGGTGAGTGATATCCCCAGTCGTCCCCCTCAAGGGTATACGACTTTCCATCCGAATGCTTCAATGGGGTCAGTCGCCTCCAACCTTTATTTTGCCCGGGTTTTGTACTCGATTTTGTTCGGCCCTGTGGCGCTTGAACCCGAACGGTGGAGGGTCCTTTTGGACTTTTGCGTCGTGGAAATAGTGCAATTTGGGTGAACCCTCGGTTGGGAAATAAAACACCTTTATCACCAAGTGCAGCTCAAGAATGCCTGGTTGGTACTACCTTACCTCCAGACTGAAGGGTAAAAAGCCCATCACTGATCTCCCAACTTCTGGTAGCAACTGGAAGAGCAAATTCTTCTTCGCTGGGGAATGGGGCACGCTGCACTTCTCACCGAGGGGGTCCCTCCGGTTCCACGGAATTTTTGCTCTCTAGGTTGTTTATCTATCTAGTGAATTCTTATTTTAGTTCTTCTGCTTGTATCTGTTCTCATTATTTTGCCTTCACTGTTCTTGCAGTTTCCTGGGGTGCTTCTTACAGAATTGGGGGAGAGCTTCTAGCACACGTAGACTGCACTTGACAACGCGAGCTCGTACAGGGAGCTGCTTACACCCCAAAATTTTTTGGAGTTTGGTCTAGTGCCAGGAAAAGACATGAGGGGGGTGCGCGAGATGATGCATAGACGCGTAGGGACTGCCAGAGGCGCGAGCACTTCTAAGAGACCACGAGCTGAAACAGATGCTCCGCCTCTACCTGCTCGATCCCCCCCTTCTGCTCATCAGGTAGAACCAACTGAAGAAGGTCCTCCTCGCAGGCGTCAGAGGACGGCGGCCTCAGCTCGCCCTCAACCCCAAAGTGTGCAGGAGTAGGGTCTGCCTAACCGTGTCGAGCCCTACCTAAGGAACTTTATCGGGGAGATGGACGACAGATTCTTGGACGGGCTGGAGTCCTATGATGCTGACGAGCTTTTTAGTTCTCTCCAGCGTCTCTCCTCCCAAACTTCAGCTGCTGTGACCAGGCTCAAAGACAAGACCCAAGACTCTCAGGAGGAACTTCGAGCAGAGATTCAGAGCTTGGAGCAGACTATCGGGCAGTTGAAAGAGGAGAACACGAGGCTTCAAGAGGAGAATGCAACCTTTGCAGAGAGGATAGCGGTGTCTGACTCTAAGGTTACCCAATTTCAGAGGGAGCTGACTGTCCTCCGTGAAGAGTTGATCGAGACTCGGAAGGACTTGGACACCCAGAGATTCTCCTTTGAGCAGACCATGGAGGGGGAAACTTCTCGTCTCCAAGGGCAGATAGATGCTTTGAAGGTCCAGCTTGCAACCGAGTACAACAATAGGGTGGACTTCAGCTATGACTGCCTCGTGTATGCCTTGGGCAAGGTACATCCCGAGATCGACCTGTCTAAGGTCCAAGCGGCTGTTGCCGAGTACATGTGCATTCACGACGTCCCCATCCAAGAGTCTGAAGCTTCCCCTTCCAAGCCGTAGACTGGACCTGGGGAAGCTGTTCCTCCCCGCCGCCGACGCCTCCTCACTGCCGCCGATGATGCCCTCTGCTGCCGCCTCCTACTATTGTCGCTTCTACCATCGCCTCTCCCGCTGCTACCGATGATGCCTCTGCTGCCTGAACTATATTTTTCCTTTTCTTTTTTTTTTTTTATTCCCTGTACTTGTAATCATTTCAATGAAATAAAAAGGCATATATTGAACAACTCATTTTTGTTTTCGTGTGTATATTCTTGTGTCTTATGTATGGGATTGACTTCATTGCTTGGTAAGTGAGAATTTTGTAAGTGTTGGACTTTATATTTTGTTTTATGCCCAAGTGCATTACTGGTTGTATGATTCTTTTAGACTTATGCTTGGCAAAGATTTTGCCTTGAGTTAGGCTGAAAGCCTTCGGCCTGTTTCGTGAGCTCGGTCTTTTTGGACCGATGTTCGGCTCGTGCTTTGTGGCTTTTTATATTGCGAGCTCATTTGCTTTGAGCCCAATTTTGGTTCATGTTTAAATTCAATGTAATCTCCTCGCGCTCTTCTTGCTCGAGCTTACAATTGGCTACGCTTGGCACCGTCTTGCCTAAGGCTTAGGCTTTGGGACTTCTGGCCTTAGTATTCTTCATGAGCTTGTTTTGCTCGGGCCTACAATTGGCCTCATTTTGCACCGTCCCGCCTAAGACTTAGGCTTTGGAACTTCTGGCCTTAGCGTTGTCTTCATGAGCTTCTTCTACTCAGCCTGCAATTGGCCTCGCTAGGCACCGTCCCGCCTAAGGCTTAGGCTTTGGGACTTCTGGCCTTAGCGTTGTCTTCACGGGCTTCTTCTGCTCGGGCCTGCAATTGGCCTCGCTTGGCACCGTCCCGCCTAAGACTTAGGCTTTGGGACTTCTGGCCTTAGCGTTGTCTTTCTGAGCTTCTTCTGCTTAGCCTGCAATTGGCCTCGCTAAGCGCCGTCCCGCCTAAGCTTAGGCTTTGGGACTTCTGGCCTCAGCGTTCTTCACGAGCTTCTTCTGCTCAGCCTGCAATTGGCCTCGTTGGGCACCGTCCCGCCTAGGACATAGGCTTTGGGACTTCTGGCCTCAGCGTTGTCTTCATGAGCATCACTGGCTCGCAATTGGCCTCACTGGCACCGTCCCGCCTAGGACTTAGGCTTTGGGACTTCGGCCTCGGCGTTGTCTTCACGAGCTTCGCCGGCCTCGCACTGGCCTCACTGGCACCGTCCCTCCTACGACTTAGGCTTTGGGACTTCTGGCCTCAGCGTTGTCTTCATGAGCTTCTGCTCGGGCCTGCAATTGGCCACGCTAGGCACCGTCCCGCCTAAGACTTAGGCTTTGGGAATTTTGGCCTTAGCGTTCTTCACAAGCTGCTTGGCTTCAACTTAAATTTATATTACAAATGTTTTTCTTACTCTTACACATATTCGAGTTTTTACACATCCCCATTTCGGGAAAGAATTTTACATTAACGCTCACAACACAAGGAAACTTACTGGAAGTATTTCATCAACAGTTATGCATTCCACGGCCTCTTGACCTCTCGTCCATCCGGATGGGTTAGCTGGTATGCTCCTGGTCCGGCTAATTGAGTGACTCGATAAGGACCTTCCCAATTCGGCCCTAGCACACCTTGCCTCGGGTCCTTCATGTCCTGGTTGACTCTTCCGAGTACCCAATCACCCACTTGAACCCATGAATGTGCACATTTTGGTTGTAATAACGAGCCACTTCTCGTTGGTATTCTCGCGATCTTAGCAGTGACCCTTTCTCTCTTTCATCCAAAGAAGTCCAAACCCGCACACATCTGCCCGTTGTTTTGCTCGTCATTCAAATGCTCCGTTCGATGTGTCCCCATTCCTATCTCAGTAGTAAGAACTACTTTGTGCCCAAATGCCAAGGAGAATGGGGTTTCTCCTGTGGCCGTTTTGTATGTGGTTCTATAAGCCCACAAGACACCAGGCAGCTCGTCCACCCAGGCTCCTTTTTGCTCGCCAAGTCTGGTCTTCAAGAGACGTTTTATGGACTTGTTCACGGCTTCAACTTGTCCATTGGCTTGTGGGTGTGAGGGAGAGCAAAATTTTAGCTCTATCCCCATATTTTGTCAGAAGTCTCTGAACTTGCCGTTATCAAACTGTCTCTCATTGTCTGTGACCAATGCATGAGGAATCTCATACCTGCAAATCACATTTTTCCAAATAAAGTCAGTGGTTTTACCTTCTGTGATACTACTCAAGGCCCCTACTTCGACCCATTTGGTGAAATAATTGATTGCGTCTATGGCATGGGTGGCAGACGCTTTCCCCTTCGGAAGTGGCCCGATCAAATCAATTCCCTATTGAGCAAACGGCCATGGTGAGTTCATCACTGTAAGGTTTTCTGGAGGCTGACTTAGGTAATTGGCAAAACTCTGGCAGCTCTTGCAGCTTCTGGTCTTCTCTTGAGCATCTTGATGTATGCGGGGCCAAAAGTATCCTTACCTCAAGGCCTTGAAAGCCAAGGACCTCGCACCAGAATGATTCCCATAAATTCCTTCGTGTATCTCTCGGAGGACATAATCAGCCTCCTCCTGGTCTAAGCACCGCAGCAAGGGGAGGGTGTATCCCCATCTATACAAGACCCCGTCGATGAGAGTGTACCTAGCCGCTTTACACTTCAATTTCCTTGCTTGCTTATTGTCGATAGGCAACACTCATTCCTTGAGGTAAGAAACAATTGGCTCCATCCAGGTGTTGCTCGTCGATAAGCTCATCACCTCGTCCCCCTGCTCGAGTCTTGATTTCCAAAGGGATAGACTTCGGTATTTTGGGGTCGGATGCGGCTGCCATGCGAGCTATCATATCAGCTCGAAAATTCTTTCCCCTTGCGATTTGTTCCACCTCGACAGGTAGGCTTCCATCTTCTCCCCCTTCGCCTGGAAGCTTTCGTTGAGGTGGTTTGTCACCAGCTGTGAGTCTGTTCGAAGCTTTACCTCTTCTGTTTTTACTACCGAGGCGAGCTTCAATCTCGCTATTATGGCTTCGTACTCGGCCTGATTGTTGGTAACTTCGAATTCCAATTTCACAGCATATTGCATCTCTGCCCCTTCAAGACTAAGGAGCACAACTCCTGCCCCTGCTCCCTGATTTCCACAAGATCCATCTACTGTGACTATCCATGTGTTGGTCGAGGCCTGGGAATCTGGTGGGGGCTCGCTCTCCGACTCCTCATCCCTTACAGTGCACTCGACCACGAAGTCAGCTAAGGACTGAGCTTTTATAGCTGTTCGAGGTTGCTAGCTGATGTCAAATTCATTGAGCTCCACTAACCATTTCACCAACCTTCCGGAGGTCTCTGGCTTGTGCAGAGTCTGCCTGAGTGGCTGGTTTGTTAGAGCCGCTACTGAATGCACCTGAAAATAAGGCCTTAGCTTTCGGGCTGCTGTGACCAGGGCCAGTGCCCATTTCTCCATCAATGGATATCGAGTCTCAGCTTCCAGCAAAGTTTTTCTCTTGTAATAAACAGGGTGCTGCACCCCTGACTCCTCCCTTACCAGAAATGAACTCGTTGCCTATTGGGACACAGCCAAGTACAGAAACAATACATCCCCTGCTCGAGGTGTAGACAGTAATGAAGCTTTCAGTAAGTATTCTTTCAACTGTTGGAACGCCGCTTTGCATTCTGGTGTCTACTTTGTCTTCCTGCCTTTCTTCATTTCCTAGAAGAAGACTCGACATTTATCCGTGGCTCGAGATACGAACCTGTTGAGGGATGCCAGCCACTGTAAGGCTTTAGTATCTCCTCGAGGCTACTGGGGACTTCATTTCCACCACTGCTCTTATTTTCTCTGGATTGGCCTCGACCCCTCTGTGATTGACCATGAAGCCTAAGAATTTTCCCGAACCAACCCCAAAGGCACATTTCTCTGGGTTTAGCTTCGTCCACATACACCTCCATCGTTCGACTAATTAATGGCTTGAAGACCTTGTTCACTAGCCTCTGGTATGTTGCCCTCGCATTCTCGCACCAAGCGGCATGACCTCAGAGCAAGACAGATCCCCGATTGGTGATGAAGGCCGTGCATTCCTCGTCTGATCGGTGCATGGGAATCTGATTATATCCTGAGAATGCATCCATAAAACTAAGCAGCCCGTGCCCCACCGTAGAATCCACCAGTTGGTCTATCTTTGGGAGCGGGAAGCTATCTTTAGGGCAGGCTTTGTTCACATCTGTGAAGTCCACGCACATTCTTCATTTCCCACTTGCCTTCTTTACCAGCACCACATTCGAGATCCATTCGGGGTAGGAGACCTCCCTTATGAATCCCGCTTTCAGCAGCTTCTCTACCTTGCAGTTGATGGCATCATATCTCTCTTGGTTGACTCATCTCCTCTTCTGCCTCACTGGCTTAGCATCTTTCTGTATTGCCAGCCGGTGACACGCCACTTCTGGGTCAATCCCTGGCATATCCTCATGTGTCCATGCGAACACATCCGCGTGTGCTCGCAGACACTCCACCAGCTTTTCTTTCAACTGCTCGCTAATGCACGAGATGATCTGGATTTTCTTCTCGGGGTCGTCTGCTCTCACTTCGACCTTCTCCAGCTCCTCAGCTGGCTCCTGCCTTCCATTCCTTGACTCCACCCTCGAGTCCAGCGAGGTTATCTGCATGGTTTCTTTGGCTGCCACAGCGTGCAGCTCCTTGCCACCCTCTGGCTGCCTTTTACGACCCCTACAGCCCCATTCACTCGATATTTTAGGGCCAAGTAGTGGGTGGATAGCACGCACTAGCTGATCCTCATGAACGGCCTCCCCAGTATCGCCTGGTATGGGCTGGCTTCATCTACCCACAAAGTCCAACATCATGTTCTTTTCCAAAGGCCTCGAACCCATGGTTACTGCCAGCTTGATGATTCCCAGAGGTATCAACTTCCTTCCCCCGAATCCTTTTAAGGAAGTGCTTGTCTGCTTGAGGCTCGCATCTGTTATCCCCAAGTCATCGAGTGTTGACTTGAAGAGAATGTCCACCGAGCTTCCCGAGTCTACCAGTATCTGGTCAACTTCCTTATTAGAGATGTTAGCTTTCACAACCAGAGCATCCTCATGGGGGTACAATACCCCTTCTTCGTCATCCTCTGTTTACATGATGGGCACTTGCACCATGGCTTTTTTGGCAGCGGGGGCAGCGAACAGGACCTCTTGGCCGGCAGCAGCATATCTATAATAGTTCTTCCGGGCCCTGTTTGAACTTTCTGCCATCGTGGGCCCTCCTGAGATTACCCTTGTGGCCGGTGGTTCCAATTCTATGTCTTAAGCTCGATCATTTTCCTTATATTGCTGCTCAACCACCGGATGTCCTCCTTCAATAAACTTGTCCAAGTACCGATTCCTAACCAGATCCTCCACCTGGTTCTTCAAATTATGGCACTGTGATGTGGAAAGGCCGTGGTCACCATAGAAACGAGCGAATGCCCTTTGCCTCGCTTACCGATCGACTTGGCCATCAGGCGCTGGGGGCTCAGCAGTCCTCGCTCCTCAGCCACTTGAAGTATCTCTTCGAGAGATATCTTCAACCATGTGTATCGCCTGTAGTAGTGGCTCTGCTCCACCATCTGTATTGCCCGATCCCTTGGGAAACTTCTTGGTGGGGGTGGCATTGGACGATCTGCTATGTTGTGGTTCATCTCAGGTCTGCTTGGTGGCTGGTTGCAGGATGGGTGGTCGTCGTGACGCCTGTACTCCCTGTGATCCGGTCCTTTCTTCCCTGGATCATCCGTTCCCGCGTTCGTGGTGTCTGGGTCCCCCTGATAGCCGAGATTAGTGTAATATTCCCTAAGGATGTGCGGCTGTCATGTTAACGTGGCTCACATGGCCAGATCATCATGTCGGGCGTGCGGGCAAGGAATGATGACACCGTGGGGGAATTTGCCGGCCATCGGCAACAGTACCACCACTATACCATGTGGACCCTAATCAGACATCGAAAGGTGTGCGGGATTCTAAGGAAATGGGTCGGACTGTCCTGAGCCGGTTCTCGCGTTCCATTTATTCTATGATTGGCGTGGCCCAGTTGTGCTCGAGGACTTCACTGCAGCAAGCAGAAAGGAGAGCTCGGGTCTCGATCAGCCTTCGAGCTCCTCGTCCTTGTCCAGCCTTGACTGAGCTTGATGACCTCGAGCAGGCAAGAAAACTCAGAGCTCAGACGGATCTGAATTCCTCGAACTTGACCAGCTTTGACGTCTAGTGAGACCGTCTTCGTGGCAGTGGTCGGGACTTCTGCTCGAGCTGGATTGACCTTGAGGTATTTTATTCAAGTTGGAAGGGCCTTGAGAAGACCTGCCCGATATTACCCAAACAGTTATAATTTATAATATAATTTAAAATACAAAGGATAAAATTATAATTACAAAGCAATAGAGCTTTTAGAAATTAGAATAGAGAAAGAGAGGTGCCAGCAGCGTCAATAAACAAATTTCATTTAATTAATAAAATCCACCCAAGCGAAACTCAAATTTCCAGTCCTAGTTAGGCTAACTAAACACCTCGAGGCCGAGCTCAAACTTATCCAAGTCGGGCCCATTGCCAAGGCCATTTGTACGAGTCCCGAATGCTAATATTTAATCTCTCAATTCATTTCCCCCACCCATACTTCTTACAAGTTAATCATATCAAAAATTTTAAAATTATTTTCTATCTCAATATACTCCATTTCGTCCCAACTTTATCTTTGTTATTATTTTTATTATAAACTTAAAAATACTTCTCATTAACTCCAATATTCTTTCACTTCTTTCTTTTAAAGGAGTTCGTTTTGGAGGAAAAAAAAAAGGTAATAAGTAACCATAAAAAACATTAGAGCGCTGATCATCGAAAAAAATAATTTTAAAGTTTTTATGAAAATTATCATTACACCACCATTATTTTATCATATATATATATATATATATATATATATATATATATATATATATATATATATATATATATATATATATATATATATATATATAACTGCAAAAAAGTTTAACTTGTTCTCTAAATTGCCTATATTTTTATCGTTAAAGAATATAAACAAAATGAATATTTTACCTTTAAATATATTAAAAGACCATTTTACCCTTTCAAACTTTTTGAGACATTATAAAATCTATAAATTTATTTAAAATACCATTATTCACGAAAAAAGAAGACCATTCAACTATCATCCCCGTCTATCTACATTCATGCTTCTTGTGTACTTATAAATTAAAAATCTTTGTATTCAAGGATAAAATATTCATTTCGCTTAGATTCTTTAACAAATTCTAATGGTATTATTGAAAAAGTAGTTGATTGATACAAATTGGAAAACATAAGTGGTGCCCAGAATATGTCAATTTTTTTTTTTTATTAAAGGAACATATGACAAAATAGAATTTGTGAGGTTTAGGAATGTAAGAAGATAAATAGAAAATTATCAACATCATATATTGCCGAGAGCATAATAGAAATCAACCGGTAGGGAGTAGAAATTGTTATTGAAAAGCCTCCTCCTGTAATTAGTTAATTGATAATACATAATACCATTTATTTTGATCACTCCAAGATATTGTAACAATGCAAAATTGAAAACCTTGAAAACGTCATACCTTGGCAATATTGAATTTCAGAATTCCTAAAAGCTACAAAAAGCAAAGCCACCAACGTTAAAATGCAAAATATTAAACTAAAAAACAAATACTCAAAATAGAGAAAAAAATAACCATTAAAACACAGAAAAGTGCTTCCCTCAAATATTTAAGAAAAAGTCATCCATTTGTTTCGCCTCACTATCCATTCATTTGTTTAATTGCTTTTTTTCTATTTCAATTTGGGCATAATAGATGAAACAAAAACATAGAAGATTATATTAAAGTTGTCGTTAGAACTCAAAAGATGTCAGCCAGAAATCCCAAGTGTTTCACAAGTTGAAGCTACCATATTCTTGAATTAGGTAGCTACTCGTGGGTTGCTATGGGTTACTGTAACATATGAATTTGTTATATTTATTTATGTAAATAATTAAAACAATAGGGGTTTATATGATAAATCAAGGGGGTTTATGTGATAATCATGAGTGGGTGTAGTTGATATTTTGTGGATGTATTTAAAAGAGAAATCGAGTGAATTTGGAGTAAACCGAGAGGGAGAGGAGAGTGTTTGACCCGTTTGACCAGACTCGGACTCGCGAATTTGACCCGGCCGTAATTCCCTATTCCGACCACCCCATCGGACGAGCTTGGTATCAAATTGAAGCTTACGAGACAGAGAAAGTCCCCCTGCCATCCCCGCCGGCTAGAAACATCGAGAACGCTAACGCCACCACTTGGGTTTTGTTCTCCACCTTGCCCTCTTTCATTCCCAATCAGTCACCGGCACCGAGGAGGCCGTTTTGCTGCCGACCGATCACCCCAAGGAGCCGTGACTTCACGAGCTCGATCTGGCTTCGCCGCCGCGCGTGGGAGGATACCACCGGCACCATTGGATTCACCTCAACGAGAAGTGTCTACCCCGAGCTTCCCCACCGCCATTGGTTGAATTTCGGTCAACGTTGACCGTAGGGGCATTTTGGTAACTTTGCGTATTGAGGGTAATTTCATAATTTCTAGCTTTGAGGATTTTTTGTAATCTGAATTGAGGATAAATTGGTAATTTTATGATGTTGAGGGTAAATTAGTAAATTATGAAATTGAGGGTAGTATAATTTCATATTATATTAGTAAATTACGAATACGGTAAGTCGGGAAAGATTGAGAGTTGTAATGTTAGGACGAATATTTATTTTAAGCGTTATTTTTGTGAGATTTGTTCGAATTAGAATTATGGAAGTAAGTATATCATTTCTGTAAAATAGGTGCATCTACGGACGAAAATCTACCTGCGGACTTGGGTGACAGCCGAGTCTAAAATTGTCACTGTGAGTGGAATATATTAAAATTATTTGATTTTTATATAGTAAGGATTGTTTATGAAATGAATATTTAAAGTGCTTCCATTAAATGGTTTTCCGAAATAAATGTTTATTGCGTATAAATATTGTGTTAAATTATATTTATTCATTTATGCTCCGTATCGATTTTAAAATGGTAAAAGAGATGATTGATTTTCGAACATGATTTAAAGTGCTTTTATGTGGATTTCAAGCATGATTTTAAGAGTATATGATTTGATCTTGAGTGTGATTTAAAAGTGTATATATGTTGATTTTGAGCATGATTTAAAGAGTTTATGATGGATCTTGGCATGATTTAAAATATATATATATTGATTTCGAGTATGATTTAAAGCATGATTTAAGGTGTATATATATAATGATTTCGATCATGATTTTAAGTTTTAAGCAAATACTCGTTCCCTCCAGATGAGATGAGATAGTAGGTCTTTGGGGCCCGTCTGAACACACATAGAGGCTTTGGGCCGTGTGTTTGGGCACTTTCGCCCTTTGGGGGCATATGCATGCAGACAGATATTGAGATATGAGATCGGATGGTCCGGACACGATGTCGCATGATAGCACATCATAGCACGTCCATTGAGATCCGGGTATGAGTTATGCTGATAAACATGAGATGGTACGTCCTTTGGTCTATCCGTGTAGCTCCGGGCATGATGGTACTCAGATAGTACATCATTGCCGTCCGTTGAGGTCCGGATATGACTAGATTATCCCCTGGGTATTTGTTTAAGGATATTTGTTTTACTTAGTATTTGATATTTCAGTACAAAATGATATTTCAATATGAGATGGTATTTTAATATGAGATGTTTTTCTTGATTTTGTGGCAGTATGAAAATATATTTATGTTCAAACTATGATTCAAATGAAAGAAGTGTTTACATGAAAATATATTTGTTTGAGAAAAGCAATTATACAAGTGATGTACTTATTTTTGTAATTATTGTATATTTTAAAAACTACTATCCACTCACTGAGCTCACTGAGTTTTATATTCATTCCTATTTTATTATATTTTTCTCCCCCAAGAGATTACAGGTACAATAGTTAACCCAGCAGCTGTACTTAGTTGCAGTCATTTGGGCCACTGAGGTTGTTTGAGACTATAGACTAATTATTTATTTTGGGTAATGTATAATTATCATATTTTGGAATTATACTAGGAATGTGATATATATACTATGAAACGCGTGTATTATTAGATATGTCACTGGATGAGATTGGGTTGATATAATTGATGTATAATAAATGATTTAGCAGTGCTTGTGTTGTAATGGGGCTGGGAATGGGGCGGGTCGTCTCAGTTACATATAATGTATCTTAGGAACCTGTAGTTTAAAGAGATTGTGTGGATCCATCAATTTGGAATTAATAAAGTGGATCCATATTATTTGATCTATAAAATCTCAACCATTGATTTGTTTCAAATCTATAAAATCTCGAAATTGCGTGCAAAAACTTAAATGCCAACTACCGTTTTAGAAATTTTATATGAAGATAAAATGTTTTGTTGGGGAATGTTTAAACTCCTCTTGAATTTATGATTTAGAATTAGAATGAACTGATAAGAGGCTTGTAAACATGGATCAGAAATTGGGCCACAAGTCGGCCTTATTCATAGAGTCCAAATTCTAACTTTATCGGGTTGTCTATTTCAACGATAAGTGAACCTGGCACTCCTACAAAGTTCTCATCAGACACCACTTTTGCATTAATAAGTCTATATTTATTCAAAATTACATAATAGGAAAATAGAATGGCATTAAACACTTTAATCTCTTCCTAAATTTTTTTAAAAATTTTTTGAAACCTATATTTCACCTAGACCGCTACCAAACATATCACAGATTTAAAGATAATTTTTTTTTTTAGATTTAAATCTTCAAATTTTCAATTCATCTGCTGTCATTATTATTTTTTCCCCACTGATTACCAGTCCAACAAAAATAAGTTGAGAAACAAATATTTTTAAATACTTGTGCTAACCTAATGAAATTTTTTTTGTCTTTAATTTTGTGATAATTAAATAACAATGACAAAGTATTTTCAGTTGAAATCCTTAAAATAAAAATATATATATATAATTGTAACCGTACATTCTGCAAAGATGTTGAAGATTTGTTGTTGAACAAAATTTTCATTCTTCTTTTAAAAAAGAAAAACAAAATGAATTGGGATTTAATTTAACTACAGTTTTACATGTCCTTAAATATAATTTTCCTAGTGATTGTGCCAATAGCTCCACTTGATTCTATCTCAAATAAAATTACTATTGCACATTTGAATTATTATTGCCTACACTAATGCTAAAATATGCTCTAGTCTGTGTAAGAAAGTCGAGTTTTTTTGACATATTTAAAAATTAGAGGGTTGCTTCTATCAGCTTAATAAATTGTGCAAACCAGTTGAAACTGAATATTCATATTCATTTCAATGATTAATTATTTAATTAGTTACTATTTAAATTATTTTTTTAAAAGACGATTGAAATCATTTTAGAATGCATGTTTATCATAAATGGGATATGATTAATCATGTTAATCAAGCAAATGAGTTGAAAGGATTAACTAAGTTAAATAGGTCAAAGCTTCCAAGAACATGCACGAGTTATTTGGCACGAGCTCCTCAAGTTGGTGTGGTCTTGTACATTGGGGGCTTTCGTTTAATAGACTTATAAAAGTAAAATCTCTATAAATTAATGTTCGGTAAATTAATATTCTCTATTATATAATAAATTTTTACGGTCCGAATTTTGACCAATGGATTAAAATAATAATTTTGATAAAATAATAAGATAATACTTTTTTGAAAAAAATTTATATAACTTTGTGGTTCCATTCAAATTAGAAATTAATAATTTACTGAAATTACAAATGTAATTAACTATGGATATTTTTAATTATATAAAATATGACTCTATTGTTACTTTTTTCCCCCCAAAAATTCAAGTTAATTAACATGAATTCTATTTAATTAAGTACACATAAAAGTATAATCTATTTATTTTTTTGGTTAGATAATTAGTTAAATAAATTGAATATGACATGAATATTATTTTTAATCTTCATTGAATACATTTAGTTAAGTTATGTGAGATGAATATTATTTAATTAATTAGACATGCACAATGTATTTATTATTTTAGTTAATTGAATGTATAGATTAATTCATATTCAATATTAGTAAAATACATTGAATGTTTAGCTATTAAATGTATGTTAATTGAATTTTAAATAACTATGTAAATCAATAAATTATGAATGTTTTGATTATTTAATTTCTCTTGTAGTTAATAGATTTTATATGGTCCCAACACTATTAATTGTAGAGGTTCTATTGTATATTAATTTTGACTTCTCAACTCCTTATGAGGCCTTAGGTGAATTAATAACAAAAATAATATAAAAATTAGAAACCTGAGATGAAATTACAAATTTAAATTGATGGTTTTAGATTTTAAGCATTAACCAATGACCATGAAAAGTAAAAGGAAATTAACAAATTTTTTTTTGAAAATTATTATCAATCTTAAAAACAACAACCGATGAATAAGTACACAATTATTGTAGAAATTAAAAACAATACCTGATAAACATAATAATATTTTCAGAACGAATAAGATAACTAAATTACAAAACTAATTAAGAGTAGAGCAGAAAGTAAAACTTGAAACTTTGATATTGATGATTTGAGGCTTTAAGCAATGACCAATGACAAAGGAAGGTATAATTAAAAATAAACCGCTGATTTTTTCTTTTCCCTTGGAATATGTCATTGGTTTTCTCAATGGATAAGTTAACAAATGTATGTTTTTATTTAATGAGGTTTAAAAGAAATAAACAACATTTTAATTAAAATTGATTAATTCTAACGTTGCATAGAGATTTTATAGGGATTAAAACTATTAATTCTAAAGAGATTTTGTAGGGATTTTTATAATTTATTTAGAAAAATATAATTATACAACAATAATAAAATAGAAAATAAATATATAATCATGATTGAGTTAATTATAATTTACGAACTAATGCCTTTTTAAATATAAAATAATAAGTTTAACATAAATATGGGGGTTGGGTACTAGACAATCGCCTAAGTTGTCTGACAGAGAAGCCGATCGTATAATAGATAAGCAGTGTAGCTATCTTTCTTTCTGTTTTTCCTTTTTTAAAAGGCTCTCTTTCGTTTCTTATGGGATACTCATATTTATAAAATACCAATATGTTATAAATTATAATTTATTAATAAAAATAGTCTCTTTTAGGTTTCAATATAATTTGTCTAAAATTGGAATAAGGATAAATGTATTATTTAAATAAATACGCAATATTTTCCTATTCCTTCAAACAAACTTCTTTTTATTTTGCGCTACATATACCTCGCTAATTCTCGCAACAATGTTTTAGTAAGATACGGCAATGAAAGACTTTCATTAAGGGATCCTATATATTAACTTAAAGTGTGAATTCCAATTGGAGCCATTCGAGCCAATGGCTCTTAAAATCTACATGTGGTGGGCCCTAGCATGTGCAGATTTTAAAATACAAAAATACTAAGCCACTAAATTTAAGTCCAATGGCCTAAATTAGGATCCGCACTTTGATTAACATATGGAATACAAATTACCTTGTTGGAAACTAAGGTTGTATTTATTTTTTATTTTAAATCTGAATAGGCATAAATTAATATAAATTCTTAATATAATTGAATGTTTGAATCTGAACGATAGGTTTATTGTTTGGTTTGAATTGCTAAAGATAAATATTATTTTTTTTTAACTTAATAATGTGAAAACGAGAAATTTTACATTTTTGTACTTACATATTATAAATATTAAATAATAAACACCTCAAAGAATATAAATAAGATAATATATTATTCTAAAATAAATCAT